>OX578141.1:4725917-4785917 GCA_951213105.1 Amaurobius ferox
TCTTGAGATTGGACTTGTAAGAATGCCAGATATTTGACCTTTCTAAAAATGTAAATTATTAGTCGAAATTCTGAGTACTTTTTACTATGCGAGAATTTAAAAACCAAAAATCGTTTTTTTTGAGTCAAAAGTGACTTTTGTTTTAAAATCATAAAAAAATATTAGAATTTGTCCCTGAGATTTGAAATTGATATATTTTTACTCGAAATTTTCTGCTCTTTCCGATGGTGTGATTTGTTTTTTTCTACGATGTCCGGATCGTGGAGAAAAAAGAGCAAAAAGGTCAAAAAACGGTCGAAATCGCATAAAACATTAAATAACAAAAAAATAATTAAAATTTTAAAAATCGGTTTTCACGTGTCCCCTTCCCACCCCCCAGGGTCTCCGACTGCCAAATTTCATAACTCTCCGACGCGCGGTCGCGAAACGTATAGTGTATAAGACAGACAGACACACACACAGACATTGCCTTCCTCATCGCAAAGCATTCTTTGCAATCATTTCACTTTTCGAACGTTTTAGTGTGCGGCACCCCCTTAAGTAGAAAATATTGGAAATCTGAAATTCCACACTTTCTTTGTTTCAAACGATTTACCCATACTCCAAATTTGAAGTCTCTATCTCATCACAAAGCATGCTCTCCTATCAAAGCACTTTTCGAAAGTTTTGGTGTGCTGCACCCCCCTTAAGGAGAAAATACTGGAAATCTGAAATTGCACACTTTCTTCCTTTCGAGTGACCCACCCATATACCAAATTTGAAGTCTCTATCTCATCGCAAAGCATGCTTTCCCGTCATTTCACTTTTCGAACGTTTTGGTGTGGGGCACCCCCTCTATAGAACGTTTTCGAAAAATTCGATTTTTCCAGGGGGTTTTATCGAACGACCGAGTCGTGTACCAAATTGCAAGTCTCTATCTATTCGGGAAGTGCCTAAAAAAGGCGTGACAGACAGACGGACAGACAGACAGACAGACGGACACTTGGCAATTAGTATATACTAGCCGCATACCCGTTGAAAATCAACGGCCCCACATTAAGCAACCCCTGAATAAAGTAAATTTTTTAATAATTCGCGTTTCTTATTTATTCGACAAATCGAACATTTAGTTTTGAGGCACCCCAAAAAGTGAAAAAAACGGATAAAAATATGAAAAAAACGGATAAAAATTTTATGAAATTAAAAATTTTATGAAATTTAGGCTATTAGCTTTTCACCTAGAGTGGATACAGGCAATTTTTGAGGACCATTTCGCAAAAACAAAAAGCAGGTTCTTTTATCCTGATTTATATCGTAACAAAATCTAATCAGCACCAGGGTCATCCACAAGGGACTTAACTATAAAATTTTATGAAATTTCGTCAATTAGTCTTTCAGTTAGAGGGGATACGTACATTGCACAGAAAGACACACACACACACAAGTCACGTTAAAAACAGTTTTTAACGTGATAACGTTAAAACAGGGAGGCGATCGACCAGAGTGTATACGAAGCCAACCCCCTCCGCTCACATTACACGCGGATATTGGCTGGCTTTCGAAGCGATCGCCAAATGTATCACGTGACGCGCGGACTTTCCTTCTCAAGGTTATTTCGGAGCAAGACATTTCTCCTCTTCTATAACGTGGAGGAGGGTGGACTTCGCATTTACGTTCAAGTCATAACTGAATAATATGTTAAAGTTATAGCTCTAAGGCGATGGATTGATTTTTACTTTCATATATATAGGCGAAAATTTGAATTCCAGATTTTGTCGGGAGAGCACGTTTCAAGCAACTAAACTAACATAGTTTAAACCTTTATTTGGAACTTGCATCTCCTTCAAGGAAAAAATAACAATTTATAGTTTGCGATTATAAAGACTTCCTGACTTGTCAATATATATATATATATATATTATATATACAGGGTGACCAGAAATAAGCGCCCAATTAAGAACTGTTATATCTCGAAAACCACTGTACATAAATCGTTCAAACTTTGGGAATAAACAATACTGAAATACTGACAACCAAATGCCATTGCAGGTGATGGCAAGCATATCGAACTTGTGATTTCATAAATTTGGAATATATATATTTTTTTCCTGTAATTGGAATAAAACATATTTATTCACCAGTTTTTTTGTCGTTTCATTTTACTTTTGGGGCGCTTTTTTCTGGTCACCCTATATATATATATATATATATTACATATATATACATATATATTATATATATATATATTATATATATATTATATATATATATATATATTATATATATATATATATATATATATATTACATATATATTATATATATATATATGTATATTATATATATATATATATTGCTCGTCATGGTTGCACTAATGAAGTGTATTTTAAGGTATTTACGTTTCCTTTATTGTTCCAATCTATATGCTTGTCGTCCATATAACACAAGTTTATAGATAAAATCTATCTTGTGTTTCAGAAACAAGCATTTTTGTGTTCATTTCGAAGGGATATATGGACTTGAAGAGAAATTTTTCGAAATGAACTTATCTTAAGCCTAAAGCTCTTCCATGTGCAAGCTTTTTAGCTTGATTTTTTAGTTTTCCTATTTTCATTCCTCATTTTTGAAATTTGTTGATTGTTTTTGTCTTTATGACCTGCATTACGTTTTATTATTTCCTCTTTATGTCTTAATTTCTTTTATTTCCTTGTATTTTGTAGAAAATTTTGGAATAGTGCTTTATGAGTTACTACATACATTCTAACATTGGATTTACTAATTTATATATTTATAGTATATATATATAATATATAATAATAGAAGTTTGAAAATCCAATGAACGAAAAGTAAGAAGATGTAACACGATAAACCTAACTTTTTAAAAACACCCACAGAATAAAATATAATACAGCAAATCATCAATCATATGGATTAAAAATACAAAACACAAGATATCAAGTTACAGAAAATCAACCAAATTAAAAGGTATGGAAACAAAAAAAGAAAAACTTAAACTAAATTCAACTATCTAACTGGCTTACAAAACAAAAGTAAAAATCATCTAATCGTCAAGCATATGGAAAAAATAAATAAAATAAATATCGAATCAACAAGTCAATGAAAAATATATAATACAAAGGTATGGAATCGAAATAAGTATAACAAACGAAATCAAGCACAAACGCCTTACACGTGGACGAGGCTCTAAGCCTAAATCATGAATTGTTAACCTCTACAAAAATCTAATCATGTCCAAGTTTTTTGTAGAAGCAAACACAAAAATGTATGTTTCTGAAGAAATAGATAGATTAAATCTATAAACTATTTCTACTTGGACGACATACATAAAGAAGGAATAAAAAAGAAAAAATGAATACCTGGAAAAAGCACAGCGTATGTACATTCGATTCAATACAGGGATCGAGGGAACACTGATAGAAGAGACCAGTGTTGCCATTCGTAAAGAAAAAATAAAAAACCATTTACTGTTGCCATTCATAAGAATTGAAAAACTGTGAAGCGAAATGTTAAGAAAAAGTATTAATATACAAAAAGAGCTACTAAAAAGAGGGGCAAATAATAGTAATGCTGAAGTGGGAAGTGAATGAAAAAAAAAAAAAAAAAAAAAAAAAAGAGAATGGAGATGTCTGGCTAATATAAGATACTATGAATAGAATTATATGATACTATGAAAAGAATTATAAAAATCCAGCTATTTTAAATTTTTTAACAATACTATTTACTAAATAAGAGGGATATTTATATATATAAATATTACTTGTAGTTTAATTGGAAAAATTGATTGAGAGAGAGAGAGAGAGAGAAAGGATTGATTTTAAAGCGGATGGACCAGTCCCTAAGATGCCCCCCTCCCGGCTACGCCCTTGCTCACACATTTCCCTTACTTATGCATTTCACAGCTAATGGTGCAGTTCATGAAGTAGCTGTCAATCGCATACCGCAGCTACACGCACAAGTCATGGTTAACAGGAAAATTCATGAAGTAGCTGTCTATCACACACCACACCTCAACTATGTGCATAAGTCATGGCTAGTGGTGCAGTTCATGGAGTAGTGTCGCTCGCACATTTCCGTTATGTGTGGAATTCATGGCTAATGATGCAGTTTATGAAGTTGCTGTCGATTGCACACCTCAGCTATGCGCGTTTAAGTCATGGCTAACAGTACAGTTCATTAAGTAGCTGTCAATCGTGTTTCCGACCGCAATGCGGGCACACGGGTAATGATACAGCTGCTGTGTACAAAATTAATCTCCTTTTATTTGATGGAAGAATGTAAACAAAAGATCATGATTCACTATTCCCCTGAACGATGTTCAGAAAAACAACTTTATTTTTGATTCACTTGCCTCGTTCTTGGGAGTGACTCATGGCATTCTTTCAGCAGAAGTCTTCATGCAAATTGAATATCCAGTGCGTACACAAACTCATTTGTATATTTAAGGGCAGACCTCGGACATTGTTTCAGTGGGTACCAATCCCTGTGTATTAAAGAAATTCACCTTGGAAACATCTTTAGTCATAAAGTCTAGCAATCAGACTGGTATGGTCTAAGAGGAAAAGACTAGTTGATTGAGATCAGTAGATTGATCTTGTATTGAGTTCTGGTAATGTTGTGACGGTCTTTGAATTAAGGGCCTTAGTTAAAAAGGCAAGTTCGGTATTAAATGATACGCAGTTGTGTTAGTCTGTGTTTGTAACTGTTTTTGTCACATAAGTATTTATACTGGGGATTTATGCTTTTGATATTTGAGCATGTGTATTACCATTCATGAGCACTAAAGTATGTAGTCATTTTTGTGTCAAGGTACAGTTTCCTAATGTTCCAGTATGTGACCTATGTATGATGGAAGTCGAATGACATATAATGAAAAAACTCGTTGTTATTGATGTTTCCAATGTGGATGTCTTAAATGTTTACAAATCTACATTCAAACCTTGTATATACATTCAAGCTGCATATTGTTAAAGCAGCTAGCCAATGTTGCATGGCAAGATTCTTACGTCTTAATAAACATGGATTTTGTTTTCAAATTGACTCTTGTTCTTCATTTTGATGCTGCACTATTTATGTTTACGGTGAACTAAATAAATTTATTTCCACTGCTAAGTCGTACAGGATTATTAGCAGGTGCATGTGATTTGCATACGATACATGCAATAACTACAAATGATTAGCATTGCATATAATAACGATATTTACACTGCACGAGCGCATGCAATCTACTCACGCATTTACAGCTAATGGTGTACATGAAGTAACTATCGATAGCACACAGCTATGCAATCAAGTCATGACTAACAATACAGTTCATGTAGCTATCAATTGCACATGTGCAAGTCGAAGCTAACCGAACAGTTCATTGAGTAACTATCAATCTCGCATCCACCCCTATGTGGGTGCACGGATAATAATGTGGCTCAAATGCAATCCATGCAACTTATATACAATAACTATAACCCCGCTCTGTGCAATAATGTTACACATGCTACGCGAACCTGTGCAATTCTCCTAGTCAATATACAAAATGAATCTCTCTTTATTAGCGGATGCATGTGGTAGCTTTAATTTCTGTTATGTATATTTTTTAGATATTATTTTTGTATAAAAGGTTTAATATATGGCCATATATTATCAATGTATTTATTTCTTTAATGTATTTAGTTTTTACATTTATTTGTGTCCTTAATGTTCTATATAATATGCAAATTTTTCTACTTTGCTAAAAAGAATGGGATTGGCTGTGATGTCACACACCAATCCTATAATCCCTGCTGCAAGCCAGGCAGCAGCAGTTGTTGTTTTCTCTTCACTTGCTTGAAAAATGTGGTGCCTGCTGTAGTGTGTTTTCAGAAATTTTTAGAACATTATGTTTTATTCATTTTGAGCATGTTTCTTAATTTTCTCTTCTCCAATAAAGCTCATTGATGACAAGAATGAGTTGTGTATTTCTTAGGCCTAAATCTCACACTGCTTTCAGCATGATGCAATCCGTGTACGATACATGCAATAACGACAATTCCACTGCATGTAATAATGATATGCATGCTGCATGGATGCATGCAATCTGTGTAGATTTGAAATAGCTGTTAATCACCGGCTGAAATAGCTTCCCGGCCACTACATGAGTTCAAGGCTAACAGATAACCAGTTTCACAAATTCACAATATAACTTGACTTTTATTGACATTATTTGCCTTAAGCCCGCTGTACGTACGCATGCAATCTATGTACGTCACATGCAATAACTATTAACTACCCAGCTAGTCTTTTGCTCTTAAGCCCATATCTTATTTTATTCTACAGTTCTTCAAAATTTTAAAATGTGATTTTGAGCTTTTTGGATATTTTTGTTTTATATTATGTTTTTCTTCTTCTGTTTATATCAAATAGTTTGAAAACGAATCTGACATTTTTAAAGTAATTAGACAGTACTAATAATAGAAATAATAAAAATTAGCTCCTAAAATTTTCCTAAAATTTTGAAAAAAATTCTTTAAATTTCTACCCAAAATTTTTAGAAAATCTGCTATGATCCCTGAAAAAGTGTATTAAGGAAAGGAAACCATTTATTGAGAGTCAATCCTTAGATATCATTCTAATAGGAAGGTCTGACCTAGTCAAAATGTTATACTTTTACACTGCCCATACCAATAGAACTCAAACCTGTTCTGAGCCTAAAAACATTTTACAATCTAAAAAGCATAATTCTGACCCAGTCTGAACATCTACGAGTCTCAGCTCATCTGGCCCAAACCATTCGTTTTCAAATATATCTAAAATCATAATACTGATTTTTCTTCATTCCGATAATTAAAAATTCGATACTAAGATCGCGTTTCCATTGCAGATGATAGCATCAGTGGACAGCATGTTTCCCTATACGCAGTTCTGTGAGTATGAATGAAAAGGGTGTTAAAAAGTATATTAAACTTTTTCTTTTCCTCCACATTGTTGAAATAAAAAAAAATCATATATTTTACTTTAATATTTGTTCATAACTTTTCAAAACATAGACCTTGTTTGTAATAGTAAATGCTGTGGTATGGCTAGTATGGCACCACCAGACCATTAAAATTGAAGAAATAATTAAAATAAGTTCTTCTGCTCTTAACAAAAAGTTGTAAAAAAAAATTTACACTTTGCTTGGAAAATTGGAATTAGATGCATGCATTTGTATCCTAAAGAAAAGTTTATTAGCACCTTCATGTTCATTTCAATAGAGTGGCAGATGTGATAACATACTAACTTAAGGAGGCGATGGAGTTTCCATCAAATTTCAGACCAAAGGAGTTCTTTAGTGTATTTTGCTCCATGATGGAGGATTCATGGAATCCCTCCACTTGGCTGCATGCTATGTCATGCACCTGCAATCCACCATTACTGACAGAGCAAAATCTTCTAGGTGAATATTCTTTGCCGACCGCTGTAATATATTTTGCCCAGTTGTACTTTATTTTTTGTTATTGTATATCAGCATAATTTTTTCTTCATTTTAAATCTTTTAACTGGAAAATGAGTTTGAACCGGGATCAATAAAACTTTCATAGCAGTGGATAGAAGAACAAAATTTCACTTTAACCCTTTAAGCCCGAAGCTGTATGATCATCATAGTCAGGCATTACTTATATTTTTGGTTTCCTGGCTATTCTGATGTAATAAACGCCAGAAAAGAATGATTGTGCTAGTCTACAGAAAGCATATATCAATTTTTCTCAACAGATGGCTAGCCTAATCAGTTTTTAAGTTACAATTGATGCTCATTATAATGTTTACAAGTATGAAACAGCTCAACAATTTATCTGTTGCAATTAAGTAATTATCAACATGTTTTTAATTGCTTAAATATAAATTATTAATTTAATATTTAAATACGTGGAAATCAATAAAATTTATAAATTATACATTATTTTTTTTTTTTTTTGCTTGTAGGATGCAGTATTTCGGCCCTAGTATGATTGTTGTTGTTGCTTATCCTCTTTAACAGATCTGACATAAGTCAGATCAACTCCAGTAGGTTGTTGACCGCCATAAAATTAATAACTAAAAGGGGGGCAGATGTCAAGTCCTCCTTGGAAAGTCCGACGCAACTCAATATGTGCTCCGGGGAGGCCGGATGGTCGCAGCATTTATTACAAATGGGATGGATTTGTCCAGCGTGTTCAAAAGAAAGACACTTAAGGTGGCCAAAGTCTAGCAAGTGCAGTCTGGGAGCCACGATCACATTTAATTTCCAGAAGAGCGCCAGGGGATGTTCTGGTGTACCATTGGTGCGCAGGTGGAGTACGCCAAAAATTAAATTTAATTTAGAACTTGCATTTGAGTACAGTTCTTGATAAGTAAGCGAAGAACCAGTGGCCGTTTCGTCCTCACTGCCCTCTTTGGCCAATTTATCCGCAACCTCATTACCACTAATGTTTACATGTGATGAAATCCATTGGAGATGGACATTGTGGTTTTGAGAAATCATCTTTAGCTTGAGCAGAATAGATATACTGGTTTCATCGCCTGCAGAGGACCAGCCACTAAGATGTTGAAGTGCACTGCGGCTGTCCGACAATATCCAAAGTTCACCAAAATTATAATCAAGAGATATGATGGCGTCAAGCCCTACATTGATCGCAATTAACTCGCTCCTGAAGACAGAACAAGTGTCTGGGTTACGTTGTTTTAGTGAAGTCTCAAGATGAGGGGTTCTAATATAGATACCGCTGCCAGTACGGTTTTCTGTACGACTACCATCAGTATAGACCTGCACTGCATCTTTAGGAATGCAACTAATAACTTCTAGGGCCAGCTGCCTAAGATAGTCGTCAAGATGCGTTTGCTTGTTTGCAGTGGAATTCAAATCAAAGTGGAAGAAAACTCTTGGCATCCCCTCTGAGGGATCAATACAAGATCTTAAAGATTGAGATTCAACCTCATGAGAGATCAGGTTTTGAGTTTCCGTCAAGCTAAACGGGCTGGATTTCTTTAGTCTTTGATTGTTGTGCCAGGTGTGCAGATACAAGGAAGTACGATGTTGGGGGCCATAGCTGTAGATTTTATTAAAGTATTTTTCTAAGTTGGCTCTTCTTCTAATATGCAGTGGTTCTAAGTTTGCCTCGAACAGGGCTATATCAGAAGGGCAGCTATTTTTGTGTCAGAGAATTATTCGAGCGGCACTCAGATGTACACGTTCTAATTTCTGGAGGTTGGTTTCAGACACGCAAGAGTAAATTGGGAAGCCATATTCCAGAATAGGTCTTATAAGTGAAATATATGTGGTTCTAAGAGTGTTTGCATCAGCTCCCCAATCCCTGCCAGCTAGATATTTAAGAATGTTAAGGCGCTTACGAGCCTTTGAAACTAGGTGGCTAATATGTTTGTTGCTGTTGAATTCAGGATCGAGAATGAATCCTAGATATTTGGGATGTTTTTCGTAGGTGAGAGGCTGGGCATCAAAATACAGCTTTGGTTTATAGTTATATAGGTGTTTATTAGTGGTAAAAAAAGTCACTATGGATTTAACCGGGTTGAAAGTCAATTTGTGTTCCGTTGCAAACTCAGAGAGTGCAGCCAAAGTGGAATTGAGGAGCGGTTCGATGTTAGTCACGTCTGTGCCTGACTTCCAAATTACAATATCGTCAGTGAAAATTGCAATATCGACAAGTTCTGGTTTCTTTTTCTCAATTCCGGCCAAAAATAGTGAGAAGAGAGTAGGACTTAAGACTGATCCTTGAGGAATGCCCTGTCCTAGTCTGAAAGGATCTGAAAAGGTCTTGTTGAATTTAACTCTAATGGATCTATGGCGTAGAAAGTCTGCTATCCAAACCAGGGCAGAACCCCCAATATTGAAAGAATCATGTAATTTGAGGATTAGCTTGTCTTTCCACACAGTATCAAAGGCCTTAGATAAGTCTAACAAGGCTGCCACGGTATGTCGAGTTGGTTTGAAGTTTTGGGCATCCCTGATCTTTTGACAAAAGTAAAGGACCTGATCTGTGGTACTATGTCCCGTTCTAATACCATATTGTTCGGGTGGTTTAAGATGATTTATATCCAGAATGTAGTGAAGTCTAGCAAGGATCATTTTTTCCATTAGTTTACAAGTCATACTGGTGAGGGCAATAGGTCTATAGCTCTCAAGGGAGCTTGCTTCTTTGCCTGGTTTTCTGATGGGAATAACAGTGGCTCTTTTCCAGTCCACAGGTAGTTGTCCATAGGTCCAGGAGAGGTTGATTATATCCAAAAGTCTTTCTTTTCCAATTGGGCCAAGGTTTTCCAACATTTGGCCGTGTATTCCATCAGGGCCAATTATACATTATTTTTTTTTATTTTTTTGCTTGTAGGATGCAGTATTTCGTCACTAGTATGATTGTGCTTGCTGTGTTGCTTAAGCTAGTCGCATTTACTGGGATAAATGTAAGATTTTTTCCCAAGAAACTTTTGTTTACTGTATTATGAATGTTGATTATGGCCTAAATTTTTACAAAAACCATGAATATCTACATAATATACAATCAACAAAATGTATATTTGCATACAGGGCCAGACTTAGCCTAACTGGGGCCATAGGCGGTAGAGTTGTATGGACCCATGGGGCTCGAGCACCCTCAATAATTTTCCAGTGTGGGCTGAACCCCCTATGTTCTAAAGGCCACAGTTTGTTTACTCCAATCTGTATCTGTGCAGTTACCAGCTACTGAGAGTTTCTCATTGTGCAGTGCACATTTTTTTTCTGGAAGAATCTCCAAAGAATGCAGCTTAAACTGCAGGGACACACATAGCCTAAGGGTATAAACAATCTGCTTGTTTGCGCTTTATGACCAGGAGGATGTTTCATTATATACTCTTTTCCTGTTAGGCAAATGTTGACCAGTGACCACATGTTTGGAAAGTAATTGATTACACCCAAAGGCATTCTTTGATTTATCTTTTGTTGGATCTGTACTCCATGGGAGTCAAAGCTAAATTCGTATATTCCCGGTGGGGGAGGTTCTGCAAGACACTGAAAGAAATGCTCACTTATTGGGAACCATTATTTAAAATCATGTATACATATTGACTTTTGATTATGTTTGGAATTTTAATGAAGTGTTTGAAATGAAATATAAAAATTAATTGATGACTATCATGATGTTACCTATGGTTACCTATGCAAATTTTAATTAAGCTCCGGAAAAATTCTCATTTTCATCGTATATCTTAACTCTTTGGTGTTCGAATGTGCTTTACCCCTTTCAATTTTCCATATCACATCATTGAAGATTTTTGTCTACTTAATATTAACTAAAACTTGTATGACCAATTTTCAACTTTTACTAATTATCTAACTCCATACTGAACAACTGTGGCATATGCATGAGATGGGAGTTCCTCCAAGGAGCATGACTGCCCATACAAATTGTGGGACCCTCTAAAACCTTTATGATGAGCTCCCTCTGCAAACTTTTATCATGGACTCCCTCTACAAACTTTTATCATGGGCTGCCTCTACAAACTTTAATCGTGGTCCTAGAGACATAAGTAACGGGACAGGGGCATGCTGGGCCCCCCAAGAGGGCAGTGGATAGACCAGTATGGGGGCACCAACTACCGGGAGGTCTGGGGAGTGCTTAAAACATGATTTTGTCTTACTAAACCTTAAATTATGTATTTAAAAAAAATAGCTTTAAATAAAAATAAAGGTAAACAAAATAATTGACAGCAAGATTTCCGTTGCTATAATATATATTACAATATGCATATTTATTTAATATCGCCTGAAATAAACAGGATTTATTTGATATACTGAAAATACATCAGCTACTTGTCAGAATTTAACAAATGGTAAATATAAAAGTAAAAAATACCTATATCGTACTAAAGGATTAAGCACTAAGCAATCGCCTCATTTCAAAGCTCCATTGACATAATTTATCAATTATAGTGTCACTGTCTATGTTCAATAAGTCTGATTCGGATTGCATTAATAATAATGTCTCCAAGTTGTCATTGCTTAAGGTAGATCTCAATCTTGTTTTAATAATCTTAAGCTTGGAAAAAACCTTTTAACATGTTACTTGAGTCATCGGGTTTGTCAAGAGCAGCTTATATACTTTGAACAGTTCATTATACTGTTCAATTATAGTGTCACTGTCTATGTTCAATAAGTCTGATTCGGATTGCATTAATAATAATGTCTCCAAGTTGTCATTGCTTAAGGTAGATCTCAATCTTGTTTTAATAATCTTAAGCTTGGAAAAAACCTTTTAACATGTTACTTGAGTCATCGGGTTTGTCAAGAGCAGCTTATATACTTTGAACAGTTCATTATACTGTTGAGAGTACATACTATAGTTAAGAAGCACTTCGTAAGCACACTTTAAGCAAGAATTGTTGCAAGTTTGAAATGTAATTGCAAGTTTGAAATGTTGAGTTATCCTCTTCATCAAAGTCATCAGCAGACAAATCACATTCTGTGGGATCTTCTTCTTGAAACTCTTTATGATTGTCTTTTTGCTTATTCGGTGCCATACATCAGCAAATGAAGTAAGTTCTTCAACAAGCTTTCCCTTGTCAAGTCCTGGGAGAATCTCCACTATTTTGTCCAAGGCTTTGGGAGGTAAGGGCTCTTTATTACCAAACTGCTTAGGGTCAAACCAGGTTTTTGTGTTGGAGAAATCTGTTTTCCGTAGTATTGATGAGAGTATCTATGACACAGTAAAATGTTGGAATTCTAAAACCATCTACTTCTGAGGTATAACCAACATCGTCTTGACCAGCATCTTCTCCAGGAAGCTTTTTTCATCTTTCTCTTTCGTTTCTCTTTCAATTCAGTTTCAATGCAAATACTTTCCAAAGACTCATGTTTTTTTACTCTTTCATCTAAATTGCTCGTCATTATTGATACGAATGTTCTTGCAGCTTGTAAAGTTTTATCAAACTTTTCACATAATTCTTTAAGTGAGAAGTTTCGACGAGTCTCCATGTTTGAGTGAAATCGAGATTCTTAGTCTGTAAGTAATCAGACAAAAGAGTGGTTATCTTAAAATTTTTCAGAAACAACATAGCTACCAATATTGTATCAAAACTTGTAAACTTTCTGAGAAGACCTTCAGCATCATTTCTTGTTTTAGAGTTAAACTCTGGAGAACCAGATATCTTAAACAAGGCAAATACGAGCTTGGTAGGGTGAGATTTTTCAGTACCATCCTAATCGTCTATCCTTCCAAATATCTTGACCGTAGCATTACTGCGGCCCACCTGGTCCATTTACCACCTTTTCATGACAATAGCTTGCAGCTTAAAAGAAGGGTTTTCATCAATGAACTATTGTAATCTTTTAAGTGACTCCTTCCTAAACACTTGAGCTTCTTGAAGTACATTAAAAAATGGTATGGTTACAATGAGACATTGGGCAGTATCATTGAGAACTAGGTTCAGCACATGGGCATAGCGCCAAGTGTGAATGTGGTGTTGAAGACCCAAGCCGTCCGACTCATCGTAGGACTTGAGCAACCAATATGTGAATGTGGTGGTGTTGTTGTTGAGACCCAGACTGTCCGATCTATTCCAGAAATGTGAATGTGGTGTGTAATTACTTCAGATAATCTGCTGTCAATCCCTTAAAATGACCATTCATGTTAGAAACTCCATCAAACGCGTTAGCAACGCAGTTCTTGATTGATATGTTGGCATCTTCCTAAACTGTTCTGAATAACTGAAACAGATCCTCGCTGTGGTAGAAACCACACATTTTATAGCTAGCAGTCTTTGTACAACTTCAGAACCCTTAATGTAGCATAAGACATATGCACATTGGTCGTAACTTGAAACATCTACTGTAGTATCCATTAGGATGGAAAACTTCCCTGCCAATTTCACTTCTTCACATATTTTTCTTTTCATTTCTTTCATGTATTGTAAGATTTTCACAATCATGTTGTTGCTTAAAAATGTAACTGGATCTCCTCTTCCTACTGGCCTTTTCTTCCTTTTTTGATTTTTGTTTGGTTGGGTTTTTTGTTCTGGAGGAGGTTGGTTTTACTTTTTGAAATTACATTGCTCACATGCTTCTCTAGAATTGCATCATATTTTTTTAACATGAGAATAATCTCAAAAAATTTCCATGGTTCACTGAATTGTCATCCAAAGTATGAGCAGACTTTACCTTTCCCCGAAAAGGAATACTTTGTTTACCTATCAGCTTCAAAACATCAACTACTGTTTCTGCTACATGTCTTCTTTGTTTTACTTCGTGTTTCCTTTCGGCCATTTGGTTCCCAAAAAGAAGATGGGACAAACTTTTCTTATCTTTCATTAGCATGAAACAATTCACAGATTCTTTGTGAATTTTTGAGATTTCATGCTCCTGTAGTCTCTGATGGGCATGCTTCCAATCGCTGAATCCAGGGCAAAATATTGAAGTGGATTTGCTAAATGCAATACAAATGAAGCAGAACAGTTGTGTTTTTCCGTTGTAGGATAACCACTGGCACTTTTACATGTGGATATCAAACTTTACTGTAAACAGAGCAATTAAACTAAATATAACACATTTATGAAACACAAACTTGCAATACACACCAATGCTATGGCTGCAGGACGTGAATGAAACGAGATGGACGGTCTAAGGGGGATTTCTTCCTTTTCAGGGCATCCCTTTGTCTTTCAATCTCCTTGAATAAACCAAAACTACAACAAAACACTTCATAATATGCCTCGGAATTAGAACTTGGCTCAAGCTCATTCTTTCGTTTCACGTTTCAACAGCAGCATGCACAGAGCTGTTAGTCTTAGAGTCACCACCTCCGCAATACAAAAGGCAGTGAGTGCTCGTACCATCTTCTGCGCCGTATTTCTCAGATCAATCAGTCTTACACTTGCATGTTATTTAAATACATTTTGGTTTTTTTTTTTTACATAAGCAATTCGAATGAAAATTTTACATCCAGGAATTTTACTGCGAGAGGCTCCATAAGAGGAGGGTGCACCGGGACATGTCCCGGTGGGCCAGCACACCCCTATACCGGGGTGATTGTGTCAGCCCCCCAATTCAAAAAGTTGGTAATCACTCAAGAAAATTATAAATTGGAGTGGTTTTTGTTCATTATAAATCTCACTTTAAAAATATTTTTTCTCTTAATTTTTTATAAATGTCCACTAGGAAATAATAATTCTTTTTGGTAAAACAAAATCCTTGATGCACATGCAAAATCATTTATGAACGGGTGCAATGGTGTCTTTCGAATGAAATTCCATCCAAGAACAAATGAGCCACCAAGGAGAGGGCAATGCTAACGAGTATAATCTATGGGGATCCAGCAGAGGGCCTTCTATAGCCCGAGGTCAAGTACAAGCAAGTCCCCATACATTGTCTTTTTTTTATTATTATTGGAGAAATTCGGAGATGGGGATCTTGCATCCGGCAGATGCAAATCATGTGTAGTATAAATTTTCCTGACAAAACCGCTTTTCTTCACTATGCAGTCCGAAATTAGAAAAATACTAAAACACATTTGAGGTCCAGGGAAGTGTCTTTAATCTAAGCAAATCAAAATCTAAGCAATGCTTTGTTTTCATATTGTGAATATTTTGGGGGAAATGTTATATATTAAATTGACAAGAGAAAAAAAATGTGTTGTTATTTCTTGAATTGACAAAAAAGTAGTCTAAAAATATGTAGTGTAAAAAAAAGTTTTAATATTCATATTTGAAATTAGTTATTTAAAGCAATTTATTAAATAAAAAAAGTCTCTTAATCCCTGAAAGATACTATGAATAAATAAAGCGGAGATCTCGGGATGCAAAATTTTAGGGATAATGACAACAGATAAATTCTATCATTGTAAAAATTTAAAATCGTGTTTAACTTATCATTGCGAAGAGTATATTGCAAAAATTGAACATTGGAAGTCTGAGTTAAAATTTCATTAATTTTATAACTTAAATAAAGTGACTTGTGCTGCAGTAAATTATTAAGTTAGAAAATATCTACTCGCAAAAATCCACCTAATGGGGGCATTCCAAAAGATAGAATAACACTCACATTTCAGAACCCAGCATTGATACTAGAGTTATCCTAGCTTAGGGAATGTCTCCTTTAGGCAGGTTCTGAAAACAATATTTGGTTTTGGCCATAGACAAATCGTGCAGTCTGACCTTAATCTTTGTGAAATTTATTGCTGACTACTTGGTATGACTGAATTTATCTGTCTCTATAGAGATTCACAAATTTGTGGAATATAGCAAGTTTTTGTTTGCCGTTGCACATCAGGTATTATGTGCAGATCGCTGAAAAGTGCAAAAGCGGTCTTTGTATTCCATAAGTAATGTGTTCTCATTGCAATTATGTATTTTAAACTGTTTATGCTTCAGGAATTTAAAGTATTTATAATTATGTAAATGCACCATCGTTTGTGTGAAATTTTATATGTTCCACTTTGGAATAAAAATATATTTCTACTTCCTTCGTATAAATCAAATGCATGGCAATATGTATAAGTAAAACATAAATAAATATTGTAATAGTGTAGAAAATCAAATTCCAGTTTTTATCCAAGCTCAGATAGTCTTGACGGACTTTGGGTACTGGTTTTATTGGGTCATTAAAACAAATAAGGTACAGTTTCTTTTATATAAATCTTTATTATAAATTACTTCACAAAAGGTATCCTTCTCTTAGCATTAGGACTCAATTAACCTTGCCTTATGAAATCTCTTTCATCTTCTTCCCTCAAAATGGATATTTTAATGTTTTAAGTAATCTTTTCTAGTATAAAATTATGATGAAATTAATAAAAATGATAAATTCCCAAAGAAAGTATTATTTTACAAGTTTTTTTTTTTACCATATTTTAAATTTTAATGTTGTAAAGAGCCTTGCTGCCCAAACTGGGAGTCTGGCCAGCCGATGCTCTATATTGTTGAGCTGAGACAGAATTCTAAGCTCATATTGTCAAAGTGGTTTCTACAATACATCAAAATTAACAAGTTTTTAAATGTTTAAAATTAGTTTTTGCTTTGCAAGAGATATGGTATTCTTTAACTTAATGTTTCCTTAAAGCCTTTGCGGTTCTTTTTCCTTTGTGGTGCCTCAATTTAGGTGTCGTCTTGAATCGAGAGAAGCAGTTTAACAGATTCTAATTTCCTGGAACACTTTACAACAAAATTGAAAAGTGTTTATGACTTTGTTCATTCTGTCTGTCTGTCCGTTAGCACGATAAGTGCCGTAAAAATGACTTAATTAAAATGAAATTTTAGTATGTTGTTCAGACGGTCTGTAGGACCTATGGGAATATAAATGAATAATATCACCTAATTAGTTTTGGATTGAACCCGGGTTGAAAAAATGAAATACATTGAGCCCTATGGGACCTAATTTTTCAAACATTTTTTAAGCGGATTTAAAATTCACAAATTGCTTCGAAAATTTTAGATAATATTCAAATTGTTCCATTAAATATATAAAAAGCATTCAGCGAAATATATTCATTAGTTTTTTAAATAAAAATTAAAATAATAATAACACCTCCTTATGTGAAGCGATCACGTGACCCACTTCAAAATGATATATGGCATCCATCTTGTCTGAAAATCGTGATTTTTAAAGTTCTTTTTATTTCATATTGAGTGTTGTATCCGTCCTAAAACCACTTTATTTTTGCTTAAATTCTGTGCATCTACATACTGAAACAACGCAATTACAATATATTTGAGTTTCAATGCTCATCCAAATTTGATTATTTCTACAAGGAAGCCTATTTTTCACCTATGTAAAATGTAAACAGCAAAATATGTAGAATGAGTTGTATTAGAATTGCAGTATTTCTTTAACACAAAATCATTTAGGTCATGGAGTCTGCATAGCTGATATGAATGAAATATTCATTGATTTTACAAAGAGAAGGACGATTTTTTTCGATGAAGTTTTACGAATAGAGTTTAATTACTTGTAGTTCCATGGTCTTAATTTTTAAATAAAATAAATTAATATAGTATTGTGATGAATGACATGAATGGGAAATTATTTAGGAATGAAATGCTGCTTTTATAGAGAGCCAGGCGTGTTATTTTTTCTATGATGTCATTTGAATAAATTTCAGTTGTTTTCGATGAAGTTTTCAAATATAATAAGTTATCATAGTATTATGATAATTCTAAAATTATTACCGAGGAATGTATCACATTTTAGAGATGTTTAAATCAGGCAATTTATATTTCAATGCCGTCATTTGAATGAAGTTCATTTTTTTCGATGAAGGTTTAAATTTTCAAATATAATAAATTAATGTAGTATTGTGATAAGTTTTAAAATATTACCGAGGAATGTATTGCATTTTAGACATGTTTAAATAAAATTTCATTGAAGTTGGAAAGTGTTTCATAATCAATGCTTTAGGCATGATTGATCTTTCTTGTTTTTTTTTTAATTATTTTATTGCTTAATTCGAGTTGATTTCCAATTGGGAGATGATACATTATTAAAATTGTGTTTATATTTTCTGATTACTAAAGCTGTGTATTTTCTTTTAACGTCTAGGTTCTAAAACTAATTTTTGAGGAAAGTACAGTACTTTGTTTTAAAATAATTTTTAGTTTTTTTAACTACTAGGGGGCTCCACCCCGGGCTCACTAAGCTCTCCGAATCCCCATAACTCACTTTGGAAATAGGAGGCTTCACCTCCTACTCGTTGATACTCTCAGAGTTTGCTTCGCAAACTATTTCAATCCGAACTACAGTTTAAATCTAAAACTGGTTTATTTCACAGTGTTTCCATATTATTTCTCTACAAATGTACCACATTTCATATTTTTATATATTATAGTTTTTGCGATATGAGACAGAGAAACTTGACTGACGCATCGATGCAGAAGAACATTTTTCACTTCAGAAATTCATAAAAAGTAAAATAACTCGTAAACTACATCAGAATTAAAAAATGGGCTCTGTCATATGAAAATTCTGCTATGCAGGTACATGCCTACAAAAATTCCTGGTCTTGCTACTGTTAGTCTGTTCAGGACACAAACTCACATTAAATATTTCTTAAACTAAAATTAACTCAAAAAACTGTTTATTTCAGCTTATTCTCCAGACATTTTTCTACAAGTGCACCCAATTTTGTTTTTACATACTATAGTTTCTGCAGTGCGAAGAAGAGAAACGAGAAATTTGTCAAACAGTAGAGGCGGTGGCATCAGTTAATTTTATTAATATTGAGAGATAATAAAAAGTTCAATTTTGACACCCCTGTAATGATGGCCAAGGCGGTCTCCTCTCCACGGCCCTGTGACCACTAAAGCTGCCACTATAAGGAAACAAAAAAAATTGATAAAATTAATATCAGATATTAAATAGCGGATGTAGAATCTTGTAAAATTGATCAAAATAGTGGAGAAAATAATACATAATTTTTACTTTCCCTACAATACATTGTAATGTGTAAGGGAAGTATATACTATTGAAATCATATCAAAAATCGGAACCAGAGTTTTCGACGGATCTACACATTTCAAACGAAAAATAACACTCAAACTATTTTTAACATAGCCTCTCTCTCTGTCTCTGTGTGTGTTTAATATTTGTATCCAATCCAGGCCCGGCTCTAGGTATTTTGCCGCCCCAAGCCAAAAGCAATTTGGCCGGGGCGGCAATCATTACAGATTTTCTGTAATGGAATTCTGAACAAAATTATGGGTTATGGAAAAGACTTGTAAAATTATGTAAAATGCCTATTTTTTCTTTCCAACAATCTCCATCCTGTAATTATTGCATTTTAAATTGACAAAACTTGCTTATTTTCAAATTTTGGTTTATTATTCATAGTAATTTTTATTTATTATATTGACACATTTAGTATGATTGCTCAGTTCAGAGAATTCTCGTGTTGTCCTGGGCAGGCCGGCTCTAGGTATTTTGCTGCCCCAAGCAGAAAGCAATTTGGCCGCCCCCTCCCTGAAATTCAATTTTCTGTTAACCTTTATAAATGCAATAAAATAGAGAAACACTGCTATATCACCAGTTTTTAGTCAATTTTGTTCCAAATGTTTTTCAAGTAAACGGATCTTTCGTAGAATTAAATCTTTTGATTTTTTCCGTTTTAAATTTAAAAAAAATGTGCAATATCTCAAGAACGAAATATATTAGCATCATATAAATGATGCTATTCAATTTTAGATTTAAAAAAATCTATTGTCTGATGCATGTCTTTCCATATGTATTAATACATTTTATTATTAAATATATTTTATTATTTAACTCAACATGAATGATGTGTGTGTGTCTGTCTGTTCCATCTTCTTTGATGGCATTTCAACATACTTTCTTTCCTATGTCCTAGAGAGCTGACATTTGGTGCACAGCATAGTCTAGTAGAACATTTTAATCTATTAATGTTTGTCACATCCTCAAAAACACGCATTTCAACATACTTTCTTTCCTATGTCCTAGAGAGCTGACATTTGGTGCACAGCATAGTCTAGTAGAACATTTTAATCTATTAATGTTTGTCACATCCTCAAAAAATAGAACCGGTATTTTTTTTTCTACGAAATGGCTTGCAAAAATTCCATTAATGTAAAATAGTTAAAAAAAGACTTGAGGGGTTGTACCGAAGATACGTCCGCAACGTAGAATACGTCTTATCACATGGGTGTTTGTAAATGAAGCAACTGCCTACATAAACATTTCATTTATTTCTACAAACTGCCAACTATGGTCTAATAAGTTATAAAGTTATTTATTACGAAATGTTAATTAAGCACCAGAACTAAAGAAATAAAATTTAGCAATTTGATTATTGCTTGATAATTTGCCAGATACCGACCATGCCAGATACCGACAAGGACGTTACCATACATCAAAAGCCCAATATTCAACACTATATATATATAATAAAAATAATTTGAAAATCCAATGCAAGAATAGAGAGAAGATGAAATAATATATATATATATATATATATATATATATATATATATATATGCCAAACACTGTCAAGTTTAACTGTATAAATTAAGCTCAATGATTTTTGAATGGAGAAAGGAGAGAATTCAGAGGAGAAATGTGTTCCATTTTCTCCTCTGCCCTCAGAACTAAAATTATTTTTTTTTATTTTGAGTTCCCATTTTTCAGATATTTCTTATGATTTGCTTCCATTGAAAATGTTATGAATAAAATCTTTTAGCCAAAAATTGATTGAAGAATTATCGATTAATGAATCTCTGAATCCAAAATTGATTGAAGAAGTAGTACCGAATTGTATTCTATTTTATTGATTTGTTATAGAGATATCATTACCAAAGACTCAGTGTTTCTTTCAGAAATACATTTGGGGGGCGAAACCCCTTCCCGAAACATCCCCCCCCCCCTATCGCCTGATACATTTTGTTACCGGACCAAATGCTAATAAATTCAGAAACTCACAAAATGCATTTTGTGAATTTAACCTAATTTTCACTTCTTATGTGGCAGCATTTGAATTATTTTTATAATTGTATTTCATGATTGACTATTTTGAGAATGAAATTTTGTAGTTATGTTTCAATTTACATTATTTTAAAATTTTTCATCTTCTTGTTTAGCCGGAGTAAGTTTTTCTCTCAATGTTTGAATACGTATTTGCTAAACATATTCATTATTTCCATATATGTATATATATATATAGTAATTACTTCTGTGTGTTAGTTAGTTAAAATTATATTAGATAATTTGCCCCCTTTGAGGTTCCATTTTCTCCTCTGCCCTCAAACAAAATGTCCTGAAAGAAACACTGCACAGATAGACAGACATCATTGAAAATATGGTTGATTAGTATTCAAGGATGCTCAACACTGGTAAATTTATCAACATCTGAGCGTCCGGTTTTTGATCCCCATCACAATACTTTTCCTTTTCTATGTGTTAGAAAAGAAACTGGATACAGAAAAGATATTTTTGTAACTCTTGTGATATTTATTATACTTTCCTCGCTAAATAGAAGTAAGTATTTGCACATATCATTTTTAAAGATCTATACACTTTTGAAGGGACTAATTACAAAACACAAAATATTCTTTAGTTTTTTGTTGTCTATCGCTAAATTGAGGTACCCTGCTGTTCTCTGAAATTACTGAACCAAATGAAGTCAAATTTTGAACATAGTCAAGCTGTTACTCGGTACAGTAAATAATGTCATGATTTATTATTATTTGTTTTTAATTTTTCACTATTTATTCGCAATTTGAGCAAATGTCGTTTTTGCAACATTACAATACTACTACTCAATCGACTGAAATAAAATTTTCTGAAAGAATATGGCTTGTTATATGCTTGAAAAAATATTCTAGGAAGATATTTCTATGAGCCACATTACAAGAATAATATAACAAAAGTATAAGAAAAGTACATGCTTAAAATGCAAAAATTAAAAGTTCCAATTAAATAGTAACATAATTGAAATTATTTAGAAAGTTTAAGAAATTTACAGTATTTTTCTTTTACTTTTTATTTACCAGAAAGAACGAAAATTCTTTGAGGTTCATCATTTTTTTTTCTGATGACTTAAAATGAAAATTAGAACTACGTGTGAGACAGTTGGCTTAGAAAATAAATTTTGATTGATTTCCAATTAATTTTAAAAACTAAATTCCTTCCTATTAACTTTCGTTGTAAATACTCAAATTTCAAAGAATGTTATATTCTATTGAATTCTTACTCCATAACTTAATTTCAGAATATAATATATGTAAATGATACTTTTATGATCAGATATATTTCATTCAAAGAATTCAAGTTTATAAAATAACAGAGGTTTTAAAGCAGTGACATGTGAATATGTTGAATATTGTCTTTGTTTTAAAAATTACCCCATTCAAATTATAGTAGTTATTTTTCAAATTAAACGAAGCTTTAGCTGAAATTCTGATAACCAAAAATTTGAATAATTCGAAAAAAAATAGAAATTGCCTGTAAAGACCGTAAGTAATATTGATATATACTTTTAATTTAGGAAAAAATAAATACAGTATTAGGTAAGGAAAATGCACACAGAAAAAAAAAATCTGAAAATTGAGCAAAACGAGGAAACAATTTCTAAGAACTTTCAAGGAGCTAAATTTAATATAACATCCTAAGAGCAAACAAACACTGATCGGTGCGTAAAATTTAAAATATTTTTAGCTAAAAAGTGACTTGATAGATGCTGTATATAAGTCGGTATAACGAAAACTATCACAAGCTTTAAAGAAATATACCGATTTTACACCTGGAATTTAGAATAATCTGAATCCCCTTGATGGGGTCTAATATGTTATATGTTAATAGAAACCATTTTTAAACAATCATAAAATAATTATATCTTGCTTACCTTAAATTTTAATCTTGCATAAAATGCTAGATGAATATTTTAGTTAATAACAAATTCAACTGTATAACATTTAGGAATAAAAAACAAACTATTCTTTGCAGCAAGAAAAATGATGTTTGACGTTTCTCACCAAAACGTACGACTGATTCACCCCAGAACAAATATCTCGCAAAACAAAATAATTGATAAACACATTTCACAGCCGATGGGGGGGGGGGGGGTGTATGTCCCATAAATTCTTCAATAGTCCACCGATGTCTCAAGATATCTTTTGAGACCTGTCCTTGTCCAGTTTTCTAATTACTTTCAATGCAGACACCTGTTTCGGGATAGATGTGAAAGAAGTCCTTTATTTATGGGTCTGGGTGATTGGGGGAGATGATTTCCGGATTTGAGCTTAGGAGAATAATTAACAAAGGATGGGTATCCTGGCACAGCAATTCTAGGTGGAACCCTATCGTTTCAAGCAAAGTGCCCTCTCTCTTCAGATGTTTTCATGGAATAGTTAACAGAAACCAGTTTTATATAAAAGATTTTGCAGTTCACAGATAATGGTCAATATGCCGCCCTAGACATGCTGTTGATAGCTGTACTGTACTGGACGCCCAATGTGCTAAAGTAATTAGTTGTTGCTTGTGTTGCAAGATAAACAATTGGAGGCGACATACTGGAAGCGATCCCATTTAGCCCTCTGGTCCTCATTTTTCATGGGGAGAATTTATGATAGCCGTTTTCACTCTTTTATTATATGGAACCAAATGTTTAATATTTTTTCAGTATTTTTGTTTTGCCTTTATCTGCCCTTGTAAATGCTGTTGCTCGCGCACCAGAACTTTTTTTTATTTAAGTTGACTGAAAAGCCGCACTTAAAATGTGCAGCCCCAAGCAAGTGCTTGCTTTGCTGGTGCCTTAAGCCTGCCCTGATCCAATCTAGCTGAAACACTATTTTACGAAATTTCGCAAAATTTGATAGGTAAGTCACTCCTAAGTTCCTGGTGCTGATTAGATTTTAGTATGATTTGAGAAAAATAGAACGTTGACTCAACATAATTTAAATCATATTGCTATTTTGAACTGTTATCAAGAAAAATTGGATATATCCTGCTTGAACATTTTTCTCCAAAGATCTCAATGTTTAAATTCATTTTTTATTTAATATAGTTTATGGCATTATTAATTTATATTTATTGTATTATTTTGAGTTCTTATAGAATTTCTTGAGTTCTTATTGCATTATATATTTTAAAAAGATGTAAACAGTCTCAAAAACTCCAAAAAATAATATTCCAAAACCTTGTATTTTTTTGTAGTATAAAACATCTCACATTAAATATGTCCTCACATTTGCAATATTTGTACACTGTTTTGTTGCTCCATTTCTGTTATATGTTACCTAACAACTAATAATTATTGCAAATTTCTTTTATGCTATGTCAACCACTTCATATTCTAGTCAGCATGATAAATTATTTAAAATACACAGATTTTTTAACGGTATAGGTTACTGTTAATTTGAAGCTAATTGACATTAAAAGTTTAAATATTTGTAAGTATACTTTATTTAGATATTTAATTACATGTGGTTTATTTAAATATATTATTATTTATTTAATTATTCTATGTAGCTTACTAGAAATGCTACTTAATTGTAGTCATGGAGTTTTATATAAAAACCTATAAATTTTGTATGGATAGTTTTATCGAGGTATAAGTGAAATGCATGCACACACATGCAGCCCCAAACGTCAACAAAATATTTTGATGAGTATTAAAACAGAGGATGTATTAAAACATGAATAGCTACAAAAATAATTTGAATTTTTAAAACAGTGTTTCCATACTTTATGAAATATATTTAGTATTGAGTTTAATAACAAAAATGCTTTATATTCTACAAATGTTCTTCTCTGAAATTAATTTCTCTCAAACTTAAATTTATTTCATCAAGATATTGCTTCTCTATTTTTTGTTTTATTTTCAAATAATTTAAAAGATGAGTATGCTTGCAGATTTAAATAATGAATTTTAGAATGTCCACTGAAAGGTTAAAGTAACGAAACTATATTCTATATGAAAACTTTCGAAAGTTTGATTTGACAATTACTTGTATAAACCCATGTTAATTTCTTCTGTAAAGTAAATTTCAGAGCTTGATTTTCTATAATACTTGACTGAAGTACTGTTATCTGATAGTGTTAATATATTATTGCATTAAACTCTATTAGTATTTAGAAAAGTAAATATTGAAAAATAATTATTGAATTGCTGATCATTTTCTGCTGCTTTGCTTTTATGTTCTGAATTTTGAGTGCAACTGGAAGCTACAGCAGTTTTTTCTTTGAATGAATGATTTTTAAATGTGTTTGACATAAATCACTATCTGTCGTTGGCCGGAGAGTAAGCTATTCTACGGTTAAAGAACTCTTTATATTTTGTGGGACAATTTAAAAATGCCCTTTAAATGAATATGTAAATTAATTGGAGTGTATATGTAAATTAATTAACATGGAACCGTGTCTATTAAATCGCGGTGTCTGCTATTGAGGAGTGTCCATTGAATGAAAATGTCCAATTTTTAGAAGTGTATTTTAGAAAGGCTTTATATGCCTCACATAAAGAAAAATGTGCAGCCCCAAGCCCTCCCAATATTTTCTATTGAAAATAAGTGAAGTTCAAAGTTCCTGCAAGGCATTATAATCCTTCAGCAAACCATATGCAGATAAAATATATGATGAGTATGACCACTTTTGCCATTGTGATGGCATTTCGTGGTTTCTTATGTGCCATTACGAAAACTGCAAAAGCAGTACAAAAACACGTTGGGGAAAATGCAATGTATATTTATGCATCTCGAAAATTAAGAATTACTTCAAAGATTTTCATTGTAAATAAATATATTTAGTAAAATTGTAATTAGTTTATTTGTTAAAGTTTTCAATTAAATTCTTTTTTGCAATTGACATTGAACAGAAAAAAAAGCCTAACCTATATGATAGTACAAGTTAGGTTATGTGACTTTTACACTGGAAAAGCCTAACCCACACAATCGTGTGAGCACCCCCCCCCCCCCCCCCCCCCCCCTCCTTCCAAGCTTTGGGAAGATTATTGAATTTTTTAAATTATTCTTTTCAGTGTCAGTGGGGTCAGTGACTAATTAAAAACTAATAAGAAATAAAATTTCAAGGTGAAAATACTTCTGGTCTTAAGGGTTATGTAGCTAATAAATATCAAATTTAATTTTCAATATTTTAATATAAATTGTTCTATAGTTCAGTATTAATATACTATAATCCTTTTTGCACTATTTAAACCTTTGAATAACTTGTGTGATGAGTTTTTATTAGGTCAGTACTTTCTTATCATAGTACAAATTTATGCAATTTTTGTTACTTTTTCTTAAAGATTGTTATTTTCAATCAATTTTACCTATAAAATTCAAATATTAATGCATCTGTTGTATCTAACAGCATTAGTTTTATGTGTATCATTATGAGATATGGTAACATAAAGGTTTCTTACACCAGTTCATGTTATGTTTAATTCTAGTTCCATTTTAGATGTAGCTGTTATATCCAGATTTAAATCTTTGTATATGCAACACTTAAGCCTAAATTGTATAAGTTTCTTGTTTCCCAAAGTGGATGCTGATTAATTTAAACAGTTTATGCTGGCATTTTCAATGCAATAGCAACAATTTTTTGAAAGAATTTTGCCAATGCATTCCTTAACAGCATCACAGCGACATACAAACTCTGATCCACCAGCAGTTAATCCAATTTTGCTTCAACTGTTTGAAAGTTCCAAGTCTAAAAAGGAATCATTTAAGTACTATCGCCAACAATGTGAAAATTTTCTTGAGATGAAGAAAACTATTTCTAATAAAGAATGGTGTGCTCAGATGTTACTTAATTCAATTGGTGAAACAAATTATAATATGTTGACTGCCTTAGTATCTCCTAAGACTCCAGCAGGTTTAAGTTACGATAAATTGATGAACTATTTTTAAGTTCATCTATGCCTAAAAAAATATACCGTATATACTCACGTATAAGTTGAGAAATTTGTGACAAAAAAATCACTTCAAAGTCGGGGGGGATCGACTTGTACACGGAGTCTTAAAAAAAAAAATCGTAAGTCTAAAAGTTCTTTTTTCCCGCAAGACAATCCATCCTAAAACGATGCTGTAGTAATTACGCAATCACTCACTCCGAAGTCTAATCAAATCTCCCCTGTGAGACATTGTCCTCCCAATGCTCCTGACTACCAATGTATCGCGTCATCAAAAAATATGCATACATTTTCGTTTGATGTTTATCACTCACTTCTCAGATTACGGCCAATCGTTTTCCACAAAAAATGGTTCTTTTCTGAAATAATTGTGTAACATGGATTGTTTAAAACTATAATGTAGGATTTTAAGTTGAAAGTGATTTTTTGTTTTGTGTGTTGAAGAGTATCTAATAACAACTGTGTTGGAGGTTAACGAAAAAAGCGACTCAAATAACGGGCGGAAGCCAGATATTGTTTTGATTGCGCTGTGGGTCAAGGACGCATGAGAGACAGGAATACACGGTCTCCTATCCGTTTTGAGGATACTGCATGCTGAGAGTAAAAGAATGTCTGGAGCTTGTCACACGAGAACGAGCATCCTCAAATCGGACAGGGGACAACGTTCATATCTCATAGGTTTACTTATTTAGAATCAGACTTTAAAGGGTTCCGATGAAGTTTTTATTATTATATATATTTTTTTCATTTTCGAGTGTTTTTGAAAAAAAAATGGTAAAAAAAAATTTCCCTCTTTTTGGGATTGATATATACACGAGTTTTGGATTTTTTCTAATTTTTTTCTCTGAAAGTAGGGGAGTCGACTTATATGCGAGTATATATGGTAGTTGTATTTCTGTTGTTGGAATTCAGATATGAAAATTTAATATATATTTGCAGATATTTGCAGAGTGTAACACAGTGAAATATATTTCTCAATAAAGAAGCATTATTGTAAAATGAACTGAGCTTTATTTCTGCACAGTATATTAAGACATCAGAACATTACTAATAGAAACTTCTAGTAAAACATGAAAGTCTATATACACAAATAATCAATCTAAAAGCTCGAGTTGAAGTTATAAGTATTATCTATAGGATGGCACCTGATGCAATACAGTGGCAATATTAGGTGCAGAACTCTTACCTAATTAAATAGCATGCACTTCTGTACATCCACCACTGCATGGCTGATGTCACATATGGTTTTATCCAGCACTCTAACATGATGCAAAAACTTGAGGAAGTAGACACTGACTTATTCGAAAAAGGGTAAATGACTAATTATGCACCCAATATCGTGCCCACTGACGAATAAACAACTATGTCAAGTCATAGATACACTTCAAGCTTTTAAATTTAAGTAAACTTAACAAAACATGTTAGACTAATCTGTCTACCATGTTTCAGTATCTTTTCACTATAACACATACATCATTGTAGAAACTTATGTAAGGGCTTCGAAAGCCAAGCTTCCGACGAAGACTACAGACTGTCTAACAGACTACTGAACAGACAGCAAACTAAACTTTGCATCCGTCTTCTCACTGATTGCATCAGGTTGATTCCTATATATATCCGAAGATTGGAACATTCCGGAACATTATTGTAACCTAGAACGCCCCCTGGATATGCAGATTACCTGCATACGTGTTGAGCACTCAATTTGCATAATAAGCATGTTGGGAAAATGAGGTGATTCACTTTCAAGAACGAAATGAGCTATTCACACTAAATTTATTAAAGGTTAAATATCGTTCCGGAGAATCGCAATCGTTTGTTTCCATTTCTCCAACAATCGACCCCCTCATGCAAATCTCCTAATTTCAACACATATACAGATAGCTAAAATTTATTCTAAGGGTCAATGCGTTTACACAAATGCAAATGGGCCCGCAGTATTATCACAAATATATAATGAAGGAAACAGTTTAAATTTAAGTATAAACACTTCATTAATCTTTTAAATTTAAGTTGAAACATTTATAACACTGAATTTGAGTATAATTACACATAACAGGAAATATATGTAGAATTACATTATCACATTAGGCTGAGAAAACTACTTGTCAGTAAAACTCAAATCTGAGTATAAATATTTTAATATAAAATTTAATACTTAAAATTGTAAAAATCATTTAAATTTAGCACAATAAAATTAAATCTGAAAAAATTAGTATAACTATTAAGTTTAAACGACAGTTAGATTTAGGTATATAACATCATAAACTTTAAAGTTCAATTCAAGTATAATTACATTATTTAAATGACAATAAAATATTATAATATAAATACTAGTTATTTTGAAAATTAAATATTAAAAGAAAGATTTAAGTGTAATTCATTAACTTTAAAAGTCAGAAAAGTTAAGGATAAGCATTAAGTTTAAGAAATTAAAACTTAAGGTATAAACACTAAACTCATTTAAGTACTATAATCATTTTTATATTCCATTTAGAAATTTAGTTATAATGCTAGCCGAATACCCATTGAAAATCAACGGTCTCTCAATAAGCAACCCCCGATTAATGTAAATTTTTGACTAATTCACATTTCACATTTATTCAGCGAGTCGCATATTTTTGTGTGCAGAGCCCCCTAAAAAGAAAATATTGGAAAACTTAAAATGCACACTTTCTTCTTTTCGAACTATCTACCCGTACACCAAATTTGAAGTCTATCTCATCCCAAAGCATGCAATGTTATTATTTGACCTTCCGAACATTTTTCTGTGGAGCACACCCTTAACTGAACATTTTTTAAAAACTTGTTGGGTTTTCTATCAGATGATTGGCTCATATACCAAATATCAAGCCTCTATCACATTTTAAAAGGGACGTTTCTAATTTATTCCGAAAATCAAACATTTAGGTGTGCTGCACCCCCTAAAGTCGAAAATATTAGAAAACTGAAATTGTACACTTTCTTCCTTTCAAAGTATCTACTCGTACACCAAATTTGATGTCTTTATCCTATCGCAAAGCATGTTTTTCAATCACTTCAGCTTTCGAATATTTTTCTGTATAGCAACCCCTTAAATGAACATTTTTGAAAAACCGTAATCATAGGGGTTTTTTTATCAGATGATTAGCTGATATAGTACATTTCAAGCCTCTATCACATTGTAAAGGAGGCGTTTTTCATTAGTTTGGCAAATCGAATATTATAGTAAGTGGCACCCCCTACAATAGCAAATGTTGGAAAACTGAAATTGCACACTTTCTTCCTTTCCAACTTTTTACCCGTACACCAAATTTGAAGTCTCTGTCTCATCGCAAAGCATGCTTTTTCTATCATTTCACCTTTTGAATGTTTTTGTGTGGAGTACCCACCCCCTTAAATATACGAGGGTGGTTCAAAATGTAAGGTAACAAGTCCTGTGAGAGAAAAGGTTTATTCACGATATCAAAGATATACACAAAGTTAGCAAGGCACTGGTACATATTATTGTCACCATGGTTGTCGAAGCATATGTTCCATCGGTAAACCAATCTATCGAAACCGGCATAAAAGAAATCAGGGTCCAGGTCACGGAGCTCCTCAATGACGGCTTCCTGAACTTCGGCATCCGTTGTGAAATGGCGACCTGCCAGGTGCTTCTTCGACGGTCCGAAGATATGAAAATCGCTTGGTGCGAGATCCGGGTTGTAGGGTGGGTGTTCCAGTACATACAATCGGAGATGCTGTACCAAATCACGTGTAACCGAGTCCGTATGCGGTCAGCGTTGTCGTGCAACAACATGACACCTTTCATTTTCAATTCAAATAATTCGCACGCTGAATTTGTGCACTCGTGAGAGCTCTTGTTACCTTACTTTTTGAACCACCTATGTACATTTTTGAAATCCTCTATTCTTGTGTTTTCTATCAGATGATTCACCCATATACCAAATATCAAGCCTCTATCATGTTTTAAAAGGAACGTTTCTCCTTTATTCTGAAAATCGAACAGTTTGGTGTGCGATACCCCCTAAAGTAGAAAATATTGGTAAACTGAAATTGTACACTTTCTTCCTTCCAAATTATCTACCCGTACACCAAATTTGATATCTCTATCTCATCCCAAAACTTGTTTTTTTTTTTATCAATTCACCTTTCAAACGTTTTTCTCTGGAGCACCTCCTTAGACGAACATTTTTCAAAAACTATATTCGTCTTGGGTGTTTTCGTCAAATGATTAATTAGCCCATATACCAAATTTCAAGCCCCTATCAAATTTTAAAGGATCCTTTTCTCATTTATTCAGTAAATCGAACATTTGGTGTACGGCACCCCCTTAAGTAGAAAATATTGGAAATTTGAAATTGCACACTTTCTTCCTTTCAAACAATTTACCCATACACCAAATTTGAAGTCTCTATCTTATTGCAAAGTAAGCTTTCCTATCACTTCACTTTTCGAACGTTTTGGTGTGGAGCATCCCCTCTAGAGAATGTTTTTGAAAAATTTGATTTATCCAGGGGGTTTTATCGAATGACCAAGCCGTGTACCAAATTATAAGTCTCTATCTATTCGGGAAGTGCTTAAAAAAAGCGTGACAGACAGACACTTGGCAATTAGTATATATGAATAGTTTAGTATTTTGGTGCAGTAATGGGTATATATAATGAATAGCAGCATGTTTGACAAAAACATTAAAGAAAATACGAAGTCCATCGCCACACAGTACAATTAATCTGTCATGTATGGATAGAAAAATTTATACATATTATATTATAACAAGAATAAAATGACATAGCATAAATATACATTTTATACACATAAGCAACTAATCTGTATTATGCTGGTTCACAAATTTGGATATATTTTTTATATAAGTATAGTGTACAATAAAAAAAATTCACCATCGCACAGTTGAAACTTAAGATGCATTTACTTGTATCAGTGCAGAGGTAAATAATATATATCATATAACAATTGTAATATAAAGAATTTGTGAAAAGATTAAAGATTTATAGATTTTTTATTTGAAATATAAAGTTTAGGTTTATTAATTTAATGGCTTGATGTTTTTCCAAAGTGAACTTGCTAGTCATTTTTTAACTTTGAACTTTGTAAATATGTTAATACTAGAACGACGGAAGCGGTCATTTTGACCACATAACTACTTTGAGAAATGATTCCTCCAAAACGGCTTATCCCAGCCCATTGAAATTTTATGACTTTTCTTATTTTCTTAAAGTTATTGAAAACATAGAAGAAAATTATTCTAGGTTTTATAATAAGAGTACAAATCAATGATCTTCCTAGAACGGCGGCAGCGGTTACAATGACCACTAGAGAGATTTCACACAATGATGCAATCCGTCTGCGACGTTGTGCTACTGTAAGCCATAAGAATGATTACATCAGCTTTTTAGCATTATTTGGTGTGTTTCATGAACGAACAATGACTGTACCCATACTGGATGTAAATTATTGCATAAAATTTTGGCGCAATGCCTCGTGGGAAGCGACTGACTACTAATAAGTGTCTAGCACTTTTGCAGCAACTTAGCAAGAATTCCAGTGATAACGGCAGTGATAGTGATGAAGATTATGTAGTTTCTGATAAAAATGAAATTGTAGAGCATAGCGGCAACTCCTCAGATTAGCAAACAGACTCTGATGGTAACAATATGTCCAATTCAACTCGCTTTCAATGCAATACCTCTACTTCAGCAAATCTTCGCGCCAAAGATTGTACTGAGTGGAAAATATTGGATCAAATCACCGCTATTTCCGGGAGATTTGGTTCTCAAAATTGCATAATAAAAGTCTGGCCCAACTAAACGGTGCGTCAAGAACGCTTATTGCAAAAAATGTTTCGAAGAAACATCCTAAATGCTGTAACTAGATATTTTGGTTTTGAATTAAAGGTATGTTATATTTTTTCTATAGCGGTCAAATTGACCACCGCCCGTCATTCTAGGTAGTTCAAAATATCCATCATTCTAGTGTTAAATATATCTTTACAAAATTTAAAAACCCATTCCTTAGTTATAGGCTTAGTGAAATGATCTGCTATATTATCTTTATTGTTTACAAACTTAACTTTAAACGACTCTTTAACTACAATGTTTCTCAAGAAATAATACTTAACATCTATATGTTTAGTCCTGTCCGAAAGTTTAGATGGACGACCGTAGAACGGCTCGTGGTTGGAGCGTAAATTACGTTGTTAGCGTTAATCCCTCCTCCACCTTATTCAAGTCACAACTCCCGATTATTTATTTCGTGTAAAATATACATCGTAATTTATAAGTATCTAAATAGTATCGTATTGCACAGAACCGAGCAACAAGGTCATTAACACGCAGACCTCTCGAAAGGGTTGGCTGCTTTTACGATTAGGAACTAAGCAAATTCTTTTCTTCGCTTTCCCTGCCCCACCACCTCCCAGTGCTGCTGCAGCCTACTCATCGTAATTTAGAAAAATCATTGAGAGAAGATTTTTTTTTTTTTTTTTTGGAAAAGATATTTATTTTATCTACTGCGATATTTTTTACATATTTGACCATTACTAATAAAGGTTTTACATTTTTCAGAGTCATCAACCTTCTTAAGCATAACATTATATAGATGCTAGAAAATACATAAATAAAACTTTAAGTTCTTAATTTTTGTTTTTCTTTCGTTAATAGCGAAAACGGTTTAAACACATTTACACCTTTAAAGATATCGTCAAAAGTGCTAATCCTCGATCTTTATTAAATCTGGGCACTTCATTAAATCTTGACAAAGCCGATATAATGGAAGTTCTACACTATGATGATGATGATGTGCCAATCGTAAATAAATTGAGTGATGGCGAAATTCGCTATATGATATTAAATGAAAAAAGATCAAAGTTGAGACTATAAATGTGGAGAAGAAAAAATACCCATTGATAATCTTATGCAAAAAATCGATCATGCAATTAAAGGTCTTGAACAAATAAGCTTTATAACCGAGCAGAAATAATGTCCATCTACTGGATAAAGAAAACTGCTTTCCCATAAACCAAGATAAACGAAATAACAAATGTTAATTCAAATATTTAAACGAAATGATAAAATGTAATTTTATAATTTCGTTTCGTTCACACATTCTAAATTATTAATGTGTATATTTTTTCTTAGAAATTTCTTTTGCCCTATTTTTTAGATTAAATAATAATTTAATGCTGCATGTTATTAGCTCATTGTAGACGAAACAACGGGTGTGTCGAGCAAAGAACAAGTAGCAGTGGGCATAAGATATTGTCAGGTCCAAAAGAGCAAATTTATTATCAAAGAACAATTTTGGGGATTTTTAGATTGTCCAATTACTAGTGGTGAAGAGTTACACCTAGTCTTAAGTAACTTTTTAAATAAAATTAGTATACCGCTAAATAAAGTGAGAGGGCAAGGATAATATGATGGCCCAAGTAATATGAGTGGTCAATTTAACGGTCTGGCAGCACAATTTCGAGAAAATGAGCCACGGGCATTATATTTACTTTGCCACGCTCATTTATTAAATTTAGCTGTTGCTCGATTTTGCGAAGATATTGTACCTCTTTGAAATGCGCTGTATGTAATTAACGAGCTGTATAATGTAATTGAAGCCTCTGCAAAAAGACACTCTCTTTTTCAAAAAATTATACAAAAAGTCTGCCCTATTTCAAATATTAAAACTCTTGAAAGTTTGTCTCAAACTAGATGGACTGTTCGCCATAAAGCCATTACGACTGTAATTGATTTATTACCTGCTATTGTTTTAACTCTTGCAAGCATAAATAAGGATACACATACAAGTAATCCTAAAGTTTCTGCAGTAGCATCAGGTTTATTGAAGTCCATTCTACAACAGGAATTTATTTCATCAGTTTTAGTTTTAAAATTAATTTTGGAAACTACAGATCACTTAGCACAAGAATTACAATCTTCCACGTTAAACATTTCATCAGTTTATAAAAAATCAAGTGCAGTGATAAAAACAATTGAAGACTCTCGTAATAAAACCACCTTCAATCGGATTTTTGAATAAATGGAAAACATTGCCGGCGAAATTGAATGTCAGGGATATCATATCAAAGAAAAATTATATTACCTCGGCAAAGAAAAATTCCGAAAAAACTTGATTATGGTTCTAGTGCCGCATTTCATGTTTCTAATGTCAAAGAATTGGTCCGTATCAGTCTATTCTATACTGCTATTGATCTGTAGGGAATCTTAAGATTCATTTTTCGGAAAATGATTATTCGATGGTAAATAAAATAGTTCAGTGTTTAACTGCTCTGGGGGATTTGCATATTGAAGACCTAATTGAAATTAATAAATTTTACAAAATAACTGTCTCAGATGAAAGTCTAATTAATCAAATAAAAATTTATAGACAATTTTTGAAAAAAGAGGATACTGTAGAAACATGTGCCCAAATGGTTTTGGACAATGACTTAATTAGCATGCTTCCTGCTCCATGGGAAATGTTTGAAATTAGTTAAGTTGTCCTGTAACTTCGGCTTCAGCGGAGAGATTTTTCTCTGGTCTCAAATGATTAAAGACATATTTGCAAAGCACCATGGATCAGGAACATTTAACTGGGTTGGCTTTAATGCAAATCCATCAAAAACTGGTTACATCTATGTTGACTGATGGAGCTTCCTCAGGTATTTTGCTCAATACCTTTATTTCCCAAAATACATGGAGAACGGTGTTCTTTTACATTTCAATTAAACTGTAACCACCATATTTAATTCATACTTTTGAAACTTTTTTTTTAACACTTTACAACAAAGTTGAAAAGTGTTTATGACTTTGTTCATTCTACCTGTCTGTCCGTTAGCACGATAATTGCCGTAAAAATGACTTAATCAAAATGAAATTTTAGTATGTTGTTCAGATGGTCTGTGGTACCTATGGGAATATAAATGAATAATATCACCCAATTAGTTTTGGATTGAACCCGGATTGAAAAAATGAAATACATTGAACCCTATGGGACCTAATTTTTCAAACACTTTTTAAGCGAATTTAAAATTCACAAATTGCTTCAAAAATTTTAGAAAATATTCAAATTATCCCATAAAAAAAATTTCAGCAAAATATATTCAGTAGTTTTTTAAATAAAATTTAAACTAATTACACTTCTTATATGAAGCGATCACGTGATTATTATATGAAGAGATCACGTGACCCGCTTCAAAATAAAATATGGCATCCATCTTGTGTCAGAATCGTGATTTTTGAAGTTCTTTTCAATTCATATTTAGAGTCGTATCCGTCCTAAAACCGCTCTAGTTTTGCTTAAATTCTGTGCATCTACATACTGAAACAACGCAATTACAATATATTTGAGTTTAAATGATCATCCAAATTTGATTATTTCTGCAACGAAGCCTATTTTTCACTGATGGAAAATGTAAACAGCAAAATATGTAGAATGAGTTGTATAAGAATTGCTGCATTTCTTTAACCCAAAATTATTTAACTCATGGAGTCTGCATAGCTGATATGAATGAAATATTCATTGATTTTACTGAGAGAAGGATTTTTTGATGAAGCATAGAGTTTTATTACTTGTACCTCCATGGTCTTAAGTTTTTAAATAAAATAAATTGTTATATATAGTATCGTGATGAATGAAATGAATGGGAAAATGTTTATGAATGAAATGCTGCTTTTATAAAGAGAGCCAGGCGTGTTATATTTCGATGGCGTCATTTGAATAAATTTCAGTTGTTTTCGATGCAGTTTTCAAATATAATAAATTATTGTATTATTATGATAATTTTAGAAACATTACCGAGGAATGTATCGCATTTTAGAGATGTTTCAACCAGACAATTTACATTTTAATGGCGTCATTTGAATGAAGTTCATTTTTTTCGATGAAGTTTTAAGTTTTCAAATATAATAAATTAATGTAGTTAATATTTTAAAAATTATCACAATACGAGGAATGTATCACGTTTTAGAGATGTTTAAATGAAATTGCATTGAAGTTGGAAAGAAGTGTTTCATAATCAATGCTTTATGCATGATTGATCTTTCTTGTTTTTTATTCATTTCATAGTTATTCGCAGTTTTTTTTTTGTTTTTTTTTTTTAGTTCTTATGTCAGATCTCGTAACAGTTTTTATAAAAATAAAAAAAACTGTGTTGTTTTTTATGTCGTAAGAGTTGTTTTGTTTTCAGTGTTTGTTTGAATATAACAATGTTTTATGCTAAATAAAATGTTCGAATGTTATACGTATTTTTTATTTAAAATAACCCTTTGGCATGAGCAAATGTGAAGTAGTTGGGGCCCCCCCCACTTTTTAGAATCAGGATATGCTACTGCTTGTCAATAAAGAATAGCATACCCCCTAATGACAGTCTGTCATTTCTATTGGCTGCGAAATCAGAGTCTGAATAGCAGTATAAATTCAATTCCCTAATAATTGATAAATTTAACATGTAGTTTTTTGTTTTATCCAAATATCCTAATAACTTCAACAATGCATCCCAATGTTTAATTCCAGGATTTTCTTGAAATTGAGACAATATGTTAACTGCATAACATAGATCTGGTCTCGTCCTACTGGATAGAAAAGTCAGATATCCAATTAAACTTCTGTGTGGGATTCATTGCATTTGTTCTAATTCCTCACTTGTCAGGGGACAATCTGCTTTACTTAGAATATTGCCTTTTGCAATAGGAAGTATTTTAATAGGATACCTGAATTGTTTAAACATCAGACACGTCTTTTCAATATACTGACCTTGATGTATATAATAGTCAGTGAATTCTACACCTAATAGTTTTTTAATCTTGCTTAAGATTTTGATATCAAATTCATTTTTAACACTTTACAACATAGTTGAAAAGTCTTTATGACTTTGTTCATTCTGTCTGTCTGTCTGTCCATTAGCACGATAACTGCCGTAAAAATGACTTTATCAAAATGAAATCTTAGTATGTTGTTCAGACGGTCTGTGGGACCTATTGGAATATAAATGAATAATATCACCCAATTAGTTTTGTATTGAACCCTGGTTGAAAAAATGAAATACATTGAACCCTATGGGACCTAATTTTTCAAACTTTTTTTAAACGAGTTTAAAATTCACAAATTGCTTTGAAAATTTTAGGAAATATTCAAATTATCACATAAAGTATATAAAAAAAATTTCAGAAAATATATTCAGTAGTTTTTAAATAAAAATTAAAATAATAATTGCACCCATTATATGAAGAAATCACATGACCCACTTCAAAATAAAATATGGCATCCATCTTGTGTCAAAAATTGTGATTTTGACACAAGGGAATCTGGGCAGAAGAGCACAAGCCCCCCACTGAACTTTTCCAGAGGGAGCTTTGCCCCCCCCCCCCCCCAAACACACACACACACTCTGGGAAATTTCAAGATTTTTTTCTAACTTCATATTTTACTAAATACCAAAAAATGAAATTTTGTAAACATAAAAATAATTGAAAGAAAATCATATGACTTTAAATGTCACATTTCAGTTTAGTCTTGTTCACATCTTCCTTACCATAGCTCCCTAAACTATCTCACACACAAACCAAGCTCCTCTTTCCTCCCAGGAAACATGTTTATGCTAATGACAAAAACACCTGGTTACCAGAACTTTTTCAACTGACCACCTAATTAAAAGAGAAATGGAATATTTACAACCTTGTTATTGGCATTTCCAAAAAATAGCTGTTTCCCTCCAGTAATAACTATAAATGATTACTACGAAGTAGAGATGACTTATTTTGTCTACCTAAAGAGATCTTATCTGTAATTACTCCTCAATTCTATATACCAGTGCTGTCTTTAAAGGTGGCATCCATTCTGTTTGAAGTTGCAAACCCCGTGGGTAGCTTTATTCCTGGTGAGCACGGGACGTTTGGCACAGCACCTTAGTTAGGCAAGGGCCAGAAGGAGCTAAGCTACTAAACTCCCCCCAAGAGGTATATTCACCCCCCCCCCCCCTCTGATAAAAATATTAAAGTTTTAGTTGTGATAAGAAATGTCAAACAACATGTCATCCAAATTTTGCATAAAAATATTATTTGAGATTTTTTTTATAAATTACTTTATATTAAAGATTTTTTAATTTAGCTGAATGTGTCGTTATAGTGATGATCAATTTATTTACATATTTAATTTAAAAATATTTATATATTTAGACAATAGTATTTGGATACTTTTGTATTAATGCTGGGTTCATTGTTTTAATTTATTGTGTCAAAATCAACTGATAAGTAGTTAAGAGTTGTTATTAAGTGTTAACTTGTATTAACTTTCAGATTCTTTTTTTCGATTAATTAACAGCTTTGCTACTAGTTAATACTTATATTAAAAAATCCATTGTAATTATTATATATTATAATATTGATGTATAGTAATTATATGGATTTTCCTAATCAACTCTTAGCTTACAAATATAAATATACAATTATTTATTAATAATTTATATAGATAAAATATATAATAGTCACTATTATGGTTAATAAATGCTAATGATTACCTGTGTTTAGGGTGAGCTTCTCCTTCAAGACTGTTGAGCCCCCTTGAATTTCATTTCAGCCCCTCTTGAATATTGTGTCTGGCTACTGTCCTGATTTGGCACCCAACAGCACCAAGTCATTTGAGACCACCAGAAAGCTAAAATTATAAATTATGAGAAAATAGACATATCAGATTCGTAGAAACCTTGTCGAAAAATGGTTGAGTTTTGTAGGAGGACTTGCATATGTTCAACTGGTGTGGTCTCAGATGAGTGATGTTTGTGGTGTTGAAGGCAGTGTGATATTTTGGTTCTTTTAATGAAGGTTACGTTTTGGTTTATGATGAAAAAGAAGTGCAATATTTTTGTGCTATTCATAAAGGTTATATTTCAATTTGTAATTAAATATCAATATACTTATTTCTTATGGATAAATTTAAATTAAAACAGCAAATTTTTTTTTGCATGAGAAATTCCTCAACTGCTGAAAGACCTGCATATTATATTAAACATGCAGATTTAGATTTAAGCGCAACACTGGTAAGTATATATGTTATAATGGCATCGCATTCTATGAAATACTGATAGGTGTTTTTAAATTAAATAATATTACTATATTAGATCTTTCATTTAAAGAGATTGGTGAAACATGAGAATGCAATAATTTTAACAAAAATGGGGTTTTTCCAGAAATTGCTGTATACAGTTAGGTATTATTTGATGGGAAAACTCCCAGTTTGGCAAAAAGTGTCGCTAGTCATGTTGATGCTTCAAGCCCCTCATTTACAAGTTTGTTTTCTTAATGAAACTTGTTTTTACATTTTTTACTCGCATGATGGTATGGGCATTCAGATTCATACAAATTTACATGTAACGAAATCTTAAGGTTCCGTTACATATCATAACTACAGTTTTTTATTTTATTCTTTTGCAACTTTATCATTTTTTACCCTCAGTAGGTGTGGAGCAGACCCGGATATTAGCTCAGAGATTGGCCCAGGAAAAATGGTGCATGATCGCCCCTTTAGGCCCATCATACACGTTAAGGAAAAAATTAAATATAATAGCCCCACCCACTGGGACATTTCTACAGAGATCCCACCAACCATATCTGGGTCTGGTGTTTGGAATCAACAATATGCTGGAGAACATAATGTGACAGATTCTTGCTAGGGGGACTACAAGCTTTACCTCTATTGGTGGCAATGTTACAAGGAACTAACCTTGTAGACTCCCCTCTTCACTTTCAAGCCCTAATTGCTCCTCGAAGGGAGAAAATGCAATACGTAGACGATGGCATCTGGTATGCCAAGAAGGAGGTGAGTTTAGGAGTCAAAGAACTCAAGCTTTATAAGTGGTAAACTAGAGTGGCGTAGGCCTAAAAAGATTAAAAATATTTATCGTACAATAAATAAAACTGCTGATATCTTTCTTTCGACCCAGCCCGTCTGACCTACCTGAAGGTGTAAGATATCTGTTTAGACTACCGAGACAATGCCATGTAATTTAGACTGGAACCCAGTGAGTGTGACATCCACAGGGACAGACCATCCTTCCTTTGCTACCAATTGCTCGGAAGGACTTTCAAACCCACAAATTTAACATGCTCATACACTGGGACAGTTTAGGCAAAGCCGGAAATCGAACTCTGGTCCTCAGAGTACAATCCCCATGACTTAACCACTTGGTTATCTCACTCTAAAATTGCTGTTTGTAAGACAATAACTTACAAAACTTCCTTGAGGAAAGCATATATATTTCAAGTAGGTGACTACAGTTGCTTCAATGGCATTATAAGTTTTGGCGGATCTACATGTTTTGAGACCCCTAGAACATGAATAAACTATTTTTAGTATGGCGTCGGTGTGCGTGTCTGTCTGTGCAATATATGTATCCACTTTAACTCAAAAACTAATTGAGCAAATTTCATAAAATTTTATAGGCAAGTCACTTGTGGTTGACCCTGGTGCTAATTTGATTTTCTTGCAATTCGGGATAAAAGAACAAACTTTTTTTGCAAAATGGCCTGCAAAAATGGAGTGTTCACTCTAACTATAAAACTAATAGACCAGATTTCACAAAATTTGGTAGATAGGTCACTTGTGGGTTATCCTAGTGCTGATTAGATTTTGGTATGATTCGAAAAAAAGAACCTGCCTTTTTTGCGAAATGGCCCACAAAACTCGTCAATCTATAATAAATGACTACATATGCTCAAATGCATGAATTAATTGCTTGTTTTATATGTAATTTTTGACAATGAAACGAATAAGACAAACCCCATTACTCTAAAACTAGCCGTTCTCAAGATTTTTTTTTGCACTTTTGCTACGCCGGTTTTGAGAATAAGTCCAGTTACCAAATGAAATCGAAATCTGAACTAAAAGTGTACATTCAGTGCAATTTCAATTAATTATGTGTGTTATTTAGTGCAATTAAACTCAATGAATTATTAATGAAATAAATGAATTTAAGTCTGTAGGGAAAGGTCTACTCACATCAGACTTTTAACACTTGTAACCTTTTTTAACGGTATTGAACTATTAAATTGTTTCAAAGATATAATGAATCAATTTTCACATTCACACATCAGTTTTTTGTGTGTTGTTACGCTTTTAGGAACATAGTGCAAAGTATAAAGTAAAAAAAAAAAATTATAAATATGCAGTTTTTTTTTCTAATTTTTCAAGTGTATATAAAAATTTCGATTAAAAAACATAAATATTAGATTTATGTTTTTTTTTAAACTGATTTATGCGAAGGATAAAATGAATCACTTCTCTAAAAGTGCAGTGTCAGTATGTAAGAGCACCAAATGCAACCACAAGGGCTGAAAAATATCTTGTATACTAATTTGGCCATGCTGAATCCAAATCTGAAATCAGTTTTTTTAATTAACCCTTGTATCTGGAAAACTAGCTTCTCAAAATTTGGCCTTTTTTGCATTTACCATCTTAGGCGGAAGGCATTGCTATAACAGTGCAAAGGAAAACTGTCAGCTCATAGAGACCAACCACCTCCTGATTCAGCTGAATAGGAATATTAATATCAAGAGGTCATCCAATTTAAAAATCCAGAATATGAATATTTAAACCATGGCATTAGAGAGACTTACTTCACATTTTAAGCAATGCAATTAATCAAACTTTGTTTATAAATAGATTGGTTAGAACTGAATGGTATGACCCATAAAGTTATAGGGAGTCCCTTTTTTCCCATGGTATGACCAGAAATTGTAACCTTGAGATAAAATGTTTGAGGTGTTAAGCTTTATAATTGGTTTGTTAGAGGGTCTAGGGGAATGTAAATTGATTTCATTATGTTAGGGGTTGATATAGTACGTATGTTTCGATAGGGAGTTGTATAAGAAATTATAATATTGAATGGGAAGGTGTATGGCTCACATGTGTTTGTGGATATTAGGAGCGGATGGGGGGATTGGTGGGAGGTGATAACCTCCGGTTCCTGTTTCCCATGCATGTCTTTTTCTGGAGTGTACTTGGGTGGGCATAGTGCGTGGACTTTACTGATTTATAAATAAAATTATAATTATTTAAATAACTAGTGAGTACCTGTGAAAAATCATGCGAAAATTTTTTATTCACCGAAAGTTATTAAATGTAAAAGATAAGTAATTAATAAAATGAAGTTTTTATATCAAAGATATCTTCAAAAGGAATATCAGTTTCCCCCAGGATTAAAAAATAGCAGGGTGCTGTTACCAGAAAAAGGGCACATATTTTTTATGTTTGAATAACATTTATGCTTTGGATTTTTATGACGAAAATCAGAGCATTGCAAAAAAATGTAAATATTTTGTCACATATACCTCTATGTCGCATATACCTCTAAGAGATAGACACGATCAAAATTTACAGTAATGAATGCAGAGAAAGAGCTCTGGGACTTATCTGAGGTAATACAAGAACGGGTTGATTTTCGTTTGAGGACAAACATTGCTCTCTTAACAAAAGGCTAAGCAGTAGATCTGATCTGCTAACAAAAGGGCAGGGAGGGTGCTCTTCTCGTACAAAGGGCAAGGAGGGCGCTGTTCTGGTAACAAAAGGGCAGGCAGGGCGCTGCGCCCTTCCAAAAGTGCCTGGGGGAAACTCTGGAATATTTTAGTATACATTTTATATAGTATTATTTACCTTAGTAAAGAGACTTGAAATTATCTCATTAAATCGGTATTGACATTCCCTTCCTTAAATGACCAGAAAATAAAGGCGGTTAAGATTTAATTAATCAGCTGAAAGTTATAAAATAAAACAAAAATATTGTGTATAAAGTGTTATAATTGCAAAAAGGTTTTTTAACATAATGTAATTTCTTACTTTATTAGGAGAAAATAACGCAAACAAACCTAAATCGCCGAACATGTGCATATGCCTATTGTCATTCAGCGAACGATAATAATGTGAGTAAATTACACACACTAGAAATTATGTTTGATTTTAATTTTCTTCCTAATTTAAATTTAATGAATGCATGAATACTATGAGGTCTAAAATCTGTTTATTTTTTGTTAATAAATATCTAAATATTAAATTTTGTTGATGTATATTTGAAAAATGTTTCAGGATTTTCTATCCATTTTATTTTTTTAAATAAATAAGAATAAACATGGTAGTTTTTAAGCAAGCCTCCCATGAATCTAAAACTTAAAATTTTGGTACTTGGTGCTTTTCCTGCCGGCTGATATTTTGATACTCAACAACTTGATGATAGATTTTTAATTTTCAACCCCACATTTAATTACTATCTTCTTCTTTAATCAATTTTGTATAAAGTTTTTTTTTTCTATATTTGGGTTGGGCTGATGTATCTGGAAAAATTGAGTTAGATTTTTTTGTTTACTTTCTGCAAAACTAGATAAAATGAAAATTAAGGGTTTTTTTTACCTCCCCTGCTGCCAATATATGCAAAAACAAAATGAACTGGTATTTGCCTTTTAGTATTGATGTGAACTTTCTTTTAATCCTCCTCACTCGATTGTTTTGAATATATTTTATTTTTTGATATTATCCCCCCCCCCTCCCCATATACCCTTATACCACCGTCCTAGGGATTTCAAATTTACTAACTTATACAATTTTCCAGCAATTGAGTCACTAATCTGTGTATCCATGCCAAATTTGAAAACTCTCAGATGAACGGGCAAATATTAGATGGGATGGAGGTTTTAACAGATACATTAATAGGGTTCTGGTTATTACTGATGAAATCCTAAATCAACTAAAGGAACAGTTGTTGCCTTTCTTTTACTCAGAGAATGATGTTTAAACAAAGCAAACTTTCTCTATACCATGCACAAAGGCGAGAAGCAACAACAATGCAATTTCTTAACAAAATTAGATTTAAACAGATTACCGTATGCACAGGCTGAGAAATACACACCTGAAGTTAGACCTACTATGATATTCTGAAGTAGCTAGCTGAAAGCCTTTTCAGTTGATAAGGGATAAAGTTATTTATTTTCATTAAAAAAGGGCACTAAATTACCACAGTACTTAGGTGATGTGGATTTTTCTTTTTAGCAGGAATTAAGCTACCATTTAATAAATCTCAATGCCCCCCCCTCCCCTCATATGATGCCCCTGATTGGCGCATCATTTAAGTATCAGTAATCCCATCAATAGCCATGTCATAAAAATCTCTGTTATAATTTTTTTTCTCTTTTGGGTTACAAATTTCTCGACTTATACGCAAGTATATACGGTAGTTTAAAAGTTATAATCATTTAAAGCCAATATTTCAGCTTCAAAATTGGTTATATTTTGGGCAGACATCAAAAATAAAATTGCATACTTTTGTCAAAACAGGGAAAGATGTGTTTAGCAAACAAAGTGGATTAAATTTATCGGTATTCTAACTTCGTGAATTTAAAAGATATCATTCTAATTTTTAAGTGAATATTGTGCTACAAAGTACCTTAGATCCAATGAAAACTCACTAAGATAGCATTATATTTTTTATAATTTTATTTCTCTGCTTAAATGAACTTTTTTTTTCTTTTTTGCAACTTCCAGTATTTTCTTATATTACAAATGCAATTTATTGAGCAGACGATTTTCCAAGCACTAAAGATATGGCAAATTTCTTTTCATATGATATCAGAAAATGTCTAGAGACTTAGTATATTAAATTATGGGATTTTCTAATTTTGAGGATTTGAAAAATGAAGTTTCTATTTTTAGAATTAACCATTATTTCAAAATTTTAGGTGTTTTTTCCAAACATTGCTGGAATCTGATGAAAATTCCTATACTTCATATCACAACCCCCCCCCCCCCCCCTCCTATAATTTTCATCTAAGACTTGATCTTTCTCAGCCCTATTGACATAACCATGCAGTTTTCACTGGCATACTTGACCTCCTTTTCTTTACCTTTTCAATGGAGCCTGCTTGCACACTAACCCCTTGCGCTTCTGGTTTTATTTTGTTTCTTTCTGAACCCCTGCACTTATTTGAGGCATCTGGCATCTTCCTCATTCCTTCTGAACATCTTCCTCAAAACTAGTTTTTTTTCCCCTTCAACTTATTTTTTTTATTATTCCATATTTGATATTAATTTTTTCACAAAAGCCAGGAGTATTTTTGCATGTCATCCATGTCACTTTCTTCCAAATTTCCTTTTTTGGGTATTTGACTCCTTACAACAGATCAGTGGCATTACATAATACGATATCTCCACTCTAATGCTAGTTTATTGTGATAATTTTACGATTTTCCTGCTAGTTTATTGCAGCAATTTTTTATTTGCTTGTGCTAAAATGCTAGTTAACTGCAGCAATTTTTCAAGTTTACCCGAACCAAAACTCTAGTTTACTGCAGCAATTTTTCGATGTAACCGCACCAAAACGTTAGTTTACTGCAGCAATTTAGTGATTTACATGTATCTAAACACTAGTTTACCATGTCAATTTAGTGATTTCCCTGCACCAAAGCTGATACAAAATGTCAAATCTGGTGCATGGTCCCTGCTTAAGTTGAGTCTGTCAAAACAGAAGCAGAGAGATTCTTTCAGTCAAAACAGAAGCAAAGCTACTCTGTTAGAGATTCATTGACAGAAGAGTCGAGGAAGAGTTGTTTCTGTGGTTTGCGATCTCTGTGTGAGGTCAGTGGCATCCTGAGGTTTTCAAGACCCCAAGCAAGCTTTTTGTATGATACCCCATCTGATTAATAAAGGCAATAATGTTGGAAGAATGTAAACAAACATCGCAATTCATGATTCTCCTGATCAAAGTTCAAATAACATAAATTCTTTATGAACAATTCTCTTTGTTCTTCGGAGTGAATTACTGTATTCTTTTGGCATGCACTTCATGCAAATCGAGCATTCGACACGTATATAAAAATATGCATACTTGTGGATGATGCCGACAATATGAACATTCCAGAAATGTCTCATCCCCTGGTAAAGCATTCTGCATGAAACAGATGTGGGAGATCAACAGGTGAATAAGACCGACTAAAGGGGCAACTAGAAATGTATGACAACTTGAATCGGTACTCTGGTATATAATTTCTAAATTTATGATGATAGATAGGCAGTGGTTATGCCTGAAAGGTTGCTGTTTTGATCTATAAGGATTGGTCATGTTCATCTTTTTAAGTTACTGATGCTTAGCTTAAAGCTTCCTGGCCATGTCACCATTGAATGGTGTACTTTAAAAGGGCATGCAGAAATTCCAATCATTACAGATTTTCTGTAATGGAATTCTGAACAAAATTATGGGTTATGGAAAAGACTTGTAAAATTATGTAAAATGCCTATTTTTTCTTTCCAACAATCTCCATCCTGTAATTATTGCATTTTAAATTGACAAAACTTGCTTATTTTCAAATTTTGGTTTATTATTCATAGTAATTTTTATTTATTATATTGACACATTTAGTGTGATTGCTCAGTTCAGAGAATTCTCGTGTTGTCCTGGGCAGGCCGGCTCTAGGTATTTTGCTGCCCCAAGCAGAAAGCAATTTGGCCGCCCCCTCCCTGAAATTCAATTTTCTGTTAACCTTTAGAAATGCAATAGAATAGAGAAACACTGCTATATCGCCAGTTTTTAGTCAATTTTGTTCCAAATGTTTTTCAAGTGAATGGATCTTTCGTAGGATTAAATATTTTGTATTTTTCGGCTTTAAATAAAAAAAAATGTGCAATATCTCAAGAACGAAATATATTAGCATCATATAAATGATGCTATTCAATTTTAGATTTAAAAAAATCTGTTGTCTGATGCATGCCTTTCCATATATATTAATACATTTTATTATTAAATATATTTTATTATTTCAATCATGAATGATGTGTGTGTGTCTGTCTGTTCCAACTTCTTTGATGGCATTTCAACATACTTTCCTATGTCCTAGAGAGCTGACATTTGGTACACAGTGTAGTCTAGTAGAACATTTTAATCTATTAACGTTTGTCACATCTTAAAAAAATAGAACCGGTACTTTTTTCCTACGAAATGGCCTGCAAAAATTCCATTAATGTAAAATAGTTAAAAAAAGACTTGAGGGGTTGTACCGAAGATTCGTCCGCAACGTAGAATACATCTTATCACATGGGTGTTTGTAAATGAAGCAACTGCCTACATAAACATTTCATTTATTTCTACAAACTGCCAACTATGGTCTAATAAGTTATAAAGTTATTTATTACGAAATGTTAATTAAGCACCAGAACTAAAGAAATAAAATTTAGCAATTTGATTATTGCTTGATAATTTTTATCTTATTTCATGTTAGATCACATTTATCCCTTGAGCGTGTCGCCCCTCAAAATACACGTACATCCTCGGCCTAACACTTGGTACCACTGCCATCTCCCTCTGACTATTACACTCTATGCTACAATCCTTCAAAATCTGCAATAATATATATATAATAAAAATAATTTGAAAATCCAATGAAATAATAGAGAGAAGATGATTATATATATATATATATATAACACTGCCAAGTTTAACTGTATAAATTAAGCTCAATGCTTTGTGTACTTTGCAGAACTATTTTTTTTTTTTTATTTAGAGTTCTCATTTTTCAAATATTTATGATTTGCCTCCATTGAAGCTGTTATGAATAAAATCTTTTAGCCAAAAATCAAAGTTTCTATATTTATTCGTTTTTCAAAAACAACTACGAAAATTAAAGCTTTCTTATAACTAAACTAGCAGCATACCCGTTCTTCGTACGGAGTATATAATATAAAGAAACTTATAATTCGCAATTATGTGCAAATTCTGTTAAAATATTAAATTTATTGCTCCTAAAGAAAAGTCTAAGAATATCTGTTCTCACTATGCAAAATTATCTTCACGGGCAGATATGAAGAATAAAACATACTGGCCTCTTTTGCAAGCAAATTTACAAAAAAAAGGGAATTGAATCAGTATATGCAACCCTGTACTACTTATATTGTCGCAGATTAGAAAATATGCCAGTGTGTTAGTAGAAGATTACCTGTATTACATTGAGTCTCAAAAATCTTTGCCAAAATAAAAGAGATGACGTAATAAATTGAAAATATCAATAATCCCCATACTCTTTATACCAGAAGGTCGTAATTGATTCCAATATGTGCCTATATATATCAAAACATATGCCAATATACCTGTTCTACTTATATTCTCGTAGATTAGAAGATATACCCGTGTATTTGTAGATTACTCGTACAACGTACAATATATGAGTTTAAACAATTTTTGCCATAATAAAACAATTGCATAAGAACTTGAAAATATCAATTATCCCTGAATCAATAAACCCCGAAAATACCAATAATAATAACGTTTAAACCTGAAGACCGTAATTGATATTATCCAGTTAAAAATGCTATAAGAAAAATCAAATCGTTCTTTTCTAAAATATATTCTTATATCCATTTATTTATTATTCAAATCGAAAAAATAATAATTAAAATTAACTGGCAGATTTAATTTAATTGTGTTTCTGAGCAACATGATATAAGATAGAATCTTCCTCATAAACTGCGAAATTAAATAACCATTTTGATTTCTTTATACTTTTCATTGTTCAGTAAAAGCTTGTTTAAAATAAACCATGGAGATAGATTTCCCATTTAAATCATGTTTCAAAGAATTCATGTTTTCAGAAAGTGGCTAATTAGCGCAAAAAATCTCCCATCGAACTCAGAGATAAAAGTTTTAATTCAGTTTCAAACGATTTTCAAGCTTTTCGCTTGGATAAACCACGGAGTTAGAGAGTAGAACTCCTAGGGAAAAGTTTCATTTTTCATTAATATCTCGACAACCCCTGGTCTTAGATACTTGAAATTTGGACTGAATTTATGGGGGCTATTTCAAGGCTATCAACAAAATTTCATCAAATTCGGTTCAGCCGTTCTTTCGTGATGATGAGACAAACGAAAATTTCGTTTTTTACTAATATATCGAGATCCACTGATCGTAGAAACTCCAAACGTGGACTAAATTTTAAATGGGACTATTTCCAGACTACACACAAAATTTCATCAAATTCGGTTCAGCCGTTCTCCCGTGATGACGGGACAGACAGATTTTCAATTTTGTTTATATAGATATGGCTTAAAATCAATAGTATTTTATTGATACCGATTTGGTATGCTTCTATTATGTAACTCGCTTCATTATTTTGAGATATATATCTCTACCTGTAGGAAAGTAAAATTTTCTAATATCTCTAGAACGACTAGTGATAACTACTAAACAATGTTGTCCATTTCTTTCTGGTTAGAAGTACCTACAAATAATTTATTCCTTTAACAATAGTTAGTAAATGCAAAAAAAGTCTATTTTAAATCAAAAACTTGCAATATCTCAAAACACACATTTTATTGTGCTGTAAATAGTGTAATCTAAAAAATGAAAGAAAATTTGAAGATCCTGGCCATCGAGAAAATTAAGAAGCTGTCAGTTATTGATTGTATACCAAATATATTTTGATTTGCTTAATTTGTTTGATAAAGTAAAATTTTTAATGAGAACTTCTAAACAGTGGTATTCATTTATTTCCTGTTAAAAGTAATTGCAAAATGTGTAATAACTTAATAATATTGATTGTATTATGTATTTCTTTATTTTTCCTGTTTCAAATAAAAAATGCAAAATATCTCGAAAACGATGCGTATTAGCGTCCTATATAAATGATAATATTCGCTTTTAAGTGAAAATTGAATTAAATGGGGTTTTTTTGTAACATTTTAAAACATTATGCTTTTCATGCTCACCTTATCTTTTATTTTAAATGTTCGAAAAATTAATGGCTTTCTTCTGTCCCATTCACCCACCCGAAAATTAATGAATGATTGATATTTATTGATTGAAGAAGTGTTACCGTATTGTATTCTATTTTATTGATTTGTTATAGAGATATCTTTGCCTAAAACTCTGTGTTTCTTTCAGAAATACATTTGGGGGGGGGGGGGCGAAACCCCTTCCTGAAACATCCTCCTCCCCCCTCCCTTGCCCGATACATTTTATGTTACCAGACCAAATGCTAATAAATTCAAAAACTTACAAAATACTTTTAACCTAGTTTCCACTTCTTATGTGGCAGCATTTGAATTATTTTATTTCATGATTGACTATTTTCAGAATGATTTTTTTTTTTTTCCAATTGCCAGGCATTGATTTTTCATCATTCGGCTATACACCAGCCAGAACCGTGACCCTGTTAGTAGTCACATAACGTTGCCCCAGCACACCAGTGGTGGTCGGAACACATCGTGCTCAATGACATAACATCCATGCATGAAGGTGGGACTCGAACCCACAACGCGGCAGCCGAACGATCGCTAGGAAATGCTTGTCTTGACAGTTCGACCACTGCATCTGCATTTTATAGTTATAATTCAATTTACATTATTTTAAAATTGTTCATCTTCTTGTTTAGCCGGAGCAATTTTTTCTCGTAATGTCTGAATACGTATTTGCTATACATATTCATTACTTTCATATATGTATATAGTAATTACTTCTATATAGTAGTTAGTTACAATTATATTAGATAATTTGCCCCCTTTGAGATTCCAATTTGCTCATATCATTTTTAAAGATCTATACACTTTTGAAGGGACTAATTACAAAACATAAAATAAATATTCTTTAGTTTTTGTTGTCGATCGGTCAGTCTGTCGCTAAATCGAGGTACCCTGCTGTTCTCCGAAACTACTGAGCCAAATGAGGTCAAATTTTGAACATAGTCAGGCTGTTACACGATACAGTGAATAAAGTCACGATTTATTATTATTTTTTAAATTTTTCACTAGTCATTCCCAATTTGAGCAAATGTCGTTTTCGCAACATTACAATACTACTACTCAATCGACTGAAATAAAATTTTCTGAAAGAAAATGGCTTGTTATATGCTTGAAAAAATATTCTAAGAGGACATTTCTATGCGTCACACTGCAAGCATAATATAAAAAAATATAAGAAAAGTACATGCTTAAAATGCCAAAATTAAAAGTTCCAATTAAATAGTAACATAATTGCAATAATTTAGAAAGTTTAAGAAATTTACAGTATTTTTCTTTTACTTTTTAGTTACCAGAAAGAACGAAAATTCTTTGAGGTTCATCAATTTTTTTCTAAGGACTTAAAATAAAAATTAGAAAATTTGTAGTTCTACATGTGAGACAGTTGGCTTAGAAAATAAATTTCGATTGATTTCCAATTCATTTTAAAAGCTAATTTCCTTCCTATTAACTTTTGTTGTAAATACTCAAATGCCAAAGAATGTTATATTCTATTGAATTCTTACTCCATAACTTAAACGCAGAATATAATATATGTAAATGATTATCCAATATATTTCTTTTAAAGAATTCAAGTTTATAAAATAACAGAGGTTTTAAAGCGGCGACATGTGAATATGTTGAATATTGTCTCAGTTTTAAAAATTACCCCATTCAAATTATAGTAGAAAATTTTCAAATTAAACGAAGCTTTAGCTGAAATCCTGATAACCAAAAATTTGAATAATTCGAAAAAATAGAAATTTCCAGTAAATAGTGTAAGTAATATTGATATATACATTTAATTTAAGAAAAAATAAATACAGTATTAGGTAAGAAAAACGCACATAGAAAAAAAAATCTGAAAATTGAGCAAAACGAGGAAACAATTTCTAAGAACTTTCAAGGAGCTAAATTTAATATAACATCCTATGAGCAAACAAACACTGATCTGTGCATAAAATTTAAAATATTTTTAGCTAAAAAGCGACTTGATAGATGCTGTATATAAGTCGGTATAACGAAAACTATCACAAGCTTTAAAGAAATATACCGATTTTACACCTGGAATTTAGAATAATCTGAATCCCCTTGATGGGGTCTAATATGTTATATGTTAATAGAAACCATTTTTAAACAATCATAAAATAATTATATCTTGCTTACCTTAAATTTTAATCTTGCATAAAATGCTAGATGAATATTTTAGTTAATATCAAATTCAACTGTATAACATTTTGGAAAAAATCAATAAACAATTCTTTGCAGCAAGAAAAATGATCTTTGACGTTTCTCACCAAAACATATGACTGATTCACCCCAGAACAAATCTCTCGCAAAACAAAATGATTGATAAACACATGTTTCACAGCCAATGGGGGTGTTGAAGACCCAGGCCGTGCGACTCATCCTAAGGACTCGAGCAACCATTTGGACGGCCGTAGCCAATGGGGGGGGGGGGGGGAATGTCCCATAAATTCTATAATGGTTCACCGATGTTTCAAGATGCCTTTTGAGATCTGTCCTTGTCCAGTTTTCTAATTACTTTCAATGCGGACGCCTATTTCGGGATAAATGTGAAAGAAGATCTTTATTTATGGGTCTGTGTGATTGGGGGAGATGATTTCTGGATTTGAACTTAGGAGTATAATTAACAAAGGATGGGCATCCTGGCACGGCAATTCTAGGTTGAACCCCATCGTTTCAAGCAGTGTCCTTTCTCATCAGATTTTTTCATGGAATAGTTAACAAAAACCAGTTTCGCATAAAAGCTTTTGCAGGTCACAGATAATGGTCAATATGCCGCCCTAGACGTGCTGTTGATGACTGTACTGGACACCCGGTGCGCTAAAGTAATTAGTTGATACTTGTGTTGCAAGATAAACAGTTGGGGCGACATACTGGAAGCGATCCCATTTAGCCCGCTGATCCTCTTTTTACACAGGGAAAATTAATGATAGCCGTGTTCACTCTTATTATCTGAGACTAAATGTTTAATATATTTTCAGTGTTTTTGTTTTACCTACATCTGCCCTTGTGAATGCTGTTGCTCGTGCCCCAGAATTTTTTTTTTTACTTAAGACCCAGAACTTCTTTATTTAAGATATTTTTTTTTATTTAAAATTTTTTATTTAAGTTGACTGCAATGCCGCCCTCAAAATGTGCCGCCCCAAGCAAGTGCTTGCTTTGCTGGTGCCTTAAGCCGGCCCTGGTCCTGGGAGTCCACAAGTATCCTTTTCCATCCATCTCTATCCTTTATTAGAAATTAGATGGACTAAGCTGGCTTATTTTCACATTTTAGTTAATTATTAAAGCTAATTTTTTAATTCATTTCTCATAAATAGTGGGATTGATTAATTCATGTGGTACTGTGTACATTGCATATTCAATTGACAAAACTTGCCTATCTTTATATTTTGGTTTATTATTGATGTTAACTTTTTAATTATTTTGACACATTCAGTACAATTGTGCAATTCAGGGAATTCTCATAAAGTCCCGCGAATCCACAAGTAGCCTTTTCTATCCATTTCCGTCCTCTAAATATTAATCATTAGACTGACTAAATTAACTTATTTACACATTTTGGTTAATTATTAAGATTAATTTTAAATAAATAGAATAGTGTGATTGCACAATTGCCCACTGGAATTTAACAGTTTATCTAAAAGAATTTGATATTATCTGGTGATGAAAGCAGTATTCTGTGTTCCTCATAATAATTCTGTGCCAGAATGTATATTCTATGTTGGTGTCAGAAAATATGGGGTTGATTTTAGGTTAAATTTGAGTGCAGACACATTACATTTTTTATTACTTCAGAAAAAAACAAAAACATGCCAAAAAAAAAACATGCCAAATGTTCTTTATTTTTCATGTCTTAGGAAGAAATTATCAAAGTCTGAGCTAAAGCAGGCTAAAAAAAGCTAAAGAACTAAATTTAGTTTAAATTAAGCATATTCTGTTTTCTTAAGAATTTTGAAACTTCTGTTTTGTTCAGTAATAAGGATTAATGTATTCATATTATGTTTATTTAGTTATAATGTTAATTAAATTTGAACATTTTATATAATATATATATATATATATATATATATATATATACACAGTACAGGATCTATTATCCGGAATGCTTGGGACTTCAGGCATTCTGGATAAGGTTTTTTTCCATAATTCGGAACACTTTTTCTAAAACTTACTGGAATGGTCTCAAATGTCCTTATAGAAAATTATAATTCATTTTAAAAACATAAATGCATTAAAAAAAGCTTTTTTACAATCTATATGGGTTAACTAAAATGCAAATTTCATGTAATTATAGTATCAAATTTAGTGATTAAGAAAAATTTTGAAAGAAAAAAATGTCTGAAAAAAGTTGATTATTCAGGGTAGTTATAAGAAATCTTTTTTTTTTTTTTTAACATTTCAACTAAAGTGGGCCCTCACCATATTCATCTAATATTTTGGCAGAAGCACCTTTGTTCATATGTTTCAAAATATTTTAAAGTAATTTTAAGAAGATTAAGATGAGAAGGATGTTCATTTTTAATTGAAATGAGATATTCAACTATGGGTGGAAATATATCAAATTCTAATTAATGCTCTTCAAATGTATTTCTAATAAGCCTTTATAATTTTAAATGCCTGAATAAATAAAAAAATTTTAATTTCGTTAGCCTAAACATATATCTCATTTTCACCAACAATATGTTTAAAAGATAATATCCCAACATAAAAAGCACAAAAAATATAAAAATATTAGTGGATGGAAGCAGATTGAAAAAATGGAAAATATTTAAAAATAAAACGAAATATACCGGCGATCGTGTTTAAATAAAAGAAATTTCACGATATTTCTAAATTGTCTTCTATAAATTACTAATTAATAAATGTAACACGTTAAAACCCTATAAATGTACTGCAACGGAACTTTTTGCTAGGGTCAATTTTAGGTCCAAAATAGCCATTTTCATCCAAATAATAGGATTTAATTGAAAATGATTTTATCTTGGAATTCCATCAACGTTTTTTAAAATATTGAAGATGTGTATATATTTTCACGGAGATGAAAAAAAAAAATGGATTTTCCCGAGAAAATGACAAGTTTATTGCTTAGGTTAAGTATATAAAGAGATCAATCAGAAGGCCCTGAATGACATTTTATAGCTACTATAATTTTCTCTGCATTTCGGTAAAAGTTAACTCTCATTAATTTCGGGAATTCCTTACTTAAACGTACTTTCTATCATCTCGTAAATGCGTTGATGACTCTCTTTTTTCATCTTTTCCAAGAAATGTTTATTAAATTGTGCAAAATAGTGTGAATTCTGCGCGGCACATCGCGTTTGAAGAGCGTGGGATTTCTTTAGCGATATCGGGATATTTCTAGCGAAAAAGTTGGAATACTTTTACCGAAAATCAAAGTCCCGGAACAAAACGCAGAAAAGAAAATGTAACGAATTCGGAAAAATCGAAACCTTTGTGCCTAGTGTGCTCTGCCCTATACACCCAGAAAACAATGAAACGCTATTAGAAAAGCACCTTGCCACGACTTGTCCGTAACTAACTCCTGTATTATGCTATACAGGAGTTAGTTACTACCTCTTGTATTATACTATACAGGAGTTAGTTACGGAGAAGTCGCGGCTCCTATCGAAACTAGTGAAGAATGGAATGACATGTCTTGTCGTCAATGTGACGGTCTCGCCTGTGCCGGATTGTCACCTCCGAGAGCTACTATCGGGGCAGCCGCTTAGGAAATTTTTGGGAAAAACGATGCTACTTCCGATGTTTTCCGGAAAAGAGGAATTGTGGAACTTCTCTGATAAAACATGATCCACGGAATATTTTCATTCGCTATCGCGAGAATTCCTCGCGTTCGTTTTCGAAATTTAAGAAGAATCAGCGGCGGCGAGTGCGCACGGCATTTTTTTCTGTGGGGGAATTTTGAATTTCGTGCGCGGTTTGTGCGTCCTATTTCAAACCCTCTAAAATAGTAGGTTTCAACACATTTTTTTTTATTAATATTGCTAATTAAAGCAAAAAAGCATTTGGCGGGATTTTAAACAAAAAAATCGCTATTTGGCGCAATATTTAGCAAATAATCGCTTGTTGGCGCAGAATTCGGCATTATTTTGCTGTATTCCGGTTTTGGGAGAGTCCGGATATTGGAACGCCGGATAAGAGGTCGCGTACTGTATATATAATTTGAAATGTTTGATCAAATATTATTCTGATTATCATTGCAAACTATTTTTTATAGCAAATCGAACCACTTGCTTCATTACTGAAAGATTACTAAAAAAATTTCCTGTCTAGATTACTGAAACTATAAGAGACGTTGGCATCTTTAGGCATGTCACTTGTAAATGTATGCGAACAAAAGTATGCAATTTTAAACAAAGTTTTCCATAGTTTCCGTGCCAAATGTTGTAGTTAACCAAAACTTTTAAGCCTCGTTTTTAAAGTTCATTGTACATACTTGTAAATAGTAAACTCAACTTAGACACTGCTCATGGCAAAATCTTAACATCGACTTCTGTACATTTTTATACTTGCATAGATAAAGTGAGGGTGTAGGGCGCCCAGGGACATAGATATATTTGTGCTCATTCTAAAATATGGTACAATGGAATATGCTGGAATAATTATTCGTTAATCAATCATGCATCATTATCTTTTTGAATATTTCATATAAAGTATTACCTGGTTCATCTTTGGTGCACCTTGTTAGGCATGGACTTTTTGTCCAGTTATATTGGAACTTTCTACTGAAAACTGCACACAACACATTTTTAGGAGCACTTGCTCACATAAGTTAACATGACTGCACACTCGAAATCCTAGAAGAATTTTATTTTCGACATCATTTTATCACTCCACCAAGCATATTTTAACTTCCGACTCTACAATCAAAGTCATTAAGGGGACTCATACCTCATCACCACTTATGAGCTGCCTCCATGTTAATCAATGGGGAAATTTGTTTAGAAGATTCCTTCGTAAATTTTACCTGTAAATGTTAACAGTTTGTTCGATATTAAAGGAGAAACACATACGTTTCAGTCGAAGTACGATTTTTTTTAATATTTAAATTTAAAGTGTTTCAAAAATGAATTTAAATGTTAACAACACAACGGAATTTACCATTAGGGAGCTTCTGTAGCAAGTTTGAAAGAAAATTTGAATATTTGGCCTAAATAAAGAAAATAGTAATACATTTTTCTATTGAGATCAGCAAATATTACAATGTTGTCATTACAAAATCTATTTTTAATGATCCCAAAACTATTTTAAGTGCAGATATGTAGAACAGAATTAAGATAAGTTTACGGCAACCCTGTAAGTCACACGCTTGTGGGTTGTACTATCTCTTGTCTGTCAGCAATAGATCTTTATGTGCGGAGGGTGATAAAGTATTTGTTTGACAGCCGTAATCAAGGAAAGTACAGCCCTCTATAGTTCCCTGCTTCTAGGAGCAACACCTCTCTGGTTCTGTGGTTTCATGGGGGGCTGTGACAATAGAGTATTTCCCCAGAATTCATAGAAGATTCCAAAGTAGTTTTGTGCAGGATTTCAGTTCAAGCCCTTTTGCAGTTGATACAAATCTCTTTTTCATTTTTGAGAGAAATATTTGTCTTTCCAATTCTTTTTTTTCTCCCAATATTGCAGCAGTACTTGCTGAAAGCATTACATAATTAGTTTTCAGAATGTATAGACTGTCTACAAAAGTGGGTTTAAGATTTTCAGCCCACCGGAGCCGTAGCAAGCGTGCATTATTTTCCTTTTCAGTTCATCACAATATATTTTTACTTTCCCTATATACATAATATATAATATACAGTGAATAATATTGAGAGGGGGGGTCATAACAACTAAATCAATAGGGTTCCACTAATCATTGAGTGTGATAATCATACCAAATTATTTCCAAGTACTGTGACGTGGTCTAAAATTCAAATACGAGTTTTTGACAGAAGAGTACGTTTCAGGCATCCCTGAACTCGAAACGAACGTATTTGAAGTAATCTGTGTGAGCCTGTGGCCGCGATATTTCATAAACGAATGAAGCGTTTTAGAAATAATTTAATACAACTATCGCACTCGGTGATTAGTGAAACCTCATTGATTTAAAACTCTGTTAGGAAGAACATCTCCCCCCACCCCCCATTTTTGTATGAATTTTAAAAATAAATAAGGACTTTCAATAATTACAATTACACATTTACAGGCATTTTTTGCTGAAACTTTCGCAAAAAAAAGTTCTTTTATCCCGAATTGTACCAAAATCTAATCAGAACCAGGGTCACCCACAAATAATTTACTATAAAATTTAATGAAATCCGGTCAATTTAATTTTGAGTTAGAGTGAATACAAAATCTGCACACACACAGACGTCACGCTAAAAATAGTGTTTACTTGTTCTAGAGTTCTCAAAACGTGTAGATCCGTCGAAAACTCGAGTTGGGATTTTCGAAATGATTCTAATACTTCCCTATATATTACTATGTATTGCAGAGAAAGTTAAAAAAATTTGATGTGGGCAGCACATGCATTTTCCTATAAACTTTAATTCATCTTCTCCTTATTTATTTAATAATTCATTAAATTGAATTTAATTGTACAAAACAACACCAAATTTACACTTTTAATCCAATTTTTTTTTTTTTTTTTTTTTTTTTTTTTGTGTTATCTGGACATATTTTCAAAGGCGGCGTAGCAAACACGCGAAAAAACTAAAGTATCTGGAAAACTGCTAATGCTAGAATAATGGGGTTGGTCTTATTCTTTTTTTCATCAAAAATTACTTGCAAAACCAACATTTAATTGATATATTTGAGAATGCGTGAACTTTTATTTTATATTTTAATAATTTTTGCGTGGCATTTTGCAAAAAAAAAAAAGGTACTGTTTTCCCAAATTTTACCAGGGTACAATTGATTTATCTACCAAA
>OX578141.1:4790400-4820400 GCA_951213105.1 Amaurobius ferox
ATATATATATATATATATATATATATATATTTTATATATATATATATATATATATATATATATATATATATATATATATATATATATATATATTTTATATATATATATTTTATATATATATATTTTATATATATATATTTTATATATATATATTTTATATATATATATATATTTTATATATATATATTTTATATATATATATATATTTTATATATATATATATATTTTATATATATATATATATTTTATATATATATATATATTTTATATATATATATATATTTTATATATATATATATATATATATATTTTATATATATATATATATATATATATATATATATATTTTATATATATATATTTTATATATATATATATATATATATATATATTTTATATATATATATTTTATATATATATATATATATATATATATATATATATTTTATATATATATATTTTATATATATATATATATATATATATATATATATTTTATATATATATATTTTATATATATATATATATATATATATTTTATATATATATATATATATATATATATTTTATATATATATATATATATATATATATTTTATATATATATATATATATATATATATATTTTATATATATATATATATATATATATATATTTTATATATATATATATATATATATATATATTTTATATATATATATATATATATATATATATTTTATATATATATATATATATATATATATATATTTTATATATATATATATATATATATATATTTTATATATATATATATATATATATATATATATATTTTATATATATATATAGAGACAGCCAAGTTCATGCACATACTACCTATTTATAACATCAAAACATTCAAATCAGCAGATTAGATGTCTGTGATGTCATAACTTACAAAGATGTATGATCAAAATTCATAATGATCTCAAATATTTACACAAACTCAACCCATATGTTTCATTTTTTCCGTAGTAATTTTTGATGTAATGTATCATAAACTGCTTTGGATATTTTTGCATGAATGCCTGTAGTAATGCCTGTAGTCTATGACTTGGACCATACTTTTTCATATCACCTTCCTTTATCAAGGGTCTTTTGATAATTTTGATTGTCACTAGTCTAAAGTCGAAATGTCTAAAGTGAATAGAGGTAAATATAAATCTAATAGTAAAGTCAAGACTGTCGTAGTTCCAGGCTATATTCCTTTCTATAACTTTCATTATAAAAAAAATGGAAACGTTCAAATATCAAGTGTGTAAATCGAGGCGATGTAAATTATGTCCACAATCTGACCCTGATCAGATCACGAACAATTATAATAATAAGGTATTTTGTAAGGTTTTCAACTGTATATATGGTATTAAATGCACCAAGTGTAACATGTTATATATCGGTCAAACAAAAAATCCTTTGCATTTACGCATAAATTTACATCGTAGCCAGATTTACAAGTTAATGAAAAATCCGGATTCGGATTCTAGTATGGAAATATTTTGCAAGACATGGAACTGACGCTATGATGATAAAAATAATTGATTTGGTAGTGGATTTGAGCCAATGGCTATGGTGGGAAAATAGACACATCGAAAGAATGAATACTATTTACCCGTATGGATTGAAGACCACAAAATATAATAAAATTTATGACTGGGAACATTGTAGTAGACTAAATAATGAAACTGTCGGAAATACTAAAATGGAAGTACCTACAACACGACACAAGAGAGCGGGAAGAAAACGAAAAATTGGTTTGAATGAAACCTTGTTATATATAAAAACTTTTATGAAAAGAAATGAAGATCTTGATTTTTTACCAGTAAAATGGATTAAAAATATGGTATACGGTTTTAGAATAAAGTTTCTGGACAAAATATGGAAAGCATTGTATGAAAATGTTGAAGAATATAAAAATACTGGACTGTACAATATAAGGGCAGTAATACAAGATTATTTAAAAATATGAGCAAACAAATTGAAAATCACTTTAAACAATAAATCTGTCAGTGAAAAAACTTCTGAGTTCGTAGTGATCAATTTTAAAAATAAGTCATTCGATTCTATTCCATTTGGCAGGATTTTTAAAGAAAATAATTCCTTTTTACCAATTAAAAACATTAAGGCTGTTTTATCATACAAGTACAATACTCCTATATGCAGAGGCTTTTTCAATTATAACAAGATAGGTCAGAACTTGAAGGGAAATGTAACTGACGATTGCAAGTGTAATTTGAACCATATTTTTAAGAATGAATTTCATGGACATATAGTCACGGGAGATTTGAATTTGATAAGATCAGAACGTTTGAAAAGGATTTTGAGTTTGGGAGCTAAATATCGAGATCAGAAACATACTAATGAAATTCACTCAATTGAGTCCGATATCGACAAATTTATATATGGCGTAGCAGTAAAATATAGTGTGCCAATGGGGGTATTCAATGAGTGGAAACATAACATCTTAGTGAGTGCTAAACTTTGGCATAAAAAAGACAACCGATCGATAAATAGAATTGGAAATGTAAAAAGGGAATTGGAAGAAATACATAAGGACTTCATAATATCATATGTTGATAAGGTGATATCTAACTATGCTTTTACATGTAAAAAGTTATATACGGAAAAACTATGCGAATGTTATCTAGATGACAATATGTATAAACGTTTGAATCAGCCAAGAGTAGAGATTATTAGCAGAATAGTTGCTCTATACAAAAGGATTGGTCAAGATGTAGATGTTATTAAATTTCCTTACTTGGTTTTAATTCCTAAACTACATAAAGTGCCCGTAAAATTCAGACCAGTTACCATCGGAAATAAAACTTACTTGATAAAGGCTAATAAAAGATTATTAAATATTTTGAAATATGTCCTTTCAATCATAAAAAAACAAGGAGCGCACTTTATACATAATAGTATGGAATTGGTGAATACCATAGAAAAAATAACAGAAAAGTTACATTACAGAAGTTACGACTTCTGCGATTTATTTAATAACATTATGATAGAGGACCTATATCAGATCATTATGGATCTTCATCATAAATATAGTTTGCAGAGATTTATTGAGGTGGATAAATATAGGGCACTAGTTGGACTGGTTCTAAATGAAATAGTGCTATACAATGGAGTGGAATTTTATAAACAAATTAGAGGAATACCGATGGGCGGTAATTGTTCATCGGCATTGGCAGATTTATATTTGGACTGTTATGAGAATGGAACTCATTTGTTGAATGAGATGTTGTATTTAAGATTCGTTGATGACATTATCGTTGGCACAAAAGATCATAAATACGTATTGGATTTTGGTTTCTATCAGTGTTCACTAAAATTGGTTGAAACACCTATGAATGAAGACGGGAGCCTGAATTTTTTGGACGTATGTATTATGTCAAATGAAAATAGAACTTCCTTCTGTATATATGATAAGCGTACAGCCTTCAACTTTGACGTAAACTTTATCACTTCATGGGAAACTTGTTTAAGTAGAGCTGTCTTCCGTAATATAATTGTCAAACAACTTTTAAGAAACAAAAGGTTAAACTCTCAAAGTAGCGACAGAATTCAACAGGATAAAAGGTATTTGAACGAGGCACGGAAAAAGGGTTATCCGGTTGGCTTTCTAAACGTAATTGAGTCATCTTTTTATGGTAAACTGTAACCGTTGGTTATTTAGATCACGGACATATAAAGTTGATGACTTGATACTATATATATTGGGGATTTGTGTTGTATAAGGCATGATTTCGTTAGGGAGTAACTTGAGGTCTTGTTCACACAAATTCTAGTGTTGTGTTTGGCTTCAGGGATCATGGTCTTTTCGTTTCCAAATAGATCTTAGGTATAATAACCTAGATGCGGAATGGTACCGGTATCTGGGAGTGTGGCCATGGCGTAAAGCATGCTGAACCGGGGTGAGGGGGTCTCAACCCCCCCCTCTGCCAATTTTTGGTACTTTTTTTTTTCTTATTTCTTGTATCATATTTGATTTTCAGATTTGGACATTTCCTTTTGGATATATATATATATATATTCTACCAGTACTATGATTGATATTTAATGCAGTATTTTTTTTTTTGGGGGGGGGGGGGAGCATTAAGATTTAATAAATAATTAAGAATTAATATTATCAAGTTATTTTTTTTTTTTATAATTTGTTACTAACACTGTTTTAATTCAAAAGGTAGTTCATGAATTTTTTTTTCAGATAAGTTTAAAGCATAATATACTTATATAGTATACAGTATTTTAATGTTTTAAGCACATATTAAGTGTCATAAGTAAACAATATATTTGGGACAAAATAGTCTCCTGTTTTTTCTGTTTGGAATGTTGGCATGTCTGATGTATATAATTCATATTTAGAGGGGGGAATGGAGGTGAGAAAAATCCCTATTTTTCCTTAAATGTATGTTATTTTTATACTGTAACGTTTGTTATGACATTGAAACGCGTGCTTCAAGAAATCTACTGAATTTTCTTCAGTGAAGGTTGGCAAGTATGCCATAGTCTTAGCCTGGAAAATAATTAGTCTCTACTCCACTTTTTATTTGGATTTTAGGGTTGATAAACTTTTAAAATTTCAAAATTGATCGCATTTAACACCCCCCCTCCCCCAAAAGAAAAAAAACCCATGTGGTACATAATTTAAAAATTTAAAAACTGGTTCAATAAAGCAACTCTATTCAGATAATCCGGTAATAGGTTCTTTCTTTTTTTTTTTAAATTGAAAAGAAAAGTGACATTTTCAGCACATGAAAAATTTCAAAACAGGATGTTATTAATACTTAAATGTCTATTTAAAAATATGTTGTTTGACTTGTGCATTTATTTCTTTATTATCATTAACATTCATTTAAAGGAGATTTTATATATTTTTTGCTTATGATTTGGCATGGGGATTGGAGAGGGGAAGAGATGTTGTCTGTGTTAAAAAGACATCAAAATATTATTTGTACCATGTTACCCCAAACAAAAAATTCTTTCAGTGTATAACTTTGCATTATATTCGACTGATATGAAAATTACCACTTTTAACCCCTCTCCCCCCCCCCCCCTCCAAGAAGGAAGAACAGTTCAGAAGTTAAAAATATAAAAATTGTTTCAAAACAGCCACAAATACATACAGAGGATCATATGAATTATCAATTTTTGTATATATCTTCATTTCTATTTATAAAATTCAAAAGAAAAGTGACATTTTCTGTATTAAAACTTTTAAATAATGGGGAATTAGTTATTCATATTTAAATGTTTGTACAAAAAATGCCATTTTTCTTGTACATTCGAATATATATCCAATCATTTAAATTAATTATCCATTAGATTCCATCATAATTTTTATTTTTGGAAAAAAATTCAGGAAAATAAAGTAGTAAATTAATTTTCATGTTTTCTACCTAATTATATCTTATGAAAATAAATTTAAAACATTTAGTATAGGGAACAAATGTGAAATTTAATAAAACACATTTATTTTTTCTCCTAATTGTCTTGGAAAACATCTTGCTCAGATATGTTTTGATTCTTCCGCAGCAGCCTTTGTTCTGGACAAGGCACCCTATTGGGTTGCAAATGAGGGAGGAATAGGTCAAAGGTCACATCTGGTGTTTTGTAGGAGATGTGAGAGTTAGATCAGTTTGCTGTGAAACATTGAGCTGAACAGCAAGCAGTCTAGTTGCATTTCTATTGGAAATGCTGCTTCATATTTTATCAGATAAGTTTTAAAATTTTGATTCTTAAATAGATCGTTCTTGCTATGATCCATTTTCATCTCATAAAGCTCAAGTAAGTAAAAGCCTGAGAACAATTACTTTGTAGAACAATCAAAAGCAATAAACTTGCATGATCTTATACCTGGTAAATCTTTATTCTCAAGTAAAGTCAACTACTGAGAATTTCGAACAGAAACTCAAAACAGAAAACTCACCATGTACTGCAAGAGATGCAAATCATCAACCGTTGCCACTAAATAAAATAGATATTAGTGTTGCCACTAAATAAAATAGAAATTAGTGTTGCCAATAAGGAGTAAAAGTATGAAAACAATTTGGAATACAACAACCATAATGTTATGAAATGCAGATATAATAACAAAAAGTAACTGTGATGTTAAAGTCTTACAAGAAATGATTTCTAATGCTACTATAACAAAATATTAGAGACATATAATGATTATGCTAGAAAAATTTTAGAGAGTGATAATACTAATAAAGAGGCTGTATTTAAGAATGTTTAGTTAATTAAAAAAATTTTTATAATACTACAGTCAACCCTCCTATAACTTGGTACTCTCATAACTTGGTTTCCATATAACACAGAGCAAAAATTGCGACAGCCCTCCCATAATACAGTACTCATAGAACGCAGTTTCCATATAATGCAGTAGTCTTATAACGCGGTATTCTTGTAATGCAATTTCCCTATAATACAGTCAGCCCTACCTATAACGCGATTAACTTGTACCACATTATAAGAAACTCAGAATTAGTACAAAACAGAACAATTCGTACTGCATTATATGGAAACTAATAATCATTGCCACAACAATGCTGTATAACTAATATGATAACTAGTATAACTAATATGTTGTATGATAACTAGTAATCATTGCCACAGCAATGCTGCCATGATGAGTGTGCTGCTAATTGAGTTGTACAGTCAACTCGCCTCATAATACGAGCAAAAATTGCAGCAGCCCTCCTATAACGCTGTCATCTTATAGCGTGGTTTCTCTATAATACAACTCAATTAGCTTAAGTAGTCTCTCTATAGCATGAATTTTTCTATTACACTTTTACGGTTATTCATTCACGTACATCACCATTTTTCAATTTCAGTTATCAAGGAAATACCCTGTAAATGCAGAAATATACTGCATTACTATGGAAAGGATTATTAGTTAGTGATTATTAGTTTCCATATAACGCTGTACGACTTGTTCTGTTTTGTACTAATTCTGAGTTTCTTATAATGCAGTTTTCATATAATATGCTATGAATTAATTTGATTTGCATTAATCTGAGTTTCTTATAATGTGGTTTCCATATAACATGGTACGAATTAATCGCATTATAGGAGGGTTGACTGTATTCATTAGATATACTGGGTAATTATGTAATTTACTACAGTATGGGATCTATTATCCGAAATACTTGGAACTTTGGACTTTCTGGATAAGAGTTTTTTCCATAATTTGGAACACTTTTCTAAAATCTATTGGAATGTTCTACAGTGTTATTGTAGAAAATTATAGTAATATTGAAGAATTTGTAATTGTTTTTGTTATTTGTGATTGTTTTATGGTACACTCTTTTAATAGAGCTTATTTTGCTCTGGTAAATGACAGTTAGTCAGTAAATTTGTCAGTTGTTTTATTAAAGTTTTTATGTAGTCTACCTATAGGATATTTTCTAATCCAGCATCAATGAAAGCAGTTCTGCATACAGGGTATCTCACAAAAAGTGAAGAGTGGAAGATTTTTTTGAACATATTGGTTGATTTGGTTGTAGACATATAGTTCCAAATATTGCAAAAGTGCTTTAAAGAAATGAAATAGTAATTCAAATGATATGCAATATTTTTGTAAAAAAATAAAATATTAACTTTTTATACAGCCCCTCTAAGCAAAAAAGTTAAATTGCAAACATGTTGCCAATATTTCATTTAGTCATACAAAAGAAAAATTTGGATCTCAAAATTAAAATTCAGGATGAAATAAATTGTCAAACTTCCTTTCTTAAGACCCTTGTATATGATGCAATAAGTTGAATCAATAAATTGAACAGTCAACTGATTGTGCGAACTTGCATCATGTAAAATGGAAATTGAATGGTACAATTTCTTGCATACAACTTTTTGAACAAACCTTTTCAACCGCAAAGATCATACAATTTCTTGACTGTAACAGACCAATTAGAACACCCTCTGCACATGTCATGATTCCTTTTTATATTTTTTTACTGATTTCTGTTTTGTTCGTGCATGAGCTGCATCTTAGACTACTTTATTTATGCATTTTTAATTGACTACTTATACATTTTTAATTTAATTAATTTAAATTTGTGTATTTCATTTTAACTTTTATTTTCAAAAACTGAAACTGTTTGTTTCTTTCTCTTTGAGATTTTACCTATAGGGATTTTATTTCTCCTTTATTTTACAAAGATATCTCAAAATTAAATTTTTCATAAAAATTTTTATTGAAATGTAACTTTGTTTGCAATTACTATCGTAAGATAATCAGGTATTTATTATTAAAATCTTCAACTATTTAGCTTAAATTTATGATGTTTCCTTTATGGTACTCATACGTAGATGGCACCAGCACAACTTATATTGATCTGAAGGTGATATTATAAATGCTTGACATGAAGTATAGAGGCTCTTTAGCCTTTTACGATTTTCGAAAAAACATATTAAAAGTATAGTATTTACACCTAATGAAAAAATCTGATGTGGGCAGCACATGACTTTCCTTATATAATGCAATGAATTTATTTCTTTTGCATTTAAAAGTGATGAAAAGTTACACAGCAGAGTGTTTGCAATGTTGAACTGTACATTTGGCGCTTTTCCAGATGACAACATGTAAAGCTATTTTGTACTCAATTAACTTATATTTCATGCAACTCTAAATTAACAATTATCAGTCTGATAGTATCCTCAATAAGCAATATAGTCCATATATTGAAATATTTTAATAATAAATTCATCAATTAAGCGTCATTTTCATTAACTCAGCATCATTTTTGCAATTTTGATATTTTCTCCAATCTGAGACTAAATATTGCAAAGCTGGTGATATTTCGCTAGATTATCTGTCAAGTTCGCCATATGTATCATTAAATGTTACAAACAAGCGGAGAGATGAGCATTTCTTATATACTAGAAGGTATGCCCATCATATGATGGAATTAAAAATTTGCAAAGCATTGCCTCTTATTTAACATAATTTTTATCAATGTGGTGACATTTTTAACAAAGAAATGGATTATTCTTATAGTCATTTATTATGTTCTTTCCAAGATAGTGAATTATCATCAATTAGTCATCATTTCCATTGATTTATCATCATTTTTATCAATTTGGAGACATTTTCATCAATTTGGCACCATTTAAAAATATTCACCAAGTTGGTGATATGCCACCAAACAGATGGAGAAATAAGTTATTCTTGCAGCAGATAAATGACTAATGGTGTCCAAATACAAAACCATTACCCAAAGTATCTATCTCATGACTGGAACAAGCTAGATCCATGAGAATGATAACAAATTTATCACATAATATTGCATATGAAAAGTGAACATATTTTACAATACGTAATACTTTTTTTAATTTTATGTGGGGTTTTTTTTATAAATTCATTTGAAAAATGTGCAAGTTTTCGAAAACAGTTCATGCTAGCGTTCTAAAGCTTGTGTCCTTCGTTTTCTAATGAAAAATTACATCAGAAATTATTATTTACTTTACTTGATTGAAGGTTTTGATTTTTTAATGATTTTTTCAATATTATTTCATTTCAAAATTTGGGGGTTCTGTACATTTAATTGCATTTAGAAATAATAGGCTTCCGGTATTCACTGGTTGTAATTTTTGTACCAAATTTCGTTCGAATCACTTCATTCATTCATTAGATATCGTCTCCACAGACACATATACACATACTCATACACCCAGACTTCATCTCAAAAACATATGATTCGTGTTCGGGGATGCTTGAAATGTGCTCTTCCATCAACTTTAATTCGAATTTTTGACTCCATCACAATACTTTCCTTATACATTATAATATGTATATAAGGAAAGTAAAAAAGAAGTAACATATTTATAAGAAGAAATGTATTTACAAATAATAATGAAGTAATCAAAAGTATTGTAAACAACAAGATCCTCTGAAGGCTTTGCGGACAAACAAAAAGAAAGTTGCACATTCAAAAATTGAGCCATGTAAATAGACGAAGTTTCTATGAGTGAAAAAACAGTTCATTCAATAAATCACCTGGTGTAAACTGAAAGTTGTATGAGCAGAACTTGAACGTTTAATTTATTGATTCAATTTTCTATATTATGTACAGGGGCCTTTACACCACTTTTTCGGGAATTTTTGATAAACAATCACAAAAAATTCATGAATTTAGGGATCATTCACATATTGAATTGATTCACAGAAATCATCTAGTAGGGTTCAGTGATGTGATTGTTGTGCCAAACTGCGTCATTCAAAGTAAGCTGTGCCATTCTGATACAAACAGCAAATCTTAACTGATTTTGAACCAAAACTGCATCATTTCATGAAAATGCCAGAAAGCATAATTCTTGCTTACTGGAATAGAAAGGGTTGTTGGGGAGGAAGGGTCGAATTAGAAATTTCTTACAAATGTGCAATCTACCTGCAAAATCAGAGGATTAGACTATTCTCTTTAAAGGCAGCTTTAGTTGTTATCAGCTGGGGGTTTTGTTTGAACAAAAGGACTCTTGGATATACTCTTTACAACCAGTTTTCCCAGTGTCTTGAGTCAGCGAGTACTTGACCATGTCACGTGATAGGGACTGCTATATTGAATAGCAAAAAAGAAACAATCCTCTTCGCTTATCCATTTTGAAAGATCTAAGTAGGAAGGAAGAAAGGGGGAAGCAATCTCTTCATAGAGTGCAGTAGACACAGGAGCCAACCATGCATGCACACAGTTTGTTCGTGGGCTCTCTGAAAACAGAGAATTTAAAAGTGAACTAAAATGTCAGGAAAAATCTGTTTTTTATTCAAAATTTTGAAAAAATCAGAGAATTTTCAACTTATCGATCTGCTCGAACTAAAATGGGTAAACCAAAAAATGAATAAAGAATACAAAGCTAGCTTATAAAAACTTTAGCCAAAACCAATTTTCATGACATAAAGGTATACGTAGAAATTGGCAAAATGTTTCAGATCACTTGATTTTCTATCCGTACGACTCATAGTGAGGATGCCCTGCAGGGGTACATCATCAAACTTGGTGTTAGTCAAAAGATTTTTTCAAGCCCTTTAAAATGAAGGGTAGCATGCTATAATTTGGATCATTTGGAACAACAATATATACTTTTCAAAAAATTTCTTGTAAAATTTGCGAATAAAAAATTATTCAAACTTTATAAACCAGAAAATTCCAAAATCTGGAATTGGCAAATTCCACACGGGTCCATATTGTCCAAGTTGTATTGTATATACAAAAAAAATTGTATACAAACTTAAAAAATTTTGAGTTATTTTGAATGTTTTTTTTCACTGTCAAGTATTCATGGCATCAATTAAATAATTAAATCTAAAGTTATTTTGATATCAACAACAGGGAAAACTAAGGGAATATCATTTTTTGAAAAGTGGGTATGAACCCTATATACAGTGAAATGAAAATATGAAGAAAGTACTTCAGAAAAAGATGGTTCAAAATTCTTTTGGCATCATATGAGAAGGAATCCTTGTGGTTCAATAATAGTGCTGTGTACACAGAAAAAAGAAAGAATCCATGCTGGATTAATAGAAGTTTACTGAATTTTTCAAAATTTTAATAAAATTTTAAGCAATATTAGCTTGATTAACTTTTAAAATTTCCATTTAAATTTTAATTGGGGGTTTCTCTCATTCCCCCCCCTCCGCATTATTTCTTCAATGTAAGTGACATTCAGTATCTTTTAAAAAAATATTGCATATTTTAAATGTTTTGCATTTCTGCAAAACATTTTTCAACAGATTTTTCCTTAAATTATTTTAGATATTTTCAAAAATTATTTATTGTAAGTTTTTAACTTTGTAGATCTCTCCTTAAATTATTTATTATAATTTTTTTATTTTATAAAATATTTTTTCTAAAATTTATTTCATTTTGTTAGATCTTTTAAAACAATTTAATGCAGTAAAAGATTTTTAGATCTTAAATTATTTATTTTAATTCCTTTTTTTAAATCTGTTTCAAAATTATTTATTGCATTTTTTCAAGAGTATTTATTGCAGTTTATTGATGGGTAATTTATATACTATTTTAGCTTATTAAAGTTGAAAATTCTTAATTTTTATTCTGTTAATTAGATTTTTAAAACTTCATTGTCATAGCTTATATTTGCTATATATACGACAAACTATTGAAATAAAAAAATATCTTGCATCTAACTACTACACTGTCAAAAAATCACTTACTACAAACTGCTACAATTTCGAAAAATTGCCTGCTACAAACTGCTACAATTTCAAAATATTACCCACTACAAACTGCTACAATTTCAAAAATTGCTCCATGATTTTTTTGTAATCTGAGGGTTTAAAACAATTTTTTTATGATTTTTGAAATTATTAAACACATACAGACAATACTGATTAAAAATTATTTTAACATTTAAATAAAGTAAATAAAACAGATTATTGTGATTTTGACAGTCTGTCAGATATTTTCCTAACAATATCTAGAAAAAAATAAGCATTCCCTTAAATTTTTTTAAATAACTAAGGTCATTTAAAACCACTGTTTTCAGTTGGCTCATTAAGTTTCCAACACACTGCACTTTTTCCAACTGAATAATGCCCTTGCCTTAATGCCCTTATAGACAAATTGATATAGGCTCTTGCATTCAATACAGCAAGTGGTGGGTTTGGAGATACCGAGGAAGACATTGTTCAGTATTTACAACCCAGACAATCACATATCGATAGCATGAGAAATATGATAAAATATATATTTTATTATTTTCCTTTAGTACCTGTCTTCCTAAGCCATATTGACGATAAAATGAAATTGTTGATTGCAGTCAACATATCATCCATAGAATAAAAACTCTAGTCAAAGGTTTTCATACAAGTTTGTATAAAATACTACCCAAGTATATATGTATAGCATATAGCAGAGTTGTGCAGCTTCAATAAATATGAAGTCAAGTATCAGAAAACAAAATCAAAGTTTCTTTTAAACGGCAGAGTCTTGCTATGTTAAACAGGCTGGCTGCAATAACAACATGCAGCATTAACATATTTACAAAATTCAAAGTTGAAAAAAATGACTAGGAATTTCACTTTGGAAAGACATCAATACTCACTGTTTTTCTCCATATGTTGTTCAACTTCCACCCACTTGTAGATCACATACATGTTGAACATGTATGTGACATAACATGAGGAAATATTAATATGACGCATAAAGATGACTAGGTTTACTCTTACACATGAATGGTTGAGCACTTGCTTAAAGTTAAATTTAAAAATTAGAAAAGCACCGGGTAAAGTTCCATTTAGTGATAAATACCATCACTCACTTATACTGACACTGTAGTATAACTTTTACCACCATATTTGCCTTTTTCACTAAGACAACCATTTCATGAACCATCATTAACTAGTCATACCTCAGACTGCAACTACGTCGATAACTTCGACTGAAGACAGACTACATTTCTACTGTCTCTCTCTGCAGCTATGCTTCAGCTATTCCTACAGCTTTGTTGCATCAGCCTACTGATGTTTCCAAACTGAACTTACTATATACATGGGGATCGGCACCTACCGGAACGATTTCTAAGGTCCGCCCCTTAATATGCAAATAAGTTTGTGTACGCATCGGATATTCAAATTTGTATGAAGACTTCTGCTGAAAGAACACCATGAGTCACTCCCAAGAACAAGGTGAGTAAATCAAAAATAAAGTTGTGTTTTTGAACGTCTTTCAGGAGAATGGTGAATCATAATCTTTTTATTTACATTCTTCCAGTAGGTTTCCCATATAGCCAGCACCCGAGAAGAATATCGACTGTATGGGAAACAATGTTAATATTCCTTCACTGTATCACTAGGAGATCGGTTGCATTTGTCATAAATCAAAATCATCTCACAGAGTATGTCGTTACTGAACAATCAAACTCTAGTTAGGTAGCAGAGTTACTTGGATGCTTAAATACAAACTGCGAATCGCCATAATGGTGTCATAGCTTTACTGAAATATCTGCATAAAATAAATTTGAATAAGTGGTAAAAGTTTCAGTAACTATTTGTATGCAAAGCTGATTTGTGGATGCCCCCTTATATATATATATTTCATAATGAAAATTTTAACCATTGATAACTATGTCAAATTGGATCGTATTAGACTCAAAATTTTTTCAATTTTACTAAATACATCAGTAAAAAAAAATTTAATTTGATTTTTTTTTTATAGAGGATATTTATAAAGTATACCATACTTAAAGCACTTTTGCATTTGGAACTATGGGTCTACAACTAACCATTCAAAAAATCTTCCACTGTTCACTTTTTGTGCGACAACTGTATTTTCCTGTATAGTTAAATTTCTAATTGCCTAAAATTTTTAAGCATACGTTGGCGGCAAAATATGGAAATATCCAATATATCTCAGTTCAATTTTATTTTTTTTTAATGCAATCCGAATTAGATTTATTGAACATCATAGACAGTGATACTATAATTGATAAGTTGTATCAATCGATCTATGAAATGAGGTGATTGCTTAGTGTTTAATCACTTAGTATGATATAGGTATTTTTATATTTACCATTTGTTAAATTCAGACAAGTAGCTGATATATTTTCAGTACATCAAATAAATCCTGTTTATTTCAGGCGATATTAAATAAATATGCATATTATAATATACATTATTGCAACGGAAATCTTGCTGTCAATTATTTTGTTTACCTTTATTTTTATTTAAAGCTATTTTTTAAAAATACATAATTTTAGATTCTATTACTTAAGGTTTAGTAAGTCAAAATTATATTTTAAGCACCCCCAAGACCCCCAGTAGTTGGTGCCCCTGTACCGGTCTATCCACTGCCCTCTTGGGGAGTCCAACACGTCCCTGGTTAGGCTCCAAGTTGTCATTGCTTAAAGTAGATCTCAATTTTGTTTCAATAATCTTATGCTTGGAAAAAACCCTTTCATATGTTACTTGAGTCATTGGAATTGCAAAGAACAGCTTATATACTTTGAACAGTTCATTATACTGACGAGAATACATGGCATAGTTAAGAAACATTTTGTAAGCGTACTTTAAGCAAGAATTGCTCTTCTTGTAATTGCAAGGTTGATATGTTGAGTATATGTTGAGTATGTTGAGTATGTTGATATGTTGAGTATGTTGATATGCTCTTTGTCAAAGTCATCAGCAGACAAATCACGTTCTGTGGGATCTTCTTCTTGAAACTCTTTATGATTGTCTTTTTGCTTATTCGGGGCCATACATCAGCAAATGAAGTAAGTTCTTCAACAAGCTTTCCCTTGTCAAGTCCTGGGAGAATCTCCACTATTTTGTCCAGGGCTTTGGGAGGTAAGGGCTCTTTATTACCAAACTGCTTAGGGTCAAACCAGGCTTGATCTAGGTACAAGCTTTTGTGTTGGAGAAATCTGTTTTCTATAGTATTGATGAGAGTATCTATGACACAGTAAAATGTTGGAATTCTAAAACCATCTACTTCTGAGGTATGACCAACATCTTCATGACCATCATCTTCTCCAGGAAGCTTTTTCAGCTTTCTCTCTCATTTCTCTTTCAATTCAGTTTCAAATCAAATACTTCCAAAGATACCAAAGATTCATTTTTTTTTGGCTCTTTCATATAAATTGCTCGTCATTATCGATACTAATATTCTTGCAGCTTGTAAAGTTTCATCAAACTTTTCACGTAAATTCACTTCATTTAAATTTTAAATGAGTAGTTCTGATGAGTCTCCATGTTTGAACAAAATCGAGATTCTTAGTCGGTAAGTAATCAGACAAAGGAGTGGTTATCTTCAAAACTTTCAGACACAACATAGCTACCAATATTGTATCAAAACTTATAAACTTTCTGAGAAGATCTTTGGCATCATTTCTTGTTTTAAAGTTAAACTCTGGAGAACTAGATACCTTATATATATAAACAAGGTGATGACCAATTCTAAGTAAACGAGCTTGGTAGGATGAGATTTTTCAGTACCATCCCAATCGTCTATATTTTCAAATATCTTGACTGTAGCATTACTGCAATTCTGCCACCTGGTTATGCCAATAGCTTCCAGCTTAAAAAAAGAATTTTCATCAATGAACTTTTGTAATCTTTTAAGTGACTCTTTCATAAACACTTGAGCTTCTTGAAGTACTCAATAAATGATATGGTTACAATGAGACACTGGGTAGTATCAGTGAGAACTAGGTTCAGCACATGGGCACAGCACCAAGTGTGAATGTGGTGTGGAATTACTTCAGATAATCGTGCTGTCAATCCCTTAAAATGACCATTCATGTTAGAAACTCCATCAAATGCGTTAGCAACACAGTTCTTGATCAATATGTCGGCATCTTCCAAAACTGTTCTGAGTGACTGTAACAGATCCTCGCCTGTGGTGGAACCCACACATTTTATAGCTAGTAGTCTTTCTACGACTTCAGAACCCTTAATGTAGCATAAGACATATCATGTCTTATGCTATATTAAGGGTGATAAGATATATACACTGGTCGTAACTTCAAACATCTACTGTAATATCCATTAGGATGGAAAACTTCCCTGCCAATTTCACTTCTTCACATATTTTTCTTTTCATTTCTTCTTTCATATATTGTAAGATTTTCACAATCATGTTGTTGCTTAAAGATGTAACTTGATTTACTCTTCCTTCTGGCCTTTTCATCCTTTTTTGATTTTCGTTGGGTTTTCTGTTCTGGAGGAGGTTGGTTTTACTTTTTGAAATTACACTGCTCACATGCTTCTCTAGAATTGCATCATATTTTCTTAACATGATAATAATCTAAAAAATTTTCATGGTTCACTGACTCGTCATCCAAAGTATGAGCAGATTCTACCTTTCCCCGAAAAGGAAGACCTTGTTGAGCTATCAGCTTCAAAACATTAACTACTCTTTCTACTACATGTCTTCTTTCATTTACTTCCTGTTTCCTTTTGGCCATTTGGTTCCCAAACAGACGATAGGGCAACTTTTTCTTATCTTTCATTGGCATGAAACAATTCACAGATTCTGTGTGAGTTTTCCACGTTTCATGCTCCTGTAGTCTCTGATGGACATGCTTCCAATCGCTGAATCCAGAGTAAACTACTGAAGTGGATTTGCTTAATGCAACACAAATGAAACAGAACAATTGTTGTGTTTTTCCGCTGTAGGATAACCACTGCCTTCGGAAAATTTGGTTACCACTGTTACTTTCTTCGATTTTAAGTATTGATTTTCTATCTGCAAAAGGCAACTCTTTTTCATAAGACTGAACTGGGTGAAATGCTAAGTATAATTGCAAGTCATTTGCTCCCGGTTTCTTAAAGTAATCAATATTTTCTGTTGCTCTATTAAATGAAGTTTCTTGGCTTGAGTGTGGTTTTATATTTGACATTGATAGTGCAGGTTCTTGTAATTGTTCGTGTGGTGTTTCTACATTGTCTGAATTTGATAAGGTTCCAGAAAATTCTTTTACAAGACTTTGTTCATCAACTGAATCGTTCAATTGCATTCCTCGGTTCGATACTTCATTTTCTGAGAGTGATGGTATTGCTTCACAATCTGAGGATTTTGATAAAAATGCTGTTATTTTGGGGCATGCTTTAGCAGATTCATGCAACATTTTATTTCTTTTCTCTTTCCTACATTTATGGCTGCTTTTCTTTCTTTTTCTTTTCCATTTTATCAATGTTTTAATTCTGAAAACAATGAAAAAATAAGTAATTAAAAATAAAAAAATAAGTAATTATAAATGAAAAAATAAGTTATAAGTAATTAAAAATAAAAAAATAAGTATACAGAAGGAAACAGCAAAACAAAATAACCTTGAAAAAAACTGGACATTTTGTTTTTAAAATTTTTTGGTGCATACTGATTGTTAATAAGTATCCTTTAATCTTAGGATTAAAATAAATACATTTGATATAAAGTGCCCTAGTAGCACCAGGGCTGAATTGCCATATTGGTGAACCTGGGAGCCTCGCTTTAGAAGCAACCTCATCTTGAAAGAAAAATAGATAAAAATTTAAAAAATAAATTATTTTCCTTTTAGTATTAGAAAAATATGTTCATTAGGTAAAAGTATCAAATGAACTTTAACTTAAATCTTATACTAGTATATGAGCCCTGCAGACTACATATTTACAGGTTTTTGTATTTTTATCATTCAAAAATAAAAATTATCATCCCCTCCCCCGCAACTATTTTTATTCGGGTCATCATAGTGATAAGGATTCAAGGTTCGCAAACCTAACCATAATAATAATACGTGAAAAAAGCAAATTTACTCATTTTTTCTTGAAATATAATTAAACGATTAGTGATGTTATATTTTACATGTGGGTATCAAAATTTGCTATAAACAGAGCAATTAAACTAAATATAACACATTTATGAAACACAAACTTACCATACGCACCAATGCTACGACTGCAAGACATGAATGAAACGAGATGGAAGGCCTAAGGGAGATTTCTTCCTTTTTAGGGCATCCCCTTGTCTTTCAATCTCCTTGAATAAACCAAAACTACAACAAAGCACTTCATTATACGCTGCGGAGTTAGAACTTAGCACAAGCTCATTCTTTCGTTTCACGTTTCAACAGCGGCATGCACAGAGCGGTTAGTCGCAGAGTCACCACCTCCGCAATAGAAAAGGCAGTGAGTGCTCGTACCATCTTCTGCGCCATATTTCTTGGATCAATCAGTCCCACACTGACGTATTATTTAGATACATTTTGGTTTTTTTTACATAAGCAATTCGAACGAAAATTTTACATCCAGGAAGGCGAGAGGCACCGTGAGAGGAGGGCGCAACGGGACATGTACCGGTGTCCCTGTGGGCCAGAACGCCCCTGCACCTAACCAATAAATGTACCCAAGTGTCATTGGAAGGAAGTCATGTCCTTACGAGGAATTGAAATACTAATATTTGACTGACCAGATGATGATACTGGTCTATAGAGCCGAGACAATCATTTTTTTTTCTGTATTTGAAATAAACCATACAGTCTGCTCAAGATCATAAACTGTTGACTTTTCTAAAATTTTGTGGTAAATATGACGTGATATCGTAGGCATAGTCAGGATCTTGGGAAAGAGAGGTTACAGACAAATGAGGGTTTGCAGTGTGAGAAAAATCTAAATCCATTAGATTTTAGTACAAATCAAATAAAATCTAATATCCATTAGATTTTAGTACAAATCAAAATAAATATCAACAATTTAACTCTAGAATTTCAATGGAAATAAACATCACACATATAATTTGATTTAAGAAATATCCTTTGACTAATATTTACTTTTTTATAATTTGATATTAAAAGTATAGAAACATGTACAATAGAAACATGTCAACTATGTAATAAAGATCTTTAAAATTAACAGACTATGTTCTTATTAGAGCTCATCTGCAATGAATAACTGTTGACAAATATTGATATTTAAAATATAAAAAAATAAAAATAAATATAGTGGTCGTTGATGAGTATTAGCTTTTACAAGTTTATAGCACTGTTAACAGTGTTTTATTACTGATGAGCTTGAAAAACCCAACTATACTCTTTGTCTTAGAAGCACTGATAATGATTCCCAGTTTTGAACTGTTTTTTTATGGCAGGTTTTAATGAAATTTTAAATATGTATGTTATGTGCAATGAATCTTAATTTTCATAATAAGGGGATTTTTTCTTGTGTTATCGTTTCAAATGCAAAAATGTGCCCAGGGGATCATAAAAAAACATACATTTCTCTCAAAATCAGGGATACTAAAAATATCAGTTAATTGCACAAACTACATGAATTGTCCATTTTGCTGGAAGAATGTAAACAAATGATCATGATTCACTATTCCCCTGAACGGTGTTCAGAAACACAACTTTATTTTTGAATCACTCACCTCATTCTCGGGAGTGACTCACGACGTTCTTTCAGCAATAGTTTTCATGCAAATATCCAACACGTACACAAACTCATTTGCATATGTAGGGGGGTCCCAGACATCGTTCCGGTAAGTACCGATCCCCGTGTATTTAAAAAGTTCACTTTGGAAATATCTTTAGTGGTATGGAGAAAGATTAAGAAAATCTTACTAAGTCTTTAGATAGATCATGTGATAGATTGATCTTATGTTGAGATCTGGTTACATTATGACAGTCTTTGAATTGACAGCCTTAGTTAAAAAGCCGAGTTCAGTATTCAAGAATACGCATTTATATTAGTCTGTGTATGCGATGGTTTTTGTCACATAAGTATTTTTACCAATGATTTTGCTTTTAATATTTGAGCATAAGTATGACTGTTCATAAGCATTAAACTATCATAGTCATTTTTGTATTAAAATAGTCATTTTTGTATCAGAATATAGTATCTGAAAATTTCAGTACGTGACCTATGTAAGGTGAATATCGAACGACATATAATAAGAAAACTCGTCTCTATTGATGTTTCCATTTTGGACTTCTTAAATGTATACAACTCTACCTTCAAGTCTTGTATATATGTTCAAGCTGCATATTGCTAAAGCAGCTAGCCGTTGTAACATGGCAAGATTCTTACGTTCTAAATAAACGTGCGGACTTTGTTCAACCTGATTCTTGTACTTCCTTATTTTGACACCATTCTATAAATTTAATAAGGGGATCGAATGTACTGAGGACTGCAGCCTTGTCTTCAAGTTCCTTTGTCTTCAAGTCCAAGTTCAATTATCTTTTCATGATTTTGGCATTATTATATATGATCTGTTGCATTTAATACCATATTAGAAGGAATAGACATTTAAAAATGTTCATTAAAAAATAAAAATAGTTGGTATGAATTAAATTACGACAACAGATGGCAACACCAAAAATATTTTGGATTACAATAAAAAATATATTCTATATTTTATGGAGTTTTAAATTTAGTTTTAATATAATCTAAGCATTGCATTTTATTTTTCAGAAAATATTTTCGCAACTGTTTGAGCAGAATTTCGGCGAAAAACGTGTTCTGCGAAAGTTAACAAAGTGTGAATAGGGCAGAAGATTCACTAACGCTCACTCTTAAGCAATTTTTCTTGCCATGTATTTTATTAAATATTTTTATATTTCACGAATAGTTTTTTTCACTGGTCTATTCCTGATTTTTCTATTTCATTTTTCTATTTCTGATGTGCATTTGTTATTTAATGGAAAAGAAACATTGGATGAAATTATTTGATATGCAACTGCTGTGGGTGTAATTTTAGTAGTACTTAGATATGTTTTTAATTCTAGGAACGACAGAGCGAGTGTGCTTAATCACGGGCAGTGTTGAAGGTATACTTCGAATACATGAATTTATTATGGAAAAAGTTAAAGAAAAACCTGATCCTAATGCTAAAATGGCTATTGATTTTGACCATAAGCAGCCTGCAGAAAGAGAAAAACAAGTACGTTCTCATATTAATATGCTTTAAATGAATGTATTTGCATGCTTATTGAGAGTTCTTTACTTGAACTTATACAGGGTATCCCCCCCCCCAAAGAGCTTTTTTCCCCATAAGCATATTTTGAAATTTTTGCTGTATTGCCTTTATATACTTTATTATATAATAACTTTTCCTATAACTACTCTGCAATGGTATATCCAACCATCCTGAATGACACTCAATGACACAATGAAATACACATTGACACTGGACAGAAATAATGTGCCTGGCCATCTGGTGGGGTGATGTCACAAAGAGTCATTGCATTATTAGAAAATTCATTACCACATATTTTTCAAGGATCAATGTCACTTGTAAATCAAACAACATGTTTCTATGTAAAGTGGGAAGTAAAACATAGTTGGTTTTTGTTGGGACTACCTAGTGAAAGATTCTCTAGTATATATATTCTAAAGTAACATTCATCGTATATACATTTCCCTCCAATAAATAAGCATGAAAGTGAAAATCAGGCACAAATCAGAAACGGCTGCAGCAATTTATTTCAAATTTTACAGTAACATAGAATAGGACTCTGCCTATTATTTGTATAAGAAAAAAAAGTGTTTTGAATGTATACTTATACATTAAAAAGAAATAAAAAAAAATTGAGAAAACAGCAGTTCATAGTTTTGAATGTGAAATGCCTGTCAATAAGGAATATGACCTCCTCTCATACTAATGCAGACTTGGCAATGATAATTCATGCCACCTATTAAGTGCTCAATGAGGTCGGATGGCAGTAATCGCTACTCTCGTCTCTCAACAAGCACATTGGAGCTCTTGGGTAGTGTTTAGAAGGGTTTATCAGGAAGCTACAGCTCTCCCAAGAGCATTCCATACATTCTCTATTGGGTTTAGTTCTGGGAAATATGCTGGCCACTCCATTTGCTGGATTCCCTCTGTTATCAGGTAATCATTTACAATACGAACTCTATATTGTTGGGTATTGTCATCCATAAGAACAAACTCAGAACATATTACACCTGTATAAGGGCAAACATAGGGATCAAGGATTTCATTGCAATATCCTTGGCCAGTCACTATACTGTTAAGGAACAAATGGAGGTCAGTACTTCCACCAAAGGAAATCCCAACCCATACAAGGATACCACCACCAGAAAATGAGTGGCGCTGAACAATGTTGATCGCTTGATACTGTGTACCAGCCTCTTTCCACATAAAAATCCATCGATCATCCAACTGTAAAGCAAATCTGTACTCATCAGTGAATAGGACATTGCTCCAATCGTCTATGGTCCAACTGACATGTTCCTGACACCATTGGAGATGGGCTGCTCTGTGCCTCGCAGACAATGGAACACAAATGGTTGGCTTCTGTGTATAAAAGCCATGTGTGTGCAATCTCTTTCTCACGGTTGTAACAGATACAGGCCTATCTGTAGCTGCAGCGAAATTAGAACGTAAAGCAGGTGCTGTTGCTTGCCTGTTGTATCTAACCAATAATGTTTAGCAGACATCAGAAGATCTTGTAACTCAAGAGTGACTCAAGCCTAGCCTGCTTATTGTTCTGCTGTTTTCTAATTGGGTCCATAAGCTTGAAATCACAGAATAATGGACTCTGAAGAATTCAGCAACTTCTCTAATAGATTGTCCAGACTCTAACCTGCCCACGTCTCACCATCACTGGCCATTATCTAAATGCCTTCTTTGGGACATATCGAATTAAATGGCTTTTTCGGATTTTCACCCTAGCATCTATAGTAGAAGTAAAGATGCACAGAAAGAAACATCTGCTTTTACCAAGATGCTGATTTACATATTTGGCATGGAGCCAATTGCTAATATGCACGTGTGTATCTATATTTGCATATTGTATTCGAAGTATACAGCAGGTTTCATCTAATAAAATTCATTCGTTTGCTCGTGATCTGAGAATTTGCATTTTGTGCTTATTTTTTGGAGGTGAGTATAAAATATAAACAAAAAATTCCCTATGCTTGAATCCATATTTTTATCATATCATTATAAATTATAGAAACAACAGGAAATGTACTAAATTTAACAAGTTTGCTATATATGATAGAAAAACTTATTAAACCTACTATTTTAAATTTTTAACAAATTTAAATTATGTATTGCAAATTTTTTGATTAATTATTGAATCTAATGCATGAGTAATTTTTAGATATACAGTGAAACGTCCCATACTGGTCACCTCTAAATAGCTCCTTTCAAATAATGACCATTTATTCTCTGAATGGAATGTTCCCATAAAAATAACATTAGTCAAATCCCGCCTGTTAGAAGTTATCCATGGTGAAACTCAACTAAACTGCCAATTTTGTATTCATCATCAAATTTACTTGTGGTTATTGCAAACCGTGGTTAACTTGAACTCAGAAATCTTGATCTCCCAATGTGCATAACTTGTTCATGCACTATTCTACTCAAAATGGTGGCTATGGATGAAGTTCATGAATTACATGATAGGCTTTTACCATAAAATGGAAACAAAGCTAATCAAAAAATATATTAAATGTTATGTTACAGAAATTATTTAAATATAATGGATGATATAGTATATATGGTTTATACATATGACGTCATGCTTGGTGGTACCGATACAAACTATTGATACTATCTATTATAAATCAATATCAGATTTAAATCTTGATAAAATTTTATTTCATGCTTATCTTTTGCTTAATTTACAAGTTCTGAATAATCTTATAACAGGTACAGTACAACCTCGAAAATTTGGACTCGTCGGGACTTTTACAATTTCGGATTTTCGATTTTTCCAGATTATAGAGTTTGAATAAAATTCAAACTTAATATTAACCAAATACACTATAAAGCACTATTTTGAGTAGAAGTAATGACAAAAGTTAATCAATTAAAACATATTATTTAATACAAAAAATTGGGCAAAAGAAATTTCTAAGAAAAAATATAGACATTAATAATCTAGAATGTGTGAACGAAACGAAATGATAAAATTCCATTTTATCATTTCGTTTAAATATTTGAATTAACATTTGTTATTTCATTAATTTTGGTTTATGGGAAAGCAGTTTTCTTTATTCTGTAGATGGACATTATTTCTGCTCGGTTGTAAAGCTTCTTTGTTCAAGACCTTTAATTGCATGATTGATTGTTTGCATAAGATTATCAATGGGTATTTTTTCATCTCCACATTTATCGTCGCTACTTTGATCCTTTTTTATTTAATATCATATCGCGAATTTCGCCATCATTCAATTTATTTACGATTGGCGCATCATCATCACAGTGCAGAACTTCCGTTATAATCGGCTTTGTCGAGATTTAATGAAGCGCCGGAAGATTTAATGAAGATCGAGGATTAGCTTTTTTGATGATATATTTAAAGGTGTAAATGTGTTTAAACCATTTTCTCTATTAACGAACGAAAAACAAAAATTAAGAACTTAAAAGTTTTATTTATTCTCTAGCATCTATATGTTATGTTTAAAAAGGCTGATGACTCTGAAAAAAGTAAAATATTAGTAATAGTCAAATATGTAAAAATATCGCAGTAGATAAAATAAATATCTTTTCTAAAAAAGAAAAATATCTCTCCTCTCAATGATTTTTCTAAAAAATGATGAGTCATTACTAAGCTGCAGCAGTTCCGGGATGTGGTGGGGCAGGGAAACCGAAGAAAGGAGTTTTCTTGGTTCGTAATCGTAAACACTGCCGACCCCTTTGAGAGATTTGTATGTTAATGACCTTGTTGCTAGGTTCTGTGTGATATATTATGTAATTATTTATTTGCTATTTATAGTATATAAATATGGCTCTCCAAACAAAAAGGGCAAAATATACAGTCAATTTCAAGCTGACAGGAGGTTCGATGAGAATGAAAAACTCGTCAAATATTAGGAGGGGATTCTGGAGACCAGTAGCGTAGCGTGAGATTTTTGACTGTGGAGGCTGAAAATTTGGCAAAAAATTTGCTGTTACAAGTGAAATTTATATTGGAATTCGCATTTTCGTAAGTTTTATTTCAAGAAACTTTTTTTATTGGTGAATAAAATAAAATAATTTTAATGAATAAATAAAATAAAATAATTGTTTTAATTGCAAAGAGTTTATGAAATGCACAAGACTTTAAAATGTTACCTATGTAAAATGAATACACGATGTAGTATTTTAAATGTTTTCTTATTTCTAAATTAGATGAACTTAAAATCATTTTATTAAATAGGAAGTCATGGTCGCCCATAGGGGATGTAAAGGGGGGATCACACTCCCCCTTGGATATTAATATAACAAAGACGAGCATCAGGCTTGTCTATGTTACACATCATGGGCTTGAGTTTGTCCCCCTCCCCTCCTGGAAAAAGTTTTACAGGTGCCTATGTATGAAATAGAGATATATTAGAATATTATTAGCAACTAATAGAAAATATATATCAGTTTTGTAAATATAAACAGCTTGAACTAATGAAATAAAGCAATTCAAAAGAGTGCACTGAAAATGGGTGAGAACACTGTAGTCAACAATGAACTTAAACAGTTTTGTATATTAATTATTTATAAATACTATATTTTAAAAACTTAAAAATATCTTAACCACAATATGCTAAAAATTCTCTAGGAAATTATAAAGGACTTTTGTTTAACTGAGATTCTCCATTAACGTGATTTCTAAAGGGAAATCAGATTTATTTTTTCTAAAACTCACAAATACGCAAACTGGTGCTTCGCCATATTGTTGCTGTGACTAAGTCTACTTCACAAACTACTTAAGTTTAATGGTAGTCGTTATTAGTGTGTTTCATTGTCTTGATATTGTTTACATTTAGGCGAATGTCATGTTATTTGTGGAAAATGGCTCATATTTTTTAGTATTATATATGACTTTTTCTGTGAAGATTAATTAATAGAACCATGTTTGACCCAAAATGGCGGATCCATTCACCTTGCCCAAGAAATTTTCATTCATGAAATGTCACGTCCTATATCCAATCACTGCCTATCATTACATTGTTTAAAAACAGTTGAAAATAGGGAAAGAAATAGCCTTCCTGGAAGCTAGCTTATAGTTCAAGCTCATAGGTTCTCAACCTTTTTTTACCCACCGCCCACTTTGAGAATATTTTTTTTCCTAATGCCCCCCTCCCCCCCCCCCAATTTTTTTTACTTGCGAATCTGAAACAGCTATTGCCACGATTATATTTAAATGTGTAATATTATATACTATAGTCGTAAAATAGGATATGGCCCTATCCTAATTCTGAGTTTAAAGAAGACTGTTTCAATGAGAACAATTAAAACGCATACTTAACCCTTTGCACTCATAATTATGCTTTAGAAAGTTAGCAAATAACTCGGAATTTTTTTTCATGTTCGATCAAGATGAATTTTTTTTAATACACCCCTTGGCCTAGGATGGGAATGTGGCCACATAATATTTTATTTTTCAACGTGTCAAAATAATTTATTGAAACTACGCTCCCCATATATTTGTTGTTAATAACAACCGTGGGTTTGTTCACTTCCTGCAAATTTCCTCCACGTACTCTTCTGCTTATTGGCTGAGTACCCGAAACATCCCAACTACTAAGTGCAGTGACGACCCTTTTATCTTTCCAGGCCAATAATAGTAAGTTTCCCGATCTGCAGGCAAATGTATTATCCTCGGAAAACTGCGGTCTTTTTATAGAGTCGGGTATGAATTTCCGGGTAATTTGGATAGTTCCGGTTAAGTACATGTTTATTTTCAGAAGTTCTCGTGCAAGTGGTAGACTTGTATAATACCTGTCAGTAAATATATGGTATCCTTATATATGGTATCCTTATGGTATCCCTTCAAAATTTTAAACCATAGAATCCAAACTACTAGACAACTTATATACCTAGGTATTACGATTGACGATAATCTTAAATGGAGCTCCCACATATTCAACCTCAGAGAGAAATGCTTCAAGTTTGCCAGCACCTTTGGGAGGATGACTGGTAGTAATTGGGGTGTTGATAAATCCTTTCTAAAAATATGGTATCTTTCGGTAATCGAAAAGATCATCACTTTCGGCGCGGGAGTTTGGAGAAAAGCTTTGACTGGGGCTCAGGTCAAAAAACTTTTATCTCTTCAAAGGATTTTTCTTCTAAAAATTTCTTGTGGTTTTCGGACTACTTCCAACATTTCTCTCTACTCCTTAACTGGTATCCCCCCTGTTCACCTTGTAATAAACTCTCTCTACAAAAAATTTACCTTTTGGAAACTCCGCCTCAATCTTTTTGATAATCCTGCCCTCCCTCCCCCCGCTAAATTTGATCATAACCTTCCCCTCTCCTTTACCCCCCCTCTCAACGTTTGGTTAATCTGGTCCCCCGTGATCCCCTTCAATTCTCAAACATTAACATTTATACCGATGGCTCCGCCTTAGAAGACAACACGGGTTACGCCATCTGCATATTTACAAATGACTCCTTAGAAAATATATACACATTTAAACTCGAGTATGGGAACACAGTTTTCCAGGCAGAAATTGCTGCAATCCACTATGCCATAAATTGGGCTTCTTCTAAAAACTTAAAAATTAACATATTTACTGATAGTCAATCATCTATTTCGGCCCTTCAATCTATCAAAAACAAATCTAACTACCTCTCCAAAATCAAAATTAACGCTTATACTAATAAACATCTTTTTAACCTTTGTTGGGTAAAAGCACACTCCGACATCTCGGGCAACGAGGTCGCCGATAAACATGCCAAACTTGCCACCTCTTCTGGTTCCCCCTCCACTCTTCCCTTCCCTTATTCCCTTTTAAAAAAACATTATAAATTTGACATTCTAAAATCTTGGCAATCCTATCTAAATAATTATATTTCGCCCCGTACCCTCGACCCGGCTAGAATTTTAACTTTCCTCCCTAAGGTAAATTTCAACTCCCAAATTACTAATAAATACCTTATATATTTTATAACGGGCCATGGACCCTTCCCTGACTATTTATATTCTTTTAAATGTAAATCCTCTTCCAGTTGTACCTGCGGTTCCTTTAGCGACGCCGATCATTTTGTATTTTCCTGCCCCTTTACCAAACCTTTTCACCTCTCTAAACCTTCTCCCCAAAATTTTGCGACCTGGTTCTCGAGTGTTTGCTCCAACAAATCCTCCATTAACAAAATCAAAAACTGTGTTCTCATTGCAAGAGAAGTTTCAAACAAAATCTCTTAATCAGCCTGGGGTTTTTCTGCTTTCAATTTTTATCTCTGGCCAGTGACTCCTCCCTCTTACTTTCCCGGTGGTGTCGTCGTTTGTTAGTGTTTTTGTCTTTGTTTAAGCTGCTTGTTCTTTGCTCGTTTTGTTGTAGTACTTGTGCGTTTTGTCCCTTGTTTGAGCTGTCGGTTGTTTGTGTTTTGTATACCAACCTTGATAAGCAATAATTATACCATGTTTCGTATTACATCCTATTACTTTATACTGCTTTCATATATATCATTAGTAGTTGAATGATATTTTTGTATTTTACCGTAGTCATTTTCATACCACCATTTTTTTTTCATCAACAAAATATCATATAATTTTTCTTCTTTTCAATTTTATATAATGTCATCCTCAATTTTATTCATGTCTTCATTTTCATTTTTGTCTTCACGCAAAATAACTTGTCATCAATTCTTAAACATGTCATCATTCTTCATTCCTGTCATCTAATCATCTACAACTGTCATCAAACATCATGTTTTATATAATGTCATCTTGCTAAATATCATGTCATCTATATTTAATCATGTCATCTAATCATCAAAATGTTAACTCATCATCACCTCTTTGTACAACTCCTTGTAACCTCAATGTATATTTTTTGAAACTTAAATAAACTTTGCCCCAGACCGTCGGACCTTGGCCGCCCCGGGAGTTGGCTTTCGCTAACTCTTTTCCCGGCCGTCCAATTAGATACTCAAGTCCTCAGGATGAGTTGGACGGCCTGGGTCTTTTACACCTTTCTGGTAGATCGGCCAGCGAGTTTGCCATGGTCAGAATTTTCAAGGGTAGCGAACAGGCAGGTCGACGAAGGCGGTTAGTAAAAAATAAGATGAGTATGAAAAGTAAAATGTTTAAAAATGTTACACAAATAAGTATTTAATTCAATTTTCACTGAAAAGTGAATATTATCATTTATATAGGACGCTAATACGCACTGTTTTCGAGATATTTTGCACTTTTTTTTATTTGAAACAGGAAAAATAAAAAAAAATTAAATACAATCAATATTATTAAGTTATTATTACACATTTTGCAATTACTTTTAACAGGAAATAAATGAATACCATTGTTTAGAAGTTCTCATTAAAAATTTTACTTTATCAAACAAATTAAGCAAATCAAAATATATATGGTATAAAATCAATAACTGACAGCTTCTTAATTTTCTCGAAGGCTGGGATCTTCAAATTTTCTTATTTCAGTAATTAAAAAAACAAAATTTTAAATGATTATATTATAATTTGTTACAAAATTATTAACTTTATATGTAATATTTCAATTTTTAAATTACACCATTTACAGCGCAATAAAATGTGTGTTTTGAGGTATTGCACGTCTTTGATTTAAAGTATACTTTT
>OX578141.1:5422064-5784564 GCA_951213105.1 Amaurobius ferox
GCTCTTAACTTGCAATAACTTTCTTGCAGTAGCTGTCGACTATAGTCCTGCATCGGGTCATGTACCCCTGGGTTATTCACTTTGTGGTTCGGGTTTCTTTAATTTTCAAGTTGCAGGTCAGGTTTCTTTTATTTTTTAAGCTGCAGGTCTATCTGCAAAGATTATTTTTAAAGACTATACCTTATCATATTTTTTTAATGAAAGCAACTGAATAAATGCATAAACAGAGGTTATAAACTGTAAATAATAGAAAATTATGCATATACGTTGAAAAATCACCAAAATAGGATTTTGAAATACAACTCCGTCTTGGGTGGGCAATTTTTTCAACACACACAAGGCCTTCCTTGTTATGCAAACAAGTCGTGATCAACGATATGCCAACTGCATTTCATGCAGTATTTGCCGACACTTATGCAGAGTTATAAATTATATACAATAACCATAACTCCACTGCTCGGACTTATGCAACTTATCTAGTGAATTTTCAAAATAAATCACCATTTATTAACTAGTGCTTGCAATATGTGTACGATACATGTAATAATGGTACATATGCTACACGGGTACATGCAATCTGTGTATTGCGTTTACAATAACTAACACTGGCTCATCCAGTCATTATGCGGACTCATGATTAACGAATCAATCCGTTGCTCTGGAGCATGTATTTCACATAATAGGTTCCCAAAATAAATAGCCTTTTATTAGCAGACCTGTCTTTAGCTCGCTACATGGGTGCATGCACTGCACATACGATACATGCAGTTATAAAAACCTAATTCTTTTTAATATCAATTCTCACTGGGCATGTTGAAGACCCATACTGTCCGACTCGTCCAAGGACTTGAGCAACTATTTGGATGGCCATTCACTGTGCATGTGTGCATTTCATATAGCGTTAAAAAAACTCTATAAAACGTTCATCAACTTCCAGCAGTGAAATGAACTTCGATGTGCATGATTTTAAGCTCACCCTGTATCATTATTTTAAACTCACCCTGAATCATTAAACTCACCCTGTATCATTAATACCAATAAATCATTTTTAAATGTAACTATTTGATTTTTGAAAGATAGAAATAAAAATTAATGGACTTTTTTTAAATGTGTATTAGACAAATATGCACAAACTGCCAATAAAATTATATTAGGACATCAACCTAAGTTTATGTTAATTTTAGAATATTCTAGATATATTACTAACCTTTCAATTTTTTATCTGCTTTTCATGAGAGAATTTAAAAAAAAATTCAGAAAGAATTTAAAAAAGTTTCAATAAATGTTAACAACTGTGAACTATTAGCAAAATATTTAGCTTATTTTATACACCTTTCAAAATAATAAAAATGAGAAGCCTAAATATGAGAAATACAAAAATAAGAAAATTCTTTGAACTAATATGGGTAAATTTAACAGATTTCATTAAATTTTATTTTTAGGAAGTTCGCTATCTAACTCTTTCAGTAACTCCTCTTTCTCATAGGCAGATCTCCAGAATCTATTAGATTTGGTAATACATAAAAAGTCGCAAGCGGTTTCTGTTTTTGCAACGAAGTCATCAGCTTACTAGCATTTTCACTTCTGTACATACGACCAGCATTTTCACTTCTGTGCATATCGTATGCACCTCTTCGTCTTTTTTATTCCTTCCACTGCATCCCACTAAGTTTTCCTTTTTATCTCAGCTAACAACTTTTACACCTAGCATTTTTCTCTAAGTAGGCCATGTACTTTTGTCTGGCGCTACATATGCTTAAAAGGAGATATTTTAATAATTGACTATTTTATATCCCACTACCAAAATGAAACATGATTCATCGCTGAAAACTATCGATGCCAGTCTACTGGCAGCCATGATGACACCACTCCGAATAACTCTGTCGATGTTGTGGGGTTATGGGCAGACATCTTAACAGCCGCTGTGAGCATAACCCCATATCAGCCAAGCGCCATGAAATGGTGGAAGGTACCACGAATGGTATGGAAGAGACTGTAGCACGTTGGATGGCGAACAGTGATGCTGTTGGGCCAATTCGGGCCTGTCGCACAATCATCTGATCTTGCCTGGCATTCGTGCACCTTTGTTTCCCAGAGCCTTCATTCCGCCGATGAGTTCCTTCTAGCAACCATTGCTGCTAGCATCTATGCACATGTTCGACGATGGATATAAATGCATATGAGTGAAAAGCGATTTATCCTCGCAGAATAGCACATGGATTTGTCCTTGTATAAAGAAGCAAAAGGTCCAAGTTAAAAAAGTCTAATCACTTTTTATTGTGACAGGCATCCATTACCAATATTTACAGCACTTGGTAAGACATAGGTAAAGCATTCATATTTACAAAAGGTGAGCTAACAAGCTCAAAGAATTTTTGTTGCATACTGAAACATTTTTAAGCAGTTGCAGACATCAGAGTAATAAAAATAGCTATATTACCCAAAACCTTGGGCGTGCACTCCTTGAAGCCATCAGAACTGGTAACATGCTTGGTGAAAATCTTCCTTTGAAGAGTTAATCCCAAACAGAAAGAAAGATTCATAAATCCGTTACTGAAATTCACCATCCGCGACTTAAAGATATCTGCCTTTCGTAAAGAAACATTATGATCTATAACGAGATCAGACTTAACATGGTCATGCAAACCGCTAGGCAAAATCCACCTGAACTGAACATCAAGCTGAATGTCGAATTGAATTGAAACTGAAAAATACCTAACTGCTTCAAGATGAGCTCAGTATATATTCCCGAAAATGGGATCATTCTGAAACGTAATCGTAACCTTAAATGCCCCCGGTTATGCAAATTACTTGCATATACGCCGAGCACACGATTTGCATGCCAGAAAAGCATCGTGATTCACTCCCGAGAATGAAGTGAGTCATTCAAAACTAATTTAATTTGTGGAACAATGTTCAGGAGAATTGTGAATTGCAATTGTTTACTCATGTTTTTCCAACAATTGCCCCCCCCCCCATGCAAATCCCTAAATCTTGGCACATATGCAATTAGGCAAAAATTTATTCTAAGGACCATGGCATGTTAATAAATGCTAAGGCCCCTAATATCCTACTGAAAGCATACTGAAGGAAATTAAATTTAAGCAATCACATTATTAAGCAAATTTAAATATGGGTAGAAACACTTAAAACATTAAATTTGAGTATAAGCATTTCAAAAGAATTTAAGTTTAAAAAGGATTAAAATTTATTGAAGTATCAGCACAGTAAATGTTAAATCTAAAAAAAACTGAATATAACTACTATTAAGTTTTAAATGACATTTAAATTTAAGTATAATCATAGAAAAACTTGAAGTTCACTTCAAATATAAATATAATTACATTATTCAAATTTAAATTTTAAGTATAAATATTTGCTATGAAGATTAAAAGAAATGGATATTTACCATTAACACATTAACTTTAAAAGCTTGAAATTTAGGTATAAACATTAAATTTAAGTTTAAAAAAAATTTGAGTATAAATATTAAATTTAAGTTTAAGGGTGAACTTCAGTAAATCTTCTGCCCTATCTGCATTTTGTTAACTTTCGCAGAACACGTTTTTCACTGAAATTCTGCTCAAACAGTTGCAAAATATTTTCTGAAAAATAAAATGCAATGCTTAGATTATATTAAAACTAAATTTAATACTCAATAAAATATAGACTATATTTTTTATTGTAATCCAAAATATTTTTGGTGCTGCCATCTGTTGCAATTTAATTCATACCGACTATTTTCATTTTCTAATGAACATTTTTAAATGTCTATTCCTTCTAATTCCTATATTAAGTACAACAAGTCATACATAATAATCACGAAAAGGTACTTGGACTTGAAGACAAAGAAACTTGAAGACAAGGCTGCAATCCTCAGTGATATACATTCAGATCCCCTTATCAAATTTATAGAATGAGAAATTACCTTTCTGTGATGGTATATAAACTGTATATATGATCATTATATATGATCTGTTGTTGTTTTAATACTGTATTAGAAGGAATAGACATTTAAAAATGTTCATTAAAAAATAAAAATAGTCGGTATGAATTAAATTACGACAACAGATGGCAGCACCAAAAATATTTTGGATTAAAATAAAAAAATATATTCTATATTTTATTGAGTATGAAATTTGGTTTTAATATAATCTAACCATTGCATTTTATTTTTCAGAAAATATTTCGCAACTGTTTGAACAGAATTTCGGTGACAATTGTGTTCTGCTAAAGTTAACAAAGCACGGATAGGACCGAAAATTTACTGACGCTCACCCTTAAGCATAATCATTTTTATCTTCTAGAACCTTGATGCAAGATGGGTAGTATACATTGTCAATACCAACAAATTGGATGAAAATACTAAAAATGTAAAAGGTCCTTCTTCACGTGGTATAAACACACAGACCACTAATATGAAATGTGTGGTTAGAAAAAGTTCAATATGCATTATATATTACAGTAAGAATAAAAATGACATGTCATCAACATGCATTTTTTACACATAAGCAACTAGTCTACATTATGCAGGTAATTAAAAAAGGGGATATATATTTATAATAAGTGTAATGTCTTAAAAATCCATCGCTACACAATATAAACTCAAGATACATTTACTCATATCAATGACGGAGTAGCAAATAATACTATATCATATCACAATATTTGAAACATAAAGTTGTGTATAAAGTTTAGTTGTAACAGTTAACGATTTTTAAATTACATTTTAAATATCTCTATAAAATTTAAAGACCCTTTCTTTAGTCATAGGTTTAGTGAAGTCATCTACTATATTATCTTTACTGTTTACAAAATTAATTTTAAATAACTCATTAACTACTAAGTTCCTCAAGAAATGGTACTTAACTTCTATATATTTAGTCCTATTATTCTCAATTAGGGAATTAGAAAAATTTATTGCTGCTTGGTTATGTTGTGTTTAGATTCAGAGATTTTTAATGTTCAAAGTTCATAATTGTACCCCTTCCCTTCAAAATTCTAAGTTAATTTATGTTTATTGAGTATTTCGGCGATTTATCATTCGTATTAACGTTTATTTATCATCCCTTTCATGCATTTTTATATTCTAAATTACGCATGCGATGTATCTACAAACGCTAAATGTATCCATAGAGTCCTTTACTAATTTGCCTTTGCCCCTGTAATTTTCCTTTTCAGCCTTACACTTTCACTTTCGAGCGGCAATTATATTCATCTGAAAGTAAAAAACAACACTCTTTTTAAGCTTGGATTTGGCCATTTTATGGCTTATCCGTAGAAATGATGTTTATTCCAGATGTGTTTGGGTGCTGAGGAGCATTCCATAAGGTTGACGTAATGGAACAATGAACTTTGGCGGGAAAATGTGGTAGCTAGCTTGGTGCCATTTTTGTGCCACACGGTTCCTTGCGAAGTATCATTTTTTTTTTAATTCCCCGGGGTATGCATAGGCTCTCTGTGTGCGGCGCAAGTTTTTTCACTCGCCAAGATTGACAGGTCTTGGGAAGTGGAAATTTGGTTGGCAAGTTTTGAGTTCGAACCTGAGCAGCAGATCAGAGAAATTGAAAAAATTTTGAGTGCGAGCCCGGAGTTCACGCTGAGCGCCGGGGGTCACCGGAAAGGTGCCTTGGAGGCCATGGACAATTCTCACATAAGCTTAGTTTCTTTGAATTTACAAAGTGATGGCTTTAATAAATTCCGATGCGACAGAAATCTTTCGATGGGAATGAATCTTGACTGAGATCTTGAAATGTGTTTCTAATGATGACATTGTGACTATCAAAGTCCAAGTTGATGCTGACAGAGTTACCTTTGTCTGTGAATCTCCTGATCAAGAAAAAAGTGTTTATCAAATTCTCACGTAAGCTTAGTTTCTTTGAATTTACAAAGTGATGGCTTTAATAAATTCCGATGCGACAGAAATCTTACGATGGGAATGAATCTTGACTAAGATCTTGAAATGTGCTTCTAATGATGACATTGTGACTATCAAAGTCCAAGTTGATGCTGACACAGTTACCTTTGTCTGTAAATCTTCTCATCAAGAAAAAGTGTTTCATCAGAGTGAATCAGTGTTCACAACAGGCCTTTTAAATCTACATTTTTCATCTAAGTGAAATTCGACTGCCGTTAATGTGCCCGACTACAATTCATCATCGTGTTTACGTACAACTTTCAGATTCCAGGAGTGATTGGAACCTAGGTGTTTCCTTGCCTCCTTTATAAGTGCTTTTTCCATGCAGCCAGTCTTCTTTGGTTTTAAATGTGTGTTGTGCAAGTGCAACTTGAAATTAGCTTTAACCAGGCTGAAAATGTATGCCTGTTTTACACGCTGTTATAGGGTATGGTGCTGTCATCTACAAACTTCAGCTTAAAACTTCTCAGTCAAAATGATAATTATTTTTACAATGAGATGTGTGAAGCCTTGGGCTTAATGTAACATTTGAATTTCTACCCTTTTAACTTGTTTTGTTTCCTTTACAAGTTTTTGAACATATATGTTGGAAATTTTATCATTTACAATTTGTGTTTGTTTTTATTATTTTGGGATTTAACATTTTTGTGGACAGCTTATCCAGACAGACCAAACTCTGGTCTTCAGACCAGAGTAGAATCTGAGCCTGGGATTTAAATGGATAACAGGGCTATTTAATTGGGGTTTTAATTGTTCTTTTCTAATCATCGCAATGTACTAATTGATCCACTATATGATTCCTTTTATGGTATAATGATTTGGAAGATGTTTCTTTTGTTTGTAAATTAAAGTGTTGTTAATAAAGATAGTTTCATTTAACATAAAATTTGTTGTGTTTCTTGAGTTGTTGGCTGTGCTCGATTTAATTTAGGTTCAAAGGTAAGTGAAGTTTTGGAAAAGGTGTTGATTGTTGATGAGAATTATAAAAGAAAACAACAAATTAATGCACACAGGCCAAACCTAGGATAAGCAATTAGTGAAAGAAACATTATTAAAATAAGTTAGAAACTTTAATATTGAGGTGTAAATAATAAAGAATTTTTTTCATTAGAACATTGAAAAAAAAATAAATCTAGGAAGAAAACTTGAAAAAAGAAATAATAAGTTTTTTTTACAGATACAACATTGGAGTATGTGTGATAATTTTTTTGTATTTTATATTGGTAGGCACCTGATCTGGGAAGAAATTACTTGGTTTAGAAATTTTTTTTCTGTTTGGGGAGTGTTAAAATGATTTGAAATTTTACAGTTTCTGTTTCACCTAGTATTTTTTGTGTGAAAGGAACAAGATGTAGAGATAATTTGTTTTTATTTTAAGAGTAAATTTTAAGTTTTCAGTTTCATCTAGTATTTTTCAAGTGAAATTAACAGTGTCTTGATTTCTTTTTACTTAATGCTTAGGCAATTTATTTTTATTAGAAGTAAATTTTAAGGTTTCTGTTTTGTGTAGTTTTTTTTTTTTTTTTTTTTTTTGTGAAAGTAACAACTTGTTGGTTAGAGGTAATTTGTTTTTATTAAGAGTGAATTTTGTTAAAATTATTTGAAATTTTAAAGTTTTATTTCACCTAGTATTTTTTTTGTGTGTGTGTGTGTGAAATTACCAAGGTAATGTGTAAAGGTGGGGCTATCGGCTGTATTCAATGGGAAAATCATTTAGGCATTAGGTATGCCTTGACTTGAAATAGTCTAAATTTACCCTCAGCTCCATTGAGCTGTAAAGGAATTTTCACAACTGATGCAACTGTGCCTTGCCCTTTGCTAGGTACTTTGAAGGTTTAAAAAAAAAAAATTTATGATAAGTTGTAATCATGATTTAGGGGGACTGTTTTCAGAATTCGGGTTCAGGTAAAATTTTTACACTCATTTGGAGTAGTTTCCCGGCCGTCCAAGCAGTTACCTTACACCTTTCTGGTAGGTCGGACAGTCTGGGTCTCAACGACAACTCATTTGGAGGTGTAACAAAATTATCAAACTGAATCGCATACTTTTGAGAAAGTTCTCATTTAGTTATGGAATAACTTGGTTTGTTAGGAGCTAAATTTTTTTTTTGGAATGTTTTTAATTGATTTTTGGTGTTTTGCTCCAGTTTAGTTTGAATTTTAATGGAAATTTAAGTACTAAATTTTTAGTTTTTTTTTTTTTTTTTGAGACTTTGTTTTCAAATTTTTTTGATCTATTGGCTGTTAGTGATTTTCAAATGGGTGGCTGATAAGTTAGTTGTTTGTAATGGGGAGTCTGGGAATTTCAAGTACATTAGGGAAGCCTTGCTGAAAGCTGAAGATTTCCTTCTCACCTTTTTAGCGTGGTAAAAAAACTTTTCCAGCTGCCCATGGTGGCTACTTCACTTAGGTGCTTTGATGCTTCACATTTCAAGGTGTTCATTGGAGAATGCACCATTTCCTTTTAGGAAGAACCACTTGTCCACTTGTTTTTTTTGGGGGGGGAAGGATTCACTACACTTTAACCACTGTCAGATTAAAGGATTCACGACTCTTTATCCACTATCAGATTTTTTTGTTCTTTTTGTATTGATGACAAGGAATAAAGGTTGCAAAGAGAGATAAGAATAATAAAAGTTGCAAAGAGAGATATGAGTAATAAAGGTTTCAAAGAGATATTGAGACTACTGAATAGAAAAGGTTGCAACGAGATATAAGAGAGTGCTGGGTACCAAAGTCGCAATTATTATTATTTTTAAACGATGCATAATGTCGTTTTCAGTGTATTTTATTGTGTATAAATGATCTAAAAGCCAAAGAGATCTGCGTGTAGTCCTACTTGTTAGGAAATTTGGACTTTTATGGGGTGGGTAAATATTCCATAAGAAGATTTCTTACTTTATGCATATTTGTATTGAACTTCTGTTCCACTACTGTTTATCTTTTCCAGCAGTAAAATTTTTCTTTTCGAGACCTTTAATAGTTTCATGTAGGGAGGTTTACTGCAGCAGCACTACAATAGTTCTATTAGGATTTCGTTGGCTTGAATCCTTCAGTTTTTAAAAGTTAATTTTCCTCATTTATTTGCTTCTTGGATACCTCACCTTATTTGATCTATTTGCTAAATTTTTATCTCTTTTAGGTTTATTTTGAAACTGATCATTCCAGTCTGTTTGGATCTAGAGCTCGGTGGTGGGACATGTGTTCTTTAACATAAAATTTTATATAATGGTTAGTGACGATGAAACTTTATTTTTTTTTCCTTCTGTGCTGCTTACTAATTGTACATATCACAGGCATATCTTGTCGATATTATTTAAATGAGACATGATATTATATTTATAATTTACAGTTGAATGAATTTTATAATTTACAGTTAAATGAATAAGAAAAGTCATTTTTGGATGAAACGAATACTAAATTTTTGGTTTCTTTTATGAAGTGATTGAAGTTAGCTTATTTTAGATTTCAGTAATTCATATTCTGAATTTTTTAACTAATCGAAGTTTTTCAATTATTTAAATTTTCTAAAGTCCAGTTATGTACATTTTTTTTTTTCGGAAGTAGTTTAGAGAGTAAACAATGTTTGAGTTTATTCTTTTGTTTGGAAAAAGGGAGTGCACCTGTTCTTAGAAAAGATGCTTAGAAACGTTTTATTGTTTTGGGGAAGTATTTGTTTAATTATTGGACCCCATGAAAATTAGGGGAGTTTGCACTGGTATATAGGAGTTCCGTTTCACTACAGTTTAGTTCAGTTTGAATATTCCACAAGCAGTTATGGTAGTTTTCCTTGTAGCAGATGTGAGTTATTGGATTTATATATAATTAGGGGATTGGAACATTCATTATACCAGGCATTAGCTATATTGAGGACTCTTTCACAAGGAAAGACAGGGAAGTTTGATTGATATTAATATGTAGTGGGTAGTAGACCCCAGAGTAGTGTTGGTAGTGCAGCCTGAAAGTTGGCGCACTGGGTATAACATTTGTTATTCCCACGAATTGCCAGTTCCCTCGGAAAGAGTTTAATTAGTGTAATTTTTTTTTTGCTCTGGTACTGCTTTACACTAAGCGAGTTTGAAATGATTAATTAAGGGTTTTCTTCTTTGGGGGAATGAGTTTAAAAAAAATGTTCTTTGGTGAGCAGTGTACTTTCCCTGTTTTAATGTGTGATTTAAATTTTAGTGTACTTAAGATTGCAATTTTTGTGAAATTTTTTTTTGTTGCGGAAGTTCAGTTTTATAGGTTTAGCAATTTTAAGGTTATGACTTGAAATTTTTTAAGTTACTTAAGATAACAGTTTTTATAAGAAATTCTTTCTTTCGAAAGTTCAATTTGATATGTTTAGTAATTTTATTTAAGGTTTGGATTTTTGCAGGGTGTTTCTCCTGTTCATAGATTTGATTTGCATCTATTTCAGTTTAAAAATTGGGAATTTAGATAAAAAAAATTTTGGGGGGAAAAGTCCTTGACATTTACTTACAAGGGATTTTTTTTTTTTTTTTTTTTTTAGGTTTACAGTTTTTTTTTTTTTTTTGCCTTTTCATGGTACTTAAGTTTAGATTGGTTTTATTCCAGATCAGTGTGCCTTCCTTGAGTAAGAATATAGTTTGCCAACATTTTCAACATGTGATCCCAGCAGTCGTTAAACAAGCGAGCATTTACTGTCTGGTTTCAGATTCACCCCACTCAAGGAGAGTTTTTCTTTTTGGCTGTTTTGATGTTTTTTAAAAAAATTTATTCTACATTTTTTTCCCCGAGGCGTAATGGTATTTGTTGTGCTTAGATTCAGACATTTTTATTTTCTAAGATTTTTAATGTCCAAAATTCATAATTTTCCCCCTTCCCTTCAAAATTCTAAATTAATTTATGTTTATTGAGTATTTCGGCGATTTATGATTCGTATTAGCATTTATTTATCATCCCTTTCATGCATTTTTATATTCTAAATTATGCACACGATGCATCTACAAATGCTAAATGTATCCATAGAGTCCTTTACTAATTGGCCTGTGCCCTGTAATTTGGCGTTACGCTTTCACTTTCGAGGAGCAATTATATTCCTCTGAAAGCAAAAAACAACGCTCTTTTTTAGCTTGGATTTGGCCGTTTCATGGCTTATCGGTAGAAACAATGTTTATTCCAGATGTGTTTGGGTGCTGAGCAGCATTCCATAGGTTTGATGTAATGGAGCAATGAACTTTGGCGGGAAAACATGGTAGCTAGCTTGACGGCATTTTCATGGCACGTAGTTCGTTGCGAAGCATCATTTTTTTTTAATTCCCCGGGGTATGCATAGGCGCTCTGTGTGCGGTGCAAGTTTTTTCACTCGCCAAGATTGGCGGTTCCTGGCAAGTGGAAATTTGGTTGGTAAGTTTTTAGTTCGAACCTGAGCAGCAGACGTGAGAGGTTGAAAACCCAGACCTTCTGACTCATCCAGTGGACATGAGCAACTAATTGGACGGCCGTGAGATCGGAGAGGCTGAAAGAATTTTGAGGGCGAGCCCGGGGCTCACTCTGAACGCCCGGGGTCGCCAGAAAGGTGCTTTGGAGGCCATGGACAATTCTCACGTAAGCTTAGTTTCTTTGAATTTACGAAGTGATGGCTTTTAAAAATTCTGATACGACAGGAATCTTTCGATGGGAATGAATCTTGACTGAGATCTTGAAATGTGCTTCTAATGATGACATTGTGACTATCGAAGTCCAAGTTGATGTTGACACAGTTATCTTTGTCTCTGAATCTCCTGATCAAGAAAAGTGTTTATCAAATTCTCATGTAAGAATAGTTTCTTTGAATTTACGAAGTGATGGCTTTAATAAATTCCGATGCGACAGAAATCTTTCAATGGGAATGAATCTTGACTAAGATCTTGAAATGTGCTTCTAATGATGACACTGTGACTATCAAAGTCCAAGTTGATGCTGACACAGTTACCTTTGCCTGTGAATCTTCTCATCAAGAAAAAGTGTTTCATCAGAGTGAATCAGTGTCCACAACAGGCCTTTTTATATCTACATTTTTCATCTAAGTGAAATTCAACTGCCGTTAATGCTCCCGACTACAATTCATCTTCGTGTTTATGTACAGCTTTCAGATTCCGGGAGTGATTGGAACCTAGGTGTTTCCTTGCCTCCTTTATAAGTGCTTTTTCCATGCAACCAGTCTTCTTTGGTTTTAAATGTGTGTTGTGCAAGTGCAACTTGAAATTAGCTTTAACTGGGCTGAAAATGTATGCCTGTTTTGCACACTGTTATTGGGTATGGTGCTGCCATCTACAAGCTTCAGTGTTGTTGTTGTTGAGACCCAGACCGTCCGACTTACCAGAAAGGTGTAAGGTAACGCAAGCTTCAGTGTGAAAGCCCCAGGCCGTCCGGCTCGTCCAGAGGACTTGGAGCAACACAAGCTTCAGTGTTGTTGTTGTTGAAACCCAGACCGTCCGACCTACCAGAAAGGTGTAAGGTAACTGTTTGGACGGTCGGGAAGTGCCACCCAATTTAGACCGGAACCGAGTGGGGGAGGCATCCACAGGGACCGTACCCTCCTTCCCCTACCACCAACCTCTCGGAAGGACTTTCGGACCCACATGTTTAACGTGATCGTACTCCGCATGAACACGGCGGCAGTTTTGGCAGTGGCTGGAATCGAACCCGGGAGGAGCCAACATTTTTGTGGACAGCTCATCCAGCTCACAAGCTTCAGTGTGAAATTTCTCAGTCAAAATGATAATTATTTTTACAATGAGATGTGTGAAGCTTCGGGCTTAATGTAACGTTGCAATTTCTACCCTTTTAACTTGTTTTGTTTCCTTTTCAAGTTTTTGAACATATATGTTGGAAATTTTATCATTTACAATATGTGTTTGTTTTTATTATTTTGGGATTTAACATTTTTGTGGACAGCTCATCCAAACAGACCAAACTCTGGTCTTCAGACCAGAGTGGAATCTGAGCCTGGGATTTAAATTGATAACAGGGTTAATTAATTGGCGTTTTAGTTGTTCTTTTCTAATCATCACAATGTACTAATCGAGCCACTATATGATTCCTTTTATGGTATAACGATTTGGAAGATGTTTCTTTTGTTCGTAAATTAAAGTGTTGTTAATAAAGATAGTTTCATTTAACATAAAATTTGTTGTGTTTCTTGAGTTGTTGGCTGTGCTCGATTTAATTTAGGTTCAAAGGTAAGTGAAGTTTTGTAGAAGGTGTTGATTGTTGATGAGAATTATAAAAGAAAAACAACAAAGTAATGTGCACAGGCCAAACCTAGGAAAAGCAATTAGTAGAAGAAGCATTATTAAAATAAGTTAGAAACTTTAATATTGATGTATAAATAATAAAGAATTTTTTTCATTACAACATTGAAAAAATATAAATCTAGGAAGAAAATTTGAAAAAAGAAATAATAAGTTTTTTTACAGATACAACATTGGTGCCGTTCACCTCTTTGGTTTTGTCTGGGCTGTCCACCCATAATTTTAACAAAAAGATATTATTTGCATTTTATTGCTTTTATATATGTGATAAGTTTTTGTGTATTTTATATTGGTAGTGTGGAGGTTGGCACATGATCTGGGAAAAATTTACTTGTTTAAGAATTTTTTTTTTCTCTTCGGGGAGTTTTAAAATTGTTTGAAATTTTAAGGTTTCTGTTTCACTTAGTATTTTTTGTGTGAAAGTAACAAGGTGTAGAGGTAATTTGTTTTTTTTTAAGAGTAAATTTTATGTTTTCAGTTTCATCTAGTATTTTTCAAGTGAAATTAACAGTGTCTTGATTTCTTTTTACTTGATGCAAAGGCAATTTATTTTTATTAGGAGTAAATTTTAAGGTTTCTGTTGTGCCTAGTATTTTTTTTTTTTTGTTGTGAAAATAACAACTTGTTGGTTAGAGGTAATTTGTTTTTATTAAGAGTGAATTTTGTTAAAATTATTTGAAATTTTAAAGTTTTATTTCACCTAGTATTTTTTTTGTGTGTGTGTGTGTGAAATTACCAAGGTAATGTGTAAAGGTGGGGCTATCGGCTGTATTCAATGGGAAAATCATTTAGGCATTAGGTATGCCTTGACCTGAAATAGTCTAAATTTACCCTCAGCTCCATTGAGCTGTAAAAGAATTTTCACAACTGATGCAACATGCTCCTTGCCCTTTGCTAGGTACTTTGAAGGTTTAAAAAAAATTAAAATTTTATGATAATTTGTAATCATGATTTAGGGGGAGGGACTGTTTTCAGAATTCGGGTTCAGGTAAAATTTTTACACTCATTTGGAGTAGTAACAAAATTATTAAACTGAATTACATACTTTTGAGAAAGTTCTCGTTTAGTTATGGAATAATTTGGTTTGTTAGGAGCTAATTTTTTTTTTTGAATGTTTTTAATTGATTTTTGGTGTTTTGCCCCAGTTTAGTTTGGGAAAAATTTTAATGGAAATTTAAGTACTAAACTTTTAGTTCTCTTTTGAGACTTTGTTTACAATTTTTTTTATCTATTGGCTGTTAATGATTTTCAAATGGGTGGCTGATAAGTTAGTTGTCTGTTATGGGGAGTCTGGGAATTTCAGGTACATTAGGGAAGCCTTGCTGAAAGCTAAAAATTTCCTTCTCACCTTTTTAGCGTGGTAAAAAAACTTTTCCAGCTGCCCATGGTGGCTACTTCACTTAGGTGCTTTGATGCTTCACATTTCAAGGTGTTCATTGGAGAATGCACCATTTCCTTTTAGGAAGAACCACTTGCCCACTTATTTTTTGGGGGGGAAAGGATTCACGACCCTTTAACCACTGTCAGATTAACGGATTCAGGACTCTTTATCCACTGTCATATTTTTTTTGTTGTTTTTGTATTGATGATAAGGAATAAAGGTTGCAAAGAGAGATAAGAGAAATTAAAGTTGCAAAGAGAGATATGAGTGATAAAAGTTTCAAAGAGATATTGAGAGTACTGAATAGAAAAGGTGGCAATGAGATATAAGAGAGTGCGGGGTAGCAAAGTCGCGATTATTATTATTTTTAAATGATGCATAATGTCGTTTTCAATGTATTTTATTGTGTATAAATAATCTAAAAGCCAAAGAGGTCTGCATGTAGTCCTACTTGTTAGGAAATTTGGACTTTTATGGGATGGGTAAATATTCCACAAGAAGATTTCTTACTTTATGCATATTTGTATTGAACTTCTGTTCCATTATTGTTTATCTTTTCGAGCGGTAAAATTTTTGTTTTCGAGACCTTTAATAGTTTCATGTAGGGAGGTTTACTACAGCAGCACTACAATAGTTCTGTTAGGATTTCGTTGGCTTGAATCCTTCAGTTTTTAAAAGTTAATTTTCCTCATTTATTTGCTTGTTGGGTACCTCACCTGTATCTATTTGCTAAATTTTTATCTCTTTTAGGTTTATTTTGGAAATGATCATTCCAGTCTGTTTGGATCTAGAGTGCTGTGGTGGGACATGTGTTCTTTAACATAAAATTTTATATAATGGTTAGTGATGATGAAACTCGGATTTTTTTTTTCTTCTGTGCTGCTTACTAATTGCACATGTCACAGGCATATATTGTCGATATTATTTAAATGAGACATAGATATTATATTTATAATTTACAGTTGAATGAAATCTATAATTTACTGTTAAATGAATAAGAAAAGTCATTTTTGTATGAAATGGATACTAAATTTTTGGTTTCTTTTATGAAGTGATTGAAGTTTGCTTATTTTAGATTTCAGTAATTCATATTCTGAATTTTTTAACTACTCGAAGTTTTTCAATTATTTAAATTTTCTAAAGTCCAGTTATGTACATTTTTTTTTCGGAAGTAGTTTAGTAAACAATGTTTGGGTTTATTCTTTTGTTTGGAAATAGGGAGTGCACCTGTTCTTAGAAAAGATGCTTAGAAATGTTTTATTGTTTTGGGGAAGTATTTGTTTAATTATTGGACCCTGTGAAAATTAAGGGAGTGTGTACTGGTATATAGGAGTTCCGTTTCGCTACAATTTAGTTCAGTTTGAGTATTCCACAAGCAGTTATGGTAGTTTTCCTTGTTGCAGATGTGAGTTATTGGATTTATATATAATTAGGGGATTGGAACATTCATTATACCAGGCATTAGCTATACTGAGGACTCTTTCACAAGGAAAGACAGGGAAGTTTGATTGATATTAATTTGTAGTGAGTAGTAGACCCCAGAGTAGTGTTGATAGTGCAGCCTGAAAGTTGGCGCACTGGGTATAAGATTTGTTATTCCCACGAATTGCCAGTTCCCTCGGAAAGGGTTTAATTAGTGTAATTTTTATTTTATGTAACATTGCTCTGGTACTGCTTTACACTAAGCGAGTTTGAAATGGTTAATTAAGGGTTTTTTCTTTGGGGAATGAGTTTAAAAAAACTTTCTTTGGTGAGCAGTGTACTTTCCCTGTTTTAAGGTATGATTTAAATTTTAGTGTACTTAAGATTGCGGTTTTTGTGAAATTTTTTTTTGTTGCGAAAGTTCAGTTTTAAAGGTTTAGCAATTTTAAGGTTATGACTTGAAATTTTTTAATGTACTTAAGATAACAATTTTTATAAGAAATTCTTTCTTTCGAAAGTTCAATTTGATATGTTTAGTAATTTTATTTAAGGTTTGGATTTTTGCAGGGTGTTTCTCCTGTTCATAGATTTGATTTGCATCTATTTCAGTTTAAAAATTGGGAATTTAGATAGAAATATTTTTTTGGGGAAAAGTCCTTGATATTTACTGTGAGGTTTAATATTGCATATGGTTTAATATTACATGAGATTTTTTTTTTAGGTTTAAAGTTTTTTTTTTTTTACATGGTACTTAAGTTTAGAATGGTTTTATTCCAGATCAGTGTGCCTTCCATGAGTAACAATATGATTTGCCAACATTTGCAACATGTAATCGCAGGAGTCATTAAGCAAGCGAGCATTTACTGTCTGGTTTCAGATTGACCCAACTCGAGGAGAGTTTTTCTTTTTGGCTGTTTTGATACTTTTATTTAAAAAAAAAATTCCAAAATTTTTTTTCCCTTAGCTTAATGATATTTGTTGTGCTTAGATTCAGAGATTTTTATTTTCTAAGATTTTTAATCTTCAAAGTTAATAATTGTACCCCTTCCCTTCAAAATTCTAAATTAATTTATGTTTATTGAGTATTTCGGCGATTTATCATTCGTATTAACGTTTATTTAACATCCCTTTCATGCATTTTTATATTCTAAATTACGCATGTGATGTATCTACAAATGCTAAATGTATCCATAGAGTCCTTTACTAATTCGCCTGTTCCCCTGTAATTTTCCTTTTCGGCCTTACGCCTTCACTTTCGAGCAGCAATTATATTCATCTGAAAGCAAAAAACAACACTCTTTTTAAGCTTGGATTTGGCTGTTTCATGGCTTATCCGTAGAAATGATGTTTATTCCAGATGTGTTTGGGTGCTGAGGAGCATTCCGTAGGGCTGACATAACGGAGCAATAAACTTTGGCGAGAAAGCGTGGTAGCTAGCTTGGTGGCATTTTCATGCCGCGTGGTTCATTGTGAAGCATCATTTTTTTTAATTCCCCAGGGTATGCATAGGCGCTCTGTGTGCGGCGCATGTTTTTTCACTCGGGAAGTGGAAATTTGGTTGGCAAGTTTTAAGTTCGAACCTGAGCAGCAGATCGGAGAGGTTGAAAGAATTTTGAGGGCGAGGCTGGGGCTCACACTGAGCGCCTGGGGTTACCGGAAAGGTGTCTTGGAGGCCATGGACAATTCTCACGTAAGCTTAGTTTCTTTGAATTTACGAAGTGATGGTTGTAATAAATTCCGATGCGACAGAAATCTTTCGATGGGAATGAATCTTGACTGAGATCTTGAAATGTGCTTCTAATGATGACATTGTGACTATCTAAGTCCAAGTTGATGCTGACACAGGTACATTTGTCTGAGAATCTCCTGATCAAGAAAAAAGTGTTTATCAAATTCTCATGTAAGCTTAGTTTGTGTGAATTTACGAAGTGATGGCTTTTATAAATTCTGGTGTGACAGAAATCTTTCGATGGGAATGAATCTCGACTAAGATCTTGAAATGTGCTTCTAATGATGACATTGTAACTATCAAAGTCCAAGTTGATGCTGACACAGTTACCTTTGTCTGTGAATCTTCTCATCAAGAAAAAGTGTTTCATCAGTGAATCAGTGTTCACAACAGGCCTTTTTAAATCTACATTTTTCATCAAAGTGAAATTCGACTGCCGTTAATGTGCCCGACTACAATTCATCATCGTGTTTATGTACATCTTTCAGATTCCAGGAGTGATTGGAACCTAGGTGTTTCTTTGCCTCCTTTATAAGTGCTTTTTCCATACAGCCAGTCTTCTTTGGTTTTAAATGTGTGTTGTGCAAGTGCAACTTGAAATTAGCTTTAACCGGGCTGAAAATGTATTTCTGTTTTGCACACTGTTATTGGGTATGGTGCTGCCATCTACAAGCTTCAGCGGCAAAACTTCTCAGTCAAAATGATAATTATTTTTACAATGTGATGTGTGAAGCCTTGGTCGTAATGTAATGTTGGAATTTCTACCCTTGTTGGGGCCTACGAACTCCAGGCGAGCTACTATAGGTGACTAAGTAGACTGTATAAACTAAACGCTGAAAACTTAACAACTTTTATTTATATTATTTTTACAGAGTGACAATGTTGGAAAATTTAAAATTTGAAGAAGCAAGATAAACAGCAAAGTACGCACTGGCATAGAGTCAATAAGTGTTGGCTGGGTCATGAAAGTATGCAGATCCAGTTTCAAAGAAAAACATCGTTCACTTTATTTCGTGAGAAACATAACTAGGCAAGTTACACATTCCAGGTTTCCATGCCACAAAACATTAAAAAAAATACTATGTACAAAATGTTTGCAGTTGTAAATAACCAGACAGAAATTCCTTGAAGCATGGGTAGTAAGTAACTATACTACCTCTATCACTTGCGTGTATTTGCAGCCACCATTGAAGGTATCACACTTGGCAAAGGAAAACCAAAGGATAAGACATCAGAAGAATATTTAACGTAATATCTTCTGTCTAAAGTATTTCTGTCTGCCTGCATCAGACCATCAGTGTCTATGTCTTACAATGCCTTCTCCGCTCCGTTCTGGATCAGACTGAGTGGGAATTCTCTCTGATGATGATCATGAACAACATCATTATCAACATGATGAACATAATGAACATGATTTGCTTCAAGAAATCTCTGCCTTATATATCCGAGAATGGACTGTTCCGGAAACGCCCCCGGATATGCAAATCAGATGCGTACGCATTGAGAACTGATTTGCATGAAACCTCATGTTGAAAAACGTCACGGTTCACGCCGGTGAACGGGAAGAGTCGTTCATATTAAATTTGCATAAACGCCCGTTCACGGGAACGTGAATCGCGATGTATTGATTTTTTTCCAACAATCGGTCCCCTCATGCAAATCCTTAAGTCTCAATGCATATGCAAAAGGAAACTTACTCTGAGAAACCAAGGTATATCAATAAACACCAAGGCCCCCAGTATTCTATCAAACATATAACGAAGGAATAAATTTAAAGTATTATATCATTACTAAATTTAAAATAAAAAATGCAAAAGTACTTATAGCATCTGAAAAACAGTTAACCCTTTCGCGACGAACGGCATGCCCAGGTGCCAGATGCGAACATGCATTCAAGGACGAACGTCACTCATTCGGGCCAGAGGAAATTTTACCGCAAGCAGATAGTGGCACGTATAAGTGCCACTACGCAGAACGTTTTAATTTGTGAACTAGATGGCGTTACTTGTCCATGGAACTAACTTCAATGCATTTTGCAGAGGCATGACCTTGGCAGAAGAGGATCGAATGAATTATTTCTGCATTTGGAGCGGTGAAAATCATTTTGTAACATAAACAAACAGAGCAATTCTCGTAGCATCAAAAATTTTATAATTGAGTTTCGGTTTTTATTTTTATTTCAGCGTTATGATTTCGTTGGTGAGTCATAGGAATATAAGAGAGTATTTTTTTTTGTTTGGGTTTTAGAGGCAGTGAAATGATTCGTTTATTTCGGATAAAAGAATGGGAGCAACTAACGAGTATTTTGTATTCAGATTTGTATGAAAATTATACATCAAATAGAACATAAATATTTCTTTATTTCCTGTAAACAGTAGATTTCTGTGTTGAATAGGTGATTTTTAGTAAATTTTTTTCGAGAGTTAGGCTTAGCGCAAAAACTGAGCCGTCCTTTTCGACCAGTTCGGAAGCGAAGCGCATCGTCCTTTGGGCCGCGACAGCACCGGAATGCCGCCGTCCCGAAAGGGTTAAGTATTGTCGACAATATTGTAACAACAACATTTCACATCAAGTAGAAATTTATATACAACACAACTTCAATGCTTAAGTATTAGCATTCAAAAATTTTAATTTTAGTTTAAGTTTAATTATAAGTATCCAAAAATTTAAGTATAAGCATATTATCATATTTAACAAGTCAACTTTAAAAGATTAAGATTTTGTATAAGCATAGAATTTAAGTTTACTTTGAATTTGTGTATAAACACTATAATTCAAAAAGCTTAAAAAAAATTTCAGTCTATTAATACAATACAAGTATACATAATTAATACTATTAGACTGCATTGATATACCAAATATTTAAAAATATATGATGCAAGTAATCTGATAATAAAAAATCCTTTATCAAAACTTTCAACACATACTTTTTACTAAGTTGAAAAATACAAAATTTTATACACATAAGCTACTATTTAGCATTATGCGGGTAATGGAAAATGGATGTATATACAAAGGTGTAAAGTGAAAAGATTCAATATCACAAAAATTTATACTCAAGATATACTATCTTATATCAATGAGGTTTAAGATAAACAATAAAATGTATATATATGACATCTTTAAAAATTAAGTTGTGAATTCAATTTAGTATTTAAAATTTTCTTTAGACAAAACATTTAATCTCAAAAAGTTTGATTTAGTTTTTAAAAAAAATTTTATTACAAAATTTAAGTATTATTTCCTTAGTCATTGGTTTAGTAAAGTATTCTGCTAAGTTATCTTTACTTTTTATAAATTTAACATTAAATGATTCATTTTAAAAAAAATTTTATTACAAAATTTAAGTATTATTTCCTTAGTCATTGGTTTAGTAAAGTATTCTGCTAAGTTATCTTTACTTTTTATAAATTTAACATTAAATGATTCATTGACTATTAAATTTCTTAGGAAATAATATCTCACATCTATATGCTTAGTTTTATTGTTTTCAATTGGAGAGTTAGAAAAATTAATGGCTGCTTGGTTGTCGCTAAAAATAACACTGTTACTTTTATTAAAGTTTAACCCAAGTAAATGACACTCTTCAATTATGTTTTGTACCCATACCATTTCCTTAGCGGCTTCTGTTAGTGATACGTATTCAGCTTCCATGGTTGATAAGCTGACACACTTATGTTTAAAGGTACGCCAAGAAATAGGTACATTGTCAATAACGAGTATCATGCCTCCAAGTGAAACACGGTCATCTCTGTTTGCAGCAAAGTCAGAATCTGAGTAACAATTTAATTTTAACTCCTGAATGTTAGATAAATTCTACATATAATTTTTAGTCTTTTCAACATATCCTAAAAGTCTTAACAATGCATCCCAATGCTTAATTCCAGGGTTTTCTTGAAACTGAGATAATATATTGATGGTGTAACAAATATCAGGTCTAGTTCTACTAGATATAAAAGCCAAACACCCAATTAAGCTCCTGTGAGAAAAACTTTGCATTTGCTTTATTTCTTCACTTGTCTTTGGACAATCTATTTTACTTAGAATATTCCCTTTAAAAATGGGAAGTGAAGTAACTGGATATTTATATTGTTGAAACATTTGACATACTTTATCTATATACTGACTTTGATGTATAGAAAATTTATTGTCACACTCTTTAAATTCCACGCCTAAAAGCTTTCGAATTTTTCCTAATACTTTGATATCAAATTCAATGCTAAGTAATGAAACAATGTGGTCTATGTCCTTTTGATACTTTGAAAAGGGAATTATGTCATCTACATAAACTAGCATAAGAACTTTACTATTGTAAATATAGGCACAATTACACCATTGAAGTTTCAAAAAATTTAATTCCTTTAATTTGGTGTCAAGTTCATTAAACCATTCTCTTCCACTTTGATGAAGACCATAAATGGCTTTCTTCAACAAACAAACAATCAGGCTGTTCCTGATTGACATAACCTTGAGGCTGTTTCATATATACCTTTTGACTCAATTTACCATAGAGATAGGCAGATTTGATATCTAACTGGAAATGCATCCAGCCAAGCATGCATACGAAAATTGAGAAGAATACTCTAATTAAGTTGAAGTTAACAACAGGGCTAAAAACTTCATCGTATGATTCTCCTTTTTTCTGACCATACCCCTGGGCTACCAAACGAGCTTTAAATCTCTTGATTTTCCCATTCTCGTCTTTCTTAATAGTGGAGACCCATCTTTTGCCTATTTGCTTTTGTGAGGTGAATGCAGGAACTAGTTCCCAGACACCCCTCTCTTGCATTATGGCCATTTCTTCATCCATAGCTTTATACCATTTTTCGGACTGGGAGGATTTAATAGCAGCGTTGTACCCTTTTGGTATATTTATTTCAATATTGCTTTCTTCTGGTCTGCCTTTGACCCTTTTAAGACCTTTATTTTCCCGAAAATTAAACAGTTGCTGATCAAATTGTATATTTCTTTTATCACAATATTTCTTAACATCATTGTGCGACCTCAGCCTTTTATTATCTCCTTGAGCGTAATAATTAGACATCGGTTCTACTCCCATCGGGTCTTGGAACCGTCTTTCGCTGCCAAGCAGTATCCGAGCAAGGAGTTATACTGGAGTCAGCAGGAGAGTCCGTTTCCTCACTGGATTCAGACGGATCGTCATCAGTGTCTTCACTCTCTCCTGCCCCCCCATCAGACTGCCCTCTCGGATATTCCCCGTCGGAGTATTCTGAAAGGTTATCTCTTGATATCCCTAAGGAGATATTTCTGGGATAAATTCGGTCCAGGATGCCTTCCACTACCTCATCCTCATCAAACCTCACATTGCAGGTCTCAATTGTTCGTTTTTCTCCTGACAAAAATATCCTATTGCCCTTAGTTTTAGTATCATAGCCTACCATCACCCCTTCTGTAGCTTTCATGTCTAACTTCTTTCTGAGCTGACTGGGTTTGCCTACATATACTCTACAACCAAAGGTTCTAAGATGGCTGACTGAAGGTTTTCTACCACTGTAGAGTTCATGTGGAATTTTAGTCTTAAATTTGTGACATATTCGATTTTTAGTGTATGTAAAACACAATATTGCTTCCGCCCAGAATCTGTCATGCATTTTGCTCTCGTTCAACATGGCTCTAACACAGTCAAATGCGGTTAAATTAAATCGCTCCGATACTCCATTTTGCTGTGGGGTATATGTGTTAGTCCTTTCAGCCTTAATACCGATATCCCTCAGGTAATTTTTGAACTTATCATGGCAGAATTCCATTCCATTATCCGTCCGGATACATAGAATTTTAGTACCTAATTGCCTTTCCTCTCTGGCCTGAAACTCTTTAAAATGTGAAAACACTTCTGACTTCTGTTTCATAAGGTAAACAAAAACTTTTCTACTATAATCATCTGTTATAGTTAAGATATACTTATTTCCACCGTATGAGGCTGTAGGTAGAGGACCACACACATCCATGTGTAACAATTGCAATGGTTTAGTGGACCTTATCCTACCGGTGGGTTTATACGATACTCTCCTAGACTTAGCCAATTTACAAGATTTACAATTTAACTTTTTGTATTTAAGCCTAGGAAGTCTGTTTACAGCAGAAACTTTGCTGGTTTGGAGGAGATATTCAGCGTTTATGTGGCAATATCTTTTGTGCCAAAGACAGTTTGTACTGTTAAGTTCAGTTACTGAACTGCTAGGTTTAGATATTAAACTATCCACATTTTTATTCTGCTTAGTTTTTGTTTTGTCAGATTTAAATTTAGTTTCCCTAAAATTAGGTGCTATTTTTACTTTATCTATTTTTCTGGAAGCACTAGGATCCCTATCCTTAGATTTCTTATCCTTTTTGCGTTTCTTGTCTCCATCTCGATCCCTATCTTTAGATTGACGGTTTTCTATGTTATGTTGTTCCTGGGTACTATACTTAGGTTTTAAGAAATACAACCCATCCTTTCTTTTTGCATAAAAGAACTTCTCCCCTGTGGGTATAAAAAACCATAGCACCCCATTAGCCCCTTTAAAACTAAAATTTTGTTCCTCAAGAACAGAAGCAGCTAATAAATTTCTCCTAAGTTTAGGAGAATACATGACATTTTCCAATTTGATAATACTTTGTTTATCCTTAAATTGGACATACATCTCCACCGTCCTGATAGCCTCATCTGAACTTTCGACATCCCCTACTGCTAGCGACATTGAAGTGCCTTTGCACTCATTAAATTTGGAAAATAACTTAATGTTATTACAGAAATGTCGCGTAGCAGCAGTGTCTACTACCCAGCTGAGTCTATCGTTAGGATCGATTACAGTATTAGCTTCAATATGTGGAGATCTAAGAAATTCCACAATACTAGATCCATTGTTTTTAGGGCAATTAGTTTTAGTATGACCTAGTTTGTTACATTTAAAACACTTAATTTTACTTTTAGAAATATTTACATTATGACTAGAAGTATTTACATTAGACACATTTTGAGATACATTTTGAGATTTAAATTTAGACACTTTTACTCTATTTACACATTTCTTAGAAGTAAGATATGCAGAATTTAGACTCACAGTTTTAGAGAAGTCACTTGCTTGTTGACGAAGCCGGCTCTCTTCAGCTGATAGCTCTGCTTGTATTTTGCTGAGCTTGAAGTCCGAGTCATTCCATCGATAAATTAATTGAACGATGCCCCGGTATTCTTCTGGAAGGTATCTGATGGCTTGAAATGAAACATATAGGTCCTCAATGGGGTGATTCGCGTCTTTAAGCCTCGTCACGGCCTTCTGCAGTCTTGAGCAAAATATGTCAACAGGCTCGTCTGGCTCCGGCCGAATGTCGAAGAACTCGTCTAGTAGGTGCACGAAATTAGCTTGGGAAGGCGCTTGAAAATGTTCTTTTAAAGTATTCCATACTTGACTAGGTTCGTCAGTGACGTTTATCAACTCTTTGTATTCCGAGGATAAGCTTTGGTAGATGATAGCAAGTGCTCGGTCTTTCCATCAATAAAAATCATCGTAGTCTCGGCGACTTGCGTCTTCTTCTATAGGCTTAACAGATCCGTCTACGTGTCCGAAACATCCTTCTCCCTTGAGGACGAATGAGATGTCGGTGCACCAGGTGACGTAGTTGTCTCGCGTCAGCAACTCCGTTCTACTTGCCTCCATGGCCACTCGTAGATTTGAAGAAGCAGAAGTAAAAGTCTTTTGTACACTGTTTATGTTTCGTTTTTGTTATTCACACGTACTTCAAAATGGTGCCAGGCACGGCCCCCATCTGAACACTGGAACAATGATTCTTTAAAATACTTGCACTTATGATTCTATTGGGCGTTAAACTGACCCGTAACCAGGCCCGGCTTAAGGCGTGGGCAATTATCCACAGCGGCTGAATTAAGGGCGGCCATTTGGAAGTGAAATTAGGTGTAGTAAGAATAACTTTTGCGGGCGCATTCAAAAAAAAGTTTTTTGAAATTAAACCAAATCTGTGCCATTTTAATATAAATGAAATTGATATAACTTTTGGGAATCGTTTTCTCTCCTGTAATTAGGTCTTTTTTGCAGTAATGTATAGTTCACCTAGAAAATACGTGCGCTCAAACACTTGGGAGATTATTAGATTTTATACAGCTTGCAGCTGGGTGAAGCCTGTAATCCTTAAGGGAGAATTTGTTTACCCCTAATACCGGCTACGAAAAAGCCCAAGGACTATTCTCACGATTTGCTCCTAGTTTCAAATTCAAATTGTAAACACATGGGTGCTGTCTCTATCGCACTTCTAAAAGGTTGTAAATTTGGAAGTGGCAGAAAGAAAGGGTATTTGTATGTCATAAAATCTGTCGACAGCCGACCGGAGCATCCCATAAGAATAGTTGTTCTTTTGGTCATTTGCCGAAGCTCATTTAGCTTGGCTGGAGGGACAGCTGAAGCATTTCCCCACAGAGTATTCTGCACATTTTCCATTCAGATAGCACAGTAGCTAGAAGTGTTCGCGTTACATCACTGCCATGCTGTTTATATGCCTGTTTTATTTCTTCTTTTGCTGAGAGTCTTCTAACTATTTAGGTAATTTTTTTTCAATTACTTAAAGTATTTTCCTAAAATTTCTTAGTTGATGGTCTTTTGCTGAATATAGATTTATTATTAGATCAAATATTTTGGTGAGTTTATATTATGCAATTGATCACAGAATAATATTGATAAACAAAGAAATGTTTTCATGTTTTCATTTTAATTACCAAAATAATACCTATATCATACTTTTGCGGGCGCATCTAAAAAATGTTTTGAAATTAAACCAATTGACAATTTATTGTACGAGCAAGTAAAATGATCTTCATTTAATAATTTTTTCCAGTTTGATTTACATAAAAGAAAGATACAAAAGGTTTTTGGGAAGTAAAATATTTCCTTTTGAATATTTGCTTAAAAGTGCAAAAGTTGTTCTAAAATTGTTAGAGCTATTGCAAATTAATAAGTTTATTCTATAGGCAAAATAGCTACGAATTTGACAAATTATTTTGCTCATGCATATAAATTTCTGCCTAGATATACATTTAATAATCTGTATATATTATTTTATTTTTGTACAGTTGCAATTTTAGTTATAATTATAATGTAATGCACTTTTAGGTAAAGTATTGAGTAAACAGTCTCAGAATTTGTAAAATGCACATTTGATATTGTGATATTTTCTTTACCCACAAAAATTATTATCCTTATGCCTCTATATCCTTATCCCTCTGTATCCTTATCCCTCTGTACACGTTTAGGCGTAGCTAATTACTCGACGATCGAATGGATGGAGGTAATATAGCGGGTTTTCGTTCTCTAATATATCTTCTATAGAAAAGTAATGTAATATTTTAGCCAATGGGGGAGAGATGTATATAGTATATGTAATACAGAAAGTGTAAGTCTATGACCTTGTGTACACGACCATTTTGTGATAAATCGTTTATGATAGCATTTTTAGTTGAATAATCTGAGGCAATTTATTTGTAGTCATATAACTCTGTCTTTAGTACATTCACTACGCCCCCTCTCCCATTGACTAATCAATTAAATTTTTTATATAGGGGCCCTATTGGGAAAATCAATTCATCTCACTTCCACCCAGTAGCGTAGCTTCCATTGAAGCTAAAAAGCTGAGCTTCCCCTGCTTAAAATCTAGTTTAAAGAATTATTTAAACATACTTCTATTTATTAAAATTTTTTAAATAACATTCGAATATATATATACTATTAAGAGAATTTTTGACACATTTTAAAGTATTTTCCCCATTAATACGTATATTTTAATGTTTTAGAAGCTCAAATCATCCAGCCTTCGGCGTCTATAAGAAGCTATCTGAAAGATTGACGTTCTGTTTTCTCCAACAAATGGAATTTTTTTAATTTCTAATACCCCCTATTTTTATTACCCCACTTCAAAGTCATATTTTTAATTTCTAACTACCCTCCCTTTTTTAATGAATTTGGAAGTATTTGGAAGCATTTTTTGTGTTTCTGTTGGGCCCATGTATCTCTAAAATATTTTCAGATGATTTCGTTTATTATTTTTTCCAAAATTAAAAAAATATTGCATTTTTAACCGCCTTGTCCTCCAATGATTGTAAATATGACTTTTTTCCTCTCTTAATTTCGAGATGCGCTTTTTCTTTTGACACAAAATAAGAATATTTTTAATTTTTAACCCCCCCCCCCCCCCCCCCCCCCCCATTTTCTTCCTAATTGTTGTCCCATATTTTTCCTGCATTTGGATTAGGTTTTGTATCTTCTAACATATTTTATATATTTTCATTCGCTTGCCACAAACTCAGGGACATTTTAAATATTACATTTCTATCATCTTCACCCCCAGTGAATCTCTTAATAATAAAAAGAAGAATCTGTCTGTTTGTTTATCCACAATGCCTCGCGATATCCACCGCATTAAATTTTTTCACACAGTCGCATCTATACTTGAACTAATGCATCTCAATGGCCTTTTTTCAAAAATTTAATTAGATTTTTTTAACGAATTTTTAAATTCCAAAATCAGATAATCTCCAGCTACCGATATGACCTAGCAGCTTTATTCGCGATTTAACAGTTACAGAACCTCCAACCATCGATATGACTTAGCAGCTACTCACACAATTTAATAGCTACCGTAATGATCTAATGCCAAGTTCATCTCTTAGAGGTTATTAATCTTTCATTCATTTATTTTTTGCATTACGGAGAAGGTGTATTTTCTGTTAGCGTACGTGGTAATTTGACGCCGATTTAGTATTTGAAGAAAATTGAGTGGTGTTATCTGTAAATGTATTATTTATGTAGTAGGAGTTTGTTTACGTCCCGGTCAGCATCGGGTAATTCGTTCCAGTGATACAAGGAAACAAATTTTAAATTTGTCAAGGTGTAAAATTTTCTTGTAATTTGGCTAGTATTCCATTATTTTGCATCTATGTCTCTGCAGTATTTGAATCAGATTTCAGAGTGGCTACAATGGACAGTCACAAACAGCTTCGAAATAGAATTCCAGGATTTTATTTGCGAAATCAAAAACGCAATAAATTTAAACATTTTTGAGTTTTTAATTTAATATTTAAAGAATAGCTATTTAAATAAATTGCTGATAATAACCTGCAATATTCTGACTTTACCCGTTATATTATATCTTAGCTTTTTAGGGGTTGAAAAGCTTTTTCTTCATCTTTCTCCTTTTCTAATTTATTCATGAGATCATTTGTTTGATTTGTTTATAATGTTTTACTGCTAAGATGTATAAATAATTCATAAAATTTATCCAATTACAAATTCAAATTTTATTAAAAATAATGATGAGGGCAACTTTCATGACACTACATAATGCAGTAAGTTATTTCTGACTCCTGATAAATTCAGAAAAATGTAATCGGCGGTGGCTCCAGTTCGATGAAGCCTTAATTGTTTTGCGTGAATGATATTTTGTAAGATAAAAATACAATAATGTTCAATGAGTTTATTCGAATTTTTCAGATTCATTTGTTTCATTTACAGACTTTCAAAGCACGCAACTTACTTGGAAACTATTTATAGCTAGCTTGCGCTTTTAGTTTTCGCCCCATATCATCTGGAAACTCAGACATAGACTCCATTTTAACATATTCAATTATTTTACCAATATGATTTGCGGTGCAAAAATTAAACTCACTGACGAGATTTTACATTCTAGTTAATCTATAAACTTGCCTGACGGCACATAAATATGTACTTGAATACGTATATTTCCACCTATTCTGCTCAAACCTCACCAATCATTAAATATCTTTAGAATTTCCAAGTTCATTTAAATTCCAATTTTTTTTTTTTTTTTTTTTTTTTTTTTTTGTGCACCAATATTTCACAAAAGAGTAAGTAACTAGACTGAGCTACAACAATCGTGGCATTTCAAATATTACAGCCTTCCCACCCATTGAAAAACCCAGATAAAATTACTAAAATATCAAATTATAATCACTATACTTCAAAAACCAAAAAAGTGACCCAAAATCCAATTATATACACTTGTAGGATTTTTTAAAAGAACAATAAATTCTTGCTTATCTTTTATAGCTATCACTTTTAGCTTTTACCATATAAGCATTGCAAGCTTGAAAAACTTCTTCCACTTGACAAGACGATTACTTGAAAACTATAAGAAATTTTTAACTAAATTTTAAACTAAATTTTCTCATACATATTTCTGTTGCTTACTAATGACATCTATCTTTTATACTTTCTAGGATATTTCAAGTGAAAGTATGAAACATGGGAAAAAGAACTTTTTTTTAATAGGGTTCTATCCAAAATCTAATTCCATACACTTGTAGGGCTTTCAAAGAGCTACAAATTCATGCTTATTGTTCAAAGGGGTTCTGGGCCTCTGCAACGATTACATGAGTCTTCTCTGATCTACTGTTTCCGTCACCGAGGAACTACCATATCGCTTCGACCAAGATCGCGATTGATAGTCTGTTGGACCAAACAGTTTCCTTGGGCCTATGCTGCGACTTCTCTCTAAATCCGACAATTGTTCATAGTGTTGTCGAGTACTTCTCAAAGGCATCTATGTACATAACTTTCAGTTTCAAAGCAGAAAATCCAGATCCAATTACCCATAAGTGAGAACATCGGCTGTTTTAAATACTGCATGATGCGTCGTTCTCATGCGCATTGCATGACCCCTATAAAGTCATAGGCGTTGACAGTTTGATTATTTGCATAACTCTTAAAACGAAATTTGCATGCCGAGTTTTGTGAATGTAGCTCAATTTTTTTGTGGGTGCGTATATTTTTTTGCAACAGAGTATATATATATATATATATATATATATATATATATATATATATATATATATATACAGAGAGAGAGAGGGCGGCCCCAAACTGTTTTGCCCACACACGAAAATATCCTTGAGCCGGCCCTGCCTGTAACAGTTTCTTGTTGGAAAATTTAAAATTTGAAGAAGCAAGATAAACAGCAAAGTACGCACTGGCATAGAGTCAATAAGTGTTGGCTGGGTCATGAAAGTATGCAGATCCAGTTTCAAAGAAAAACATCGTTCACTTTATTTCGTGAGAAACATAACTAGGCAAGTTACACATTCCAGTTTTCCATGCCACTAAACATTAAAAAAAATACTATGTACAAAAAGTTTGCAGTTGTAAATAACCAGACAGAAATTCCTTGAAGCATGGGTAGTAAGTAACTATACTACCTCTATCACTTGCATGTATTTGCAGCCACCATTGAAGGTATCACACTTGGCAAAGGAAAACCAAAGGATAAGACATCAGAAGAATATTTAACGTAATTTCTTCTGTCTAAAGTATTTCTGTCTGCCTGCATCAGACCATCAGTGTCTATGTCTTACAAAGCCTTCTCCGCTCTGTTCTGGATCAGACTGAGTGGGAATTCTCTCTGATGATGATCATGAACAACATCATTATCAACATGATGAACATAATGAACATGATTTGCTTCAAGAAATCTCTGCCTTATATATACGAGAATGGACTGTTCCGGAAACGCCCCCGGATATGCAAATCAGATGCGTACGCATTGAGAACTGATTTGCATGAAACCTCCTGTTGAAAAACGTCACGGTTCACGCCGGTGAACGGGAAGAGTCGTTCATATTAAATTTGCATAAACGCCCGTTCACGGGAACGTGAATCGCGATGTATTGATTTTTTTCCAACAGACAGAAGGGCCGTCGTACATACAGGCATACCTACAGGTATCCATACAAATGTTTTTCAATTCAAGCCTTTTGTAATGCTTCTGGCGCTTGCGCATTGAATACTGTCAGTCGCTACGCCATCTAGCGATGTACGGGTTACATAACACTCCCCGCCGATTGAAATTACATAATTTCAATATAATACACTACAATTTATATGAATATGCAATAAATAATCACTCAACAGAAATAATACAAACATTTCTTGCACTTCTTTTCAAAAATCTGCCGTTAGGCAGGCCCAAATTCAGTATTCTTACTTTTCCGTCTGAACATGTAAAACCTGAGTAATTCTACCAAAGAACCTTTTTAAACTATCAATGAAGGAATTTAAAGTTAGATCTGTAACAAAGTCCAGGTGTATAGCTCTTGTGCACAGACAAACAAATATGGAAACATAAACTTTGTTGAGCACACCCTTTCTGTGGTTCTTGAATTTTAGGTAAAATAGACCACAGAAATCGATCCCAGTGACATTAAAGGGGTAAGTAGATACAACACGTTCTCTTAGCAGATTGCCCATGATTTGATTTGCTAAAACAGGTTTGTTCTTGAAACAAATTACACATTCATGTATTACTTTCCTACAAAGATTTCTTCCATTAATTGGCCAGAATTTTTGTCGTACATGATATAAAAGTGATTGTGGACCAAAATGTAAGTACTTTAAATGGAAATATTTCAAAATAATTAAGGTAATTGGACTTTTGCTTGGTAAAATTATGGGAAATTCGGAATTGACACTTAAATCTGAATGCGGCAATCGACCACCTACTCTTAACACATGGTTTTCATCTAAAAAACAGTTTAAAGTACATAATCTGCTGTTACCTGGGACAGGCTTACCCTTTACGATATTCTTGATCTCTTCTACAAACTCACTTTGTGGGATCAATTTCATCAAGAAGATCTCTGTAGCAGCTGTTTCTTTAAGCATAAGATGACCTCTCAGCTTAACTGCCTTTCTTGAATTACTTATAAATCTAAATACATAGCTCAAAATACGAAGAATTGTCACATAATTATTACTAGCATTAAGAATACTATCTAAAATGGATTTTTGATTAGAATGAATTAAAGTTATCAAAGAGTCATTGTTACAATCTGAATGTTTCTGTAGTTCTTTAGAATACTCCCCTTCAGGAATAATTGTCTCCTCATCACTTTTTGGAAAGTCAGCTTGCACTAAAAAGGTAGGTCCGTGCCATCACTTTGCACATGTTAGAAGAGAAGAAGCACTAATTCCTCTAGTCACTAGATCTGATGGATTGTCCTTGCTAGAGCAATAGGAGTAGGAATTTTTGTCCGTTAGCGATTGTATTTTGTCTACACGATTGGCAACAAAAGATTTCCACTTTCTGCTTGAACCCTTGATCCAGAATAATGTGATCTGGGAATCTGTCCAAAAGAATGTAGTTGACGGTTTTTTCCTATCTATAAGTTTCTTGACTTCACTTGTCAATCGTGCAGAAAGCAAAGCACCGAGCAATTCCATTCTCGGTATGGAAATTTTCTTTAGAGATGCGACTCGACTTTTAGAGGCAACAAGATTCACAACAACACGGTCCTTGTATTTGACTCTCAAGTAAACTGCTGCACCGTATGCCTTTAAGCTGGCGTCACTGAAGCTATGTATTTCAACTTCACAAAAGTTCGAAGAATGGAGAATTACCCTTGGGATCTGAACTCAGATAGTTGTGATATTTCTAAATACCAGTGCGTCCATTTTTCCTTGATATCGATTGGAAGTTCAGCATCCCATGGAATTTTCCTAACCCACAATTCCTGAAACACATGATGTCAGACAATCAAGATAGGAAGAGACATCATGAAAGAATAAATGCATCATACGACATCAACAACATCATGATCAAAAAGATGATGATTCAACTGACACATCCACTGGTTTTAAATAGTGCTGTGTCATTGAAGTAGAAGTTAATGTTTTTCCGGAGTATGCTAATCTCTAATCAGTTGAAGTAGAAATTAGCATATTCTGGATGTTGACGTCTCAATTTGCAGGAATATGGAACATGGGGTTGACAAGCTATCCTAAAGTGATTAGCCAATCAACACACAGTAACTTTTGGATGTTGACCGTACTTTAAACAATGTACGTGTTGCTTGTTTATACTGAAGTTTTCTAACACATTCAAGGATGGTCATCACTCATTCGCGGAGAAAACTTTACCCTAAAAGACGGCAGTCACGGATGTGTGTTTTCATATGGAACATTTTTATTTGTTTACTAGATGGCATTAAATGTCCATGCAAACAATTCCAAGGCATTTTGCAGATACTTGACCTTGGCATAGGAAGGATCCAATTAATCATTTCTCCATTTGAAGTGGTGAAACATGGTTTTGTAATATAAACAAATAGAGCACTTCTCGTAGCATCAGTTATTTTATAATTGAGTTCCAGTTCTCGTTTTGATTTTAGTTTAATGATTTCATTGGTGAATCATAGGAATATAAGAGAGTATATTTTTTTAAGTTTTAGAGGAATGTGCGGCAGTGAAATTATTCGTTTATTTCGGGTAAAAGAATAGAAGCAACTAGCGAATATTTTGTATTGAGATTTGTATCAAAAATATACATCAAATAGAAAATAAATATATCTTTTATTCCTAAAGTACATTTCTGTGTTGAATAGGTGATTTTTAGTGAATTTTTTTCGAGAGTTAGGCTTAGCGCAAAAAATTAGACGTCCTTTGGGAACAGTTCGAAAATGAAGCGCTCCGTCCTTTGGGCCACGGCATTTCCGAAATGCCATTGTCCAAAAAGTGTTAAAGGATTTTAAATATTTTCTTGGTAAAATTTTTTTTTGACAAGGTTTAAACACAACTGGAGTACCTATTCATGTTTCTGTGAATTATTATTGTTTCTGACATATAAAATAATGTTATGAAAATTTCCAATAACATTTGCTCTAAGTATCAATTGCTAAAAAATATGTAGTTCTACACTCACTTCCAAAAGTTAAGCAAACAATGCAAATTTTCATTTTTCGAAAGTGTATTTGAATTTGAGTGGCTGAAAATCACTGCAGATGTAGATGGCAGTATACAAATATCATATGTTACAGCCAATCATGATTGACTGCCCGGATATATGTTAATTAGGCAGTCAGTTATTAAAACTCCAGCATTCTGAACGGTTTGAGGAAGTGCATTAAAATGCTGATATGAAGTGTTTATAACTTTTGTAGGCTGATATTCATGTCTCTATGGCTGAAAGAAGATGAATGACAGATAGTGAGTGCTAGTGTGCTGTCGGACGCATTGAAGCAGGACAGTCAATCAAAGATGTCGCTATTTTCTTTGACATTGATCATTCAGTAATTTCTCGATTATAGAAACAATTCTAAACAAGTCAAACAGTTGTATGGAGACCTGTGCCTGGTTGTCCAAGGGTTACCACCCCCTCTGATGATCGGTATATTGCTATAGTAGCCAAGCAGAATCAACGAGTGACCTCCATAACTGTTACATCCATGGTTGCAGTGGCATTTGGTAAGACAATATCTGCTAGTACTGTGCGCTGAAGACTCCATGTGAAGTGACTGTACACCCGAGTACCATGTTTTTGTGTTCCACTAACCGTCCAGCCAGAGGGGCAAGATTAAAGTGGTGACATCAACATGTCAATTGGACTGTCTCAGATTGGTGAAACATCCTGTTCACGGACGAGTCCAGATTTGCCCTGGAATCAGATGATAAGCGTGTAAAGGTCTGCAGAGAATGAAGCATATGTAATCAGGCTAAGAACATCATCGAACATCACACATTCAGAGGCATCATGGTGGACTCTTTAAAGGCAGTTCTGTGATAGCTGCACGGTATCCGGATGAAGTCCTAGACCCCATTGCAAGACTCTATGCTGCATCAGTTGGTCCTGATTTCCTCCTTATGGACGATAATCCTGTCCACATTGAACTAACATCGTTGACGAATACCTGGAAAGTGAGGGCATTTCTCGTATTGGAGTGGCCAACGTATGCCCCCAACCTTAATCTCATTGAAAACCTTTGGGATGCCCTTGGGCATGCTGCCTCTGCATGCTTACCTCCTGCAGCCAGTCTCAGAGAGTTGGAAACTGCCCTATTGGAGGAATGGCCATTGCTGGCATCTGCAATGATTGATCATCTCATTGAAAGCATGGAAAATCATTGTAAAGTTTGTGTGAAGGTCTGAGGTGGTCACATACCATAGTAATGTAAGTTTTGTGTGGTTTGTTTGCCTTTAAACCTCACTTTGTAAATGACCCAAATATGATGTCATCATTTAACTTACAAAAAGTAAATATTTTGTTAATCTTTGTACATAATTCTTGTTTTCTTTAATGCGTAAACACATTTTTTACCTTCATGTACAATTTTGAGTTAATCAAAGCTTTACTTTTCCATTTTTGTTGATTTTACCATCCGTGAACTTTTGGAAGTCAGTGTAGTTTTGACATGATCTTATCTAGTAAAAAATTTATGGTAATATGTGAAATCACTGTAATAAATATAAACTTACAATTGTCGCATTTCATCCATTCCTTCCACCTCCAGGAACCCATTGAATTTCAAAGATATTATATATGAAGAAATGAAAAACAAAATATTTGATCCCCCCCCCCCCCACACACACACACCACCACAGACACACACCTCAGGAAATTGTTTTCTTGCAACGCTACTGCATTTATCTATATACATACAAGCGGACATCATTTCAAAAGTGTGCAAAATGCTTTCAGAAAAGCCCCTTTTCCTTTCAAATATTGAATTTGAAAATTTTCAGGAAATCTAAAGTTTTCAAAACTAGTATGAAAAGTAAAAATTAAAACAATGAATAAAATGTTTACAAGCCATTTAGCAACTAACTGAGATACTAATACGTGCTGTAAACATTTGTCAGGACTTATTTTCTAATTAGTCAAATTTAATTTTGATATCTGGCTTCTCTAATCAATAATACTTGAAACACAGTCTTTCTGAAATACAGAAGTTTCTCCAATGCCAGAGTTTCTAAAATCGAAGGGGCAAATTTGAGGTTAAAAATATTTCCGAATTTGTAGCGCATCTAGATTAGTAAAAGGAAAATCAGTTTGTCTGTGAGGCCCCTCGATATCTACTACACTTACAGCTCTGGGGTTTTTCACACCGTAGCATATCTATATCTGAACTGATGCACCTCGAAGGCATTTTTCAAAAATTTTAACTATATTTATACTTTCTCATACTATAGTAGTATCGATAACGTATTGTTTTCACGAAAATTTTCGATTTCGAGATTTTTATGTTAATACATGTTTTAGGACCTCTTGAAGATGTTTTGACAATTTTTAGAGTCCGTCTGTGGTCAATTTCTTGTGCATACGATCTGCCACAAATACTAATAGATTTTCACGAAATGTTTTATTCTGCTTTGTTAATGAAAAATCTAGAACTAGATAGAATGTTTTGAAATTCCAGCGAAAACTATGAATTTTACATTTTCTTTACTTGACAGCATAGTACACAATTTGACATAATCATAAAAGGGTTATTTATGCCTCAATGATCACAAAACTCAGCAGTTTCAATCACTTTAGTGAAAAATAACCACGATACAATTTTTATGTTCGGGACATCATTAGCCCTCTCAGGGGGGGTTACCCCCTCCCTCCACATCATTAGCCCTCTCAAGGGGGTGGTTACCCCCTCCCTCCCCGAGGGTGTAAATTATTAAACTTGGTATCAATCGAAATACAGTTGGTGACCTCATATCCGCAACCCTAAAATCCTCAATTCCCTAAAATCCACACACAACATTTCTGAATTCATGTGTTTAGGCTGCCTGCATATGTGGTCGCGGATAGAGCTGCAGTAGGTAACCTGCAAGTTGGCTACCATCAAATTAGTTGGATGTTTATCTTCCGGTGGAAGATAGCGCATGCATTATATTGCGTTTAGGTCAATATTATGCTGACTGCAATATACAAGTATAAGAAATTTTCATATATTTTTTAATTTAAACCCCTTTTTTATAGCAATGCAGTGTAACATATGTTTGACTGTAGCTTAATATAAGATTAAATATTTTAAAAAGTCATTGGACGTATTATTTTCCAGCTAACATGTAATATTGAAAATAATTTCAATATTACATGTAAAAATAGTATATTTTTAAGTTTTTAAAGTAGTTTATTTTTAAATTTTTTCTTTCTCATAAAAGAAAAGTTATAAAATAATTATGTTTTATCTATAACAGGATTTTTTTAATGATAAATTTAAAACATTACACAATAGGAATAGCATGAAAAAATAATTTAAAATTCTTAAAACATAAATTATTAAATATAATAAATAAGAGTAAATTATTAAATTATAAGAACAAATTTAAAAATGCTTTTGAAAAATATATTATTAAATATTATAAAAGAATTCATTTTAAATATACTTACAGATGAGAAACCTTTTTTGCCACTTATAAAAAAAAATTAATAACAAAAAGAAAAAATAATTTACTCAGTTTATTATATGCATAAAATACAGAGAGGCAGATAAGAATGTCAAAAGAAGCTCTAAGAAGGACAAAAATAAATACTATGATAATCTAGCTAGTGAAGCACAAAATGCTGCTAAAACTGGATGGACAAGAATTGTTTACCAAATAATCAAACAAATAAGTGGTGAAGTTAAAAAACATGAATGTGGAGTCAAAGATGGGAATGGTAGACTTTTATCTGTTGTAGCGGAGGTTGAGGAAAGATGGCGAGAACATTTTGAAAAAACACTAAATGCTTACAACATCGATACTAATGAACAGCCAGTGGTAACATTTGATGTGCCACCTACCTTAAACATTTCTACAGAGGAAATCTCGTTGACCGAGATTTAAAATGCTTTGAAGGCTTTGAAGGCTTTAAAATCCAACTGTGGAAATGATATGATAGCTGCAGAAATACTTAAAGTTAATGTTGAAGAGACAGCTAGATATTTGAAAAATCTGTTTAACCTTATCTGGAAAACTGAGAAAGTACCGGAAAAATGGAAAGAAGCAACAATAATTAAAATACCTAAGAAAGGAGATCTTTTTTTCCTGTGAGAACTGGGGAGGTATCACTTTAATGTCTACTCCAGCTAAAGTTTTTGGAAGAGTCATGGCCAACAGATTAAAGAACAAAATTGAGAAGGTTTTGAGAGAGGAGCAAGCAGGATTTCGAAGTGGAGCTGGAACCACTCAACATATTTTTACTTTGAGAAACATCATTGAGCTAAGCATTGAGCATAATGCACCTTTATATTTAAATTTCATTGATTTTAAAAAAGCATTTGATACCATTGACAGAGATATGTTGTGGAAGATACTTGATAGTTATGGAATCCCACAAAAATTATTAACATTATTAGGGAGCTATATCGAAACAGCAGTTGCTGTGTTGAAGTAAATGGAAAACTGACAGAGCCCTTCCAAATTAAATCAGGTGTAAAGCAAGGATGTGTGATGTCAGGTTTAGTATTTAATATAGTTGTTGACTGGATCATGAAAACCACCATCAAAGACAAGAGAAGAGGCATTAGGTGGAAATTTACACCAGTTTTAGAAGATTTAGATTTTGCAGATGGCATTGTTCTTTTAGCCTCTAGATTTTGCGATCTACAACAGAAAACTAATGGCCTTAACAAGTTTGCTAAAATTACTGGTTTACAAATTAATAAAAGTAAGACAAAGTCTTAAGAATTAATGAAAAACTTCTGAAAATGTAAAATTAGATGATGAATCCATTGAAAATATAAATAGCTTCACTTACCTTGGTGTACTGGTGAACAAGGAGGGTGGAACAGATGAAGAAATCAAAATAAGAATTGCAAAAGCTCAGAATTGTTTTAGAAAACTAAATAAAATGTGGAAAACTACTAACCTTAATTTAAAAACCAAAATCAACCTTTTTAATTCCTTAGTGAAAAGCGTTTTACTATATGGAGCCGAAACATGGAAATTAACAAGGGGCCAATGCAACAAGTTAAATGCCTGGTAGACTAAATGTCTGAGGAAAATATTGGGAGCATTTTGACCTTATGTTATTACTAACACTGAACTCTACAAGAGTACTGGACAGGAAGCAATTGAGAGATGGAAATAAAAAAACGTAGATGGAGATGGATTGGACATGTCTTAAGAATGTCACAGCATAACATCCCTGCTATGGCACTTACTTGGGTGCCTGAAGGAAAAAGATCTCAGGGTCGACCCAAGCTAACTTGGAGGAAACTGATGGAGCAGGAGAGAAATTTGATGGGATGGGCGAGCTGGTCAGAAGCAAGGACTGCGGCACAAGATTGACCAGGGTGGTGACGCAAGCTGAAGGCTTTATATGCCACTAGGCACGATGAGTTATGATGATGATGATTATATGCATAAGAAATGCATTATTAAATAATTAAAAAAATGAAAAACAGGTTTATAATTAAATCTTTTTTAAGAATATATTATTATATATAATATTTAAAATTGTTAAAAAGAAAATAGCTGCCTGTAATTGAATTGTTGAGTATCACGAAATGGGAGAGACAATTTGCTGAAAGATAAATTAAGCATAAATTTAGTGTTATTAAATCATATTCCTTCACTAGAAGTACTTGCGTTAACATTTTATATTTTCCCTTCACAACTTTATCAGCATTTTCATGAGAAGGAGTTAACTTGTACCCTTTTTCTCATTCTTCTTCTTCAAAATGAAGCACACATATGCAGGCCCGTGGAAAGTGAGAGGGGAAAAGGTCCCTCCGGGCTAGAGCCCTTTCTCCTCATTTTTGTACCTAATTTTTCCTATCCAAGCCGAGTTACCCCAGCAGATCAGGGGGGGGGGGGGGGGGCTCTGGTCTATTAATTAGAAAATCTTATGACCAAACAAGTTCCTTGTTTTTAAAAAAAGTTTGGAAAGATTATTATATTTTCAGAAAAATAGAAGTGGAAAAAGGAATCCATTCAGGAATCCCAAAACTCCATTCTTCAAGCTCTATTTTAATATTAGTTACACATTTGTAGGAGCTAGAAGCCTTAAAATTCGACTGTTTTATCAGTAATTTTTTTTTTAATATATTTAAAGAATTACAATTTAAATAACACTGTCATCTAACGTTAGTAAACGAAATATAATGGGCTACCTTCCACCGTAAGACAACGGCCATCTGGTTAATTTGACAGTAGCCCACTGGCAGGTAGCTCAATGTGCTTCTGCACTTGATGGCAACCAAATTACATCATTTCCGCAACCACACTTCCTAACCACTTTGCAGTGTTAACAATTGTATGTTATGTTATACTGATTAACTTCTGTGCTTATATGATTACAATTTCTTAGTATACTGATTAATTTATGTAATGAGGAGTAAAAATAGAAATGCTGATGATATTGAAACTGAAAATCCCAAAAGAAATCATGTTGTTTTAACAATTTTGAAAAAGGTTGAGATCCTGCAAAAACTGGATAATGGAGCAACTCCAAGTCATATATCTAATGCTTATGAAATCGGTATTAGAACAGTATATGCGATACAGAAAAATAAGGAAAAAATTTTGAAATTTTACACTAAAAGTGATACTAGTAAAGGAATTGCAAATCGGAAAACTCTACATCTAGCTTGCTGTGCTAGTTTCAATGCTATAATTTATGAATGGTTTCAGTAAAGACGCAATGAAGGGATGCCAATCACAGGATTGCTTTTACTGGAAAAAGCTAAACAAATCCACAAGGATTTAAAAATTAAAGAGAAGTGTGATTTTTTTGTTGGATGGTTAAGACAATTTAGAAAAAGACATAGAATACGATATTTAAAAGCCTGTGGAGAGAAATTTTCTGCAGACAAAGATACTGCGGAAGAATTTATTGATGAATTCTATAAAATGATTTCATAAGAAAATTTGTCTCCAGAGCAGATTTATAATTTAGATGAAACTGCACTCTTTTGGTATTATCTTCCACGAAAGACACTAGCAACATGTGACGAAAATTCACCAGATGGTATGAAAGAGTCACAGTTATGCTCTGCAGTAATGCAGCTGGAACTCATAAATGTATACCTCTTGTAGTAGGTAGAAGTGCCCATCCTCGAGCTTTCAAACATGTTACTTCTTTACCTGTAATTTATACCTCTAATAAAACAGCCTGGATGACCAGAGAAATCACAATAGATTGGTTCAAAAATAATTTTGTAAAAGAAGTGAGAGGGCATTGTGGAGAAATAGGTTTGCCAGATGATTACAAAATTGTATTACTGATGGATAATTGCCATGCTCATCCAGATGTTGAGATTTTAAATTTTAAGAATGTACTATGCCTCCTTTTACCTCCAAATACAACCTCTTTAATTCAGCCAATGGATCAAGGAATAATAAACAGCTGGAAATGTCAGTATAAAACAAATTTTTTCAGGCAACTTTTAAATGCTGATCCATCTTTTGATTCACCTAAAATTTTTCAATAAAAGTTTGATGTAAAAGACGCGATATATATGCTCACTGAAGCATGGCATTCTATTACGAAAGAGACTTTAAAGAATTGATGGCACAATTTATGACCTTTTTCATTATTTTTTTATAGCAATGAGAATGAGACCAATGACTTTGAAGGTTTTAGAATGACTGAAACAAAGAAAAAATCTTCAGAATTGCTTTCCTATACAAAGGAAGTAAATTTAAATATATCCAGTGTTCTAAGCCAAGATGCTATTGAAGATTGGTTTGATAGATAAAGAAAAATCCACCAGTAAACAAGTGATTACAGATAATGAAATCATAGCAAATGTAGAATCTGAACCAAGTGGTTCAGATACAAAATCACATGTAACAAAGGAATAGAATTTAGAGATCAGTATCTGAAATTCTTAAAAAAACAGAGTTGCGTTACACTAGAAGAAAGAATGACTATATACAGACTGCAACAGAAGTTACACAAGGAAAAATTTAAAGTTTTGAAACAACCAACTATTGTTGTTGTTGAGACCCAGACAGTCCGACCTACCAGAAAGGTGTAAGGTAACTGTATGGACGGCCGGGAAGTGCCACCCAATTTAGACCGGAACCCAGTGGGGGAGGCATCCACAGGGATCGTACCCTCCTTCCCCTACCACCAACCTCTCGGAAGGACTTACGGACCCACATGTTTAACGTGATTGTACTCCGCATGAACACGGCGGCATTTCTGGTAGCGTGCAAATCTAGCGCGCAAACCACGGGGATACCGCACCCGAGATGGCCAACAGCACGCGGTGTTCCGAGGTGGTCACCCACCAAGTACTAACCGCGCCCGATGCTGCTTGACTTCGGTGATCTAACGAGAACCGGTGTTTTCAGCACGGTACGGCCGTTGGCCTCCCAACCAACTATTGTGTCAATGTTCGTAAAATTACAAAATAGACATAAAATGACATAAATTAAACAAAATATTTTTACTTTATTCAAATTTAGTACATATCATTAAAGTGTATCATTTAGTGTATATCATTAAATTCTTGTGTAAATTTGACTAAAATGTGTCTGTTTTTATTGTGTGTATGTGTGTGTATTTATTTAATGTGCATAAGCTGTTCATATAATTATTTCAACAAAGTAAGTAGTAGTAATTTTTCTTTTAGTCCTTAAAATCCGCAAAATCCTGAAATCTGCACAAACGTCTGGTCCCAAGCAGTGCGGATATAAGGTCACCCACTGTATTTATTTTCAAGCCCTTTAAAATGAATATTAACTTCGGACCAACAATACAGATTTTCAAAATTTTTCTTTCAAAAGTTGAAAAAAAAAATAAATAAATAAAAGGAGGGGGAGATAGATCACAAGCTACATAAAAATGGATTCTGATGTGAGAAAGTTGAGTTGAGCCACACAAGTTTTAAATTTTTAATTAAATTTTAAAACTTGCAAAATGTTCAAATCCGCCGTTTACCGCCAACAATATGGAGGATCTTTCCCTGGTCATAATCTATAAAAATAAAATTGAAGAATTGTCTGTCTGTTTGTCTCATCATCATGGTAGAACGGCTGAACCGTATTCAATGAAATTTTGTGGGTAGCCTTGGAATAGCTCCACATAAAATTTAGTTCGTGTTTCTAAGACCAGGGATTGTCTAGATATTAAATAAAAATGAACAATTATACCTTCCATAGAGATAGCATTATGCAGACGATATTTTTTCCGCCAATTTATTTGAAGAAAATTATATCATTTTGCTTAGCAATGGATTTAAATGCAAGTGTTTATGCAGCAGACGATTTTTATGAAATATTTTCCGATTTAAATAATAAAGATATGTATTTAAAATAAATTTCATGGATATTGTATTTTTAACTGAATTATATCAATTACGGTCTTCAGGTTTAAACATCATTATTATTGATATTTTCAATTTATTATGTCTTTGTTTCATTTTGGCAAAAATTGTTGAAACTCATATATTGTTCATAGTATGGGTAATCTTCTGCAAATGCATGGGTATATCTTCTAATCTACAAGACTATAAGTAGTACATGTAAACTGGCATATATTGGCTTATATAGGAATCAATTATGGCCTTCTGATTTAAGGATGGCTGAGATTATTGATATTTTCAATTTATTACATCATCTGTTTTATTTTGGCACATATTTTGGAAACTCATATGTTGTAGTACGTGTAATCTTCTACTACACGGGTATATCTTCTAATATTCACGTATATAAGTAGTACGGGTCCCATACAATTTTAGTGCTCGTATTTTGCATCTATTGACTTAATTTCATGCTTTTTGTAAATTTGTTTATAATCGGGACCAGGATGTTTTATTCTTCAGATCTGTCCTTGAAGATAATCTTGTATAGCGAGAATAGATATTTTTAAACTTTTTTTCAGGAGCATTGAATTAAATATTTTAATAGAACATTTTTATTAACAATGTCATTTAGTATACTATAGGAATTTGCACATGATTGTAAATTTTAAGTTTCTTTATATTATATACTCTGTATGAAGAATGGGTATCTTGCTAGTCTATATAAATGAAATTAAAAGTCTTACTGTCTGTCTCATCATCATGGGAGAACGGCTGAACCGAATTTGATGAAATTTTGTGGGTAGCCATAAAATAGCAACCCCAATTAAAATTTAGTCTGTGTTTCGAGTTTCTAAGACCAGAGGTTGTCGAAATATTAATGAAAAGTGAAACTTTCAATTGCCTCATCATCTAGGGAATACGATTGAACCGAATTTAAAGAAATTTTGTGGGTAGCCTTGAAATAGCCCCACTTTAAATTTTGACCATGCTTTGAGTTTCTAAGACCAAGGGTTGTCTGGATATTAATTAAAAACGCACAGTTAAACAAACCTTCCATAGACATAGCATTATGCAGATGATGCTATGCCACAAGATTATATCATGTGGCTTAGCAAATATGAAAATTGCATCTTTATCAATTACGGCCTTCAGGTGCAAATATTACTGATATTGATATTTTCAATTTATTACATCATCTGTTTTAGTTTGGAAAAACGGTTGAAATTCATCTATTGTAGTATGGATAATCTTCTATATCAGTGTTTCTTTAAGGCATAACTCCAGGAGGGGGAGTAAGCCCCCCCCCCCTCCAGAAACATTTTATGTCCTAGTTTCTATTTATGTGACACAGCATTTAGATATATTTATATAGGACAAATGGAAAATTTGCCCCCCTTAAAATTTCATTCGCCCCCTGGTTAAAAAGTCCTGAAAGAAACACTGCTTCTATTAGTACACGAATATATCTTTTACAGTTTTGGCTCTCAAGTTTAGAGATTGAGTGAATAATTGATATTTTCACTTTATTACATCATCTGTTTTATTTTGGCAAATATTTTTGAAATTCATATGTTGTAGTATGAGTAATTTTCTACTAATACACAGGTATATCTGTTAATATTCAGCAATATAAGTAGTATAGGTATATCTTCCCATACAATTTTAGCACTTTTATTTTGGCATACATTGATTGATTTAATTTCATATTTTTTGTAAATTTGTTTACAAACAGGATTAGAGGCTATTTTATTCTTCAGATAATCTTGTGAAGTTGATTTTGTGTAGCGAGAACAGAGATTCTTAAACTTCTTTTCAGGAGCATTAATTTAAATATTTTAATGGAATGCTTTGAATAATATTGTCATTTAAATTACGATAGGAATTTGCACATAATTGTGAATTTTAAGTTCTTTATATTATACATTCCGTACGAAAAATGGCTATACTGCTAGTCTATATATAAAAGAGAAATTTTTATTATGTGACAACACAAAAGGAGATATTATAATAACCACTGTTATAAGATAGTTAGAGTCCAATATCCAACTTCGCTTCATATACAGGGTGGCCATAATTAAACTGACAGTGCTCAGAGTGGTCTGAAGCACAATCTAATTGCAAGAATGGCGCCAAATTTTGTAGGAAGATTAAAAAAGACGGGGGACGAAGGTGTACACGAAAAAAAAAATTAGTTCCAAAAGCCACCGCTAGGGGAATATGTGGCGCTGTGTAATAGAAAAGAGAGTTTTAAAAAATGCAGAATAAATACTGAAATAAAATTAGCTTTTATTTACCACATTTAACAATTTAATTCAAGCTCAATATGGCAACAATTTTAAAAAAGCGAAAAATTTACATAAACACTGATAAAGTTTCTTTATCTGCAATTTCACTTACTGAGTCCCAAAGAAAGCAGTAGCAGCAGAAGAAGCTTTCCTGCAGACATGTTACTTTCTGCTGTTGTGAATGCTGAGCACAGAATGCAATATGTGGTTCACAAAAATGGTGGCCACATTGAACCTGATTTGAATGTGCTAAATAAAAGCTCATTTTATTTCAGTATTTATTCTGCATTTTCTAAAACTCTTTTTTCTGTTACATAGCTCCACATATTCCCCTAGCAGTGACTTTTGGAACTAATTTTTTTTTTGCAGACTCCTTTGTTCCCCGTCTTGTTTTATCTTCCTACAAAATTTGGCGCCATTCTCGCAATTAGATTGCGTTACAGAACACTCTGAGCACTGTCAGTTTAATTATGGCCACCCTGTATATAATTATGAAGTTGTATATAATAAAACTGTTTATGAAGCTATTGAATGAGAAATGAAGCTGATAGATTTCGACAGGTCAATGAAAATATTGAAATAAGTAAAAACCAAAGAAGAAATATGAAACTTATAGCCAATTAAATTGTTATTTTCAGAGTCCTATCTTTAAAATTTTCACAGATGCCTAAAGTGCAGATGTTCTGCACAGGAACAGCTATATATAATAAATAAATATGTATGTCTATATGTAAATGTGGAGGGAAATCTAAGTATCATACGGCCATGAAATTTCATACACAGGTACCCCAGGTAGCACAAATACGTAATTCTTACGTATCAAGCAATACGTAATCTTTACGTGTCAGGCCATACATAATTATTATGCAAAAACGGTATGTTAGAATACGGTATACCAACCGTTATAAAAAAAAGTTATTATTACGTATCCTTATACATTATTATTGCGTATCCTTATACGTTAATATTACATATATTCACATACGTTATTATTACGTATATCCACATACGTGTTTATTACGTATCCACATACATTATTATTACGTGTATCCACATACGTTATTATTACGTATATCCACATAACGTTATTATTACGTATCCAAATACATGTTTATTACGTATCACATACGTGTATATTACGTATATCCACATACGTTATTACATATCCAGATATGTGTTTATTACATATCACATATGTGTATATTACATATATCCACATACATGTTTGTAACATGTTCCCATATGTACTTATAATGAGTTCCCATACACATTTATAATGTATTCCCATACATATTTATATTGTGTTTCTACACGTATTTATTATGTGTTTATATTGTGTTTCTACACATATTTATTACGTGTTTATATACATATTTATTACACATTAGACAACTCTACAGTATAGTGTATGTTGCAGTTATGACATTTACACAGTTTTATGCATTTTTGTAAACAAAAATATTGAGCTTGGAGAATATATTTTTACAATAGATGTCAAATTTTCAGATTGTGTTGATTTCAATAATGTGTACTTGAATTTATAATTTTTTTTATAAATTTAAGTACATATTAATATTGCAATCAACACAATCTGAAACAGTATCTGTAAAATACATTCATCTAAATTATATTTTTACAAAGATACGATACATTAAATGTGTCATGTATGCAAAATTCACAATACTATAGAATCACTCTGTTCATATGTACTATAATTTTTATTTTAATTTATATTATATATTGTTAATGTAATAACTATAAAAGATCATATAATTTCAGGAGTATTATTTTAAAATTCATAAATTATTCTTAATGCAAAAATGGTTTTTTCCTTTATTTTCAATTTATATTTAAATATATTTTTAATTCTAATTATTTCGAAATATTGCAAAAATTATAATCTACTACATTATGAAATATAATTTTAAATCTAAAAGATAAGCTATTTTAAATTGAAAATAACTTAAAAATACAGAATAAAATTTTGGACATATTAAAACATGCAATACTTATAACATTTTTGCAATTTTTAAAGAATTAATTTTTTTAAAGTAAACTTCAATACTAAAAATATATTAAAAAACAATATTAAAAATATTGTAATTAAGTTGACAGGCTATTTTAAATTATATTTCTGCATGCTAAAACTACACATCTTTGATCAATGGTGGTATCATGCGACTGATGATTTTTAAGAGTGAACACAGTGAGTAAGGGCATAAAGCCCAAGTAGAACATGTTTCTAGATACAGAACACAAACTGTTTCACAATTAATTCTAAAAATTGCAAAAATTATAATCTACTACATTATGAAATATAATTTTGTCTAGTGTTAAAATTCTCAGAATTATGTGTTTTTATTTCTTTTAAGTATAAGGCTTTTTTTACTTCTTCCACACACAAGTATCATTTTCTTTTTATTTTCTTAAAAGTATCAAGTTGTTTTAATTTGGTATTGTGTTTTTTAACATTTCACTCCGGTATCAACTTTTTTTAAATTTTTTCTAAGAAAGTAGCGTATTATTTTAAAATTTCTTCCTAGTATATTTTTTTTATTTCTTCAAAGTATCGTGTATTTAAAAAAATTATATCAAAATATCATTTTTAAAATGCTTATAAATAAGACTTTTCTGTACAATTTTTTTTTATGAAAATTCGACTATTCATGTTTTCATAAGTTTTCACATTTTTTTTCAGTGTCAATTTCAAAATGTGCTCTTGTTTATAATGAAATCTTTTCCTTTTTAACACTTTCCAACATAGTTGAAAAGTGTTTATGACTTTGTTCATTCTGTCTATCCATTCACACGATAACTGCCGTAAAAATGACTTTATCAAAATGAAATTTTAATATGCTGTTCAAAGTTCAGATGGTCTGTGGAACCTATGAGAAAATTGCTTCGTAAGTTTAAGAAAATACTCAAATTATCCCATAAGAAATATGAAAAAAAATTCAGCAAAATATATTTAGTACTTTGCAAAATAAAAATTAAAGTAATAATTACACCCAAATTATATGAAGAGATCATATGATCCACTTCGAAATAAGATATGGCATCCATCTTATGTCAAAATCGTGATTTTTCATGTTCTTTTTAATTTATATTTAGTGTTGTATCCGTCCTAAAACCACTTTATTTTTGCTTGATTTCTGTGCATCTACATTTTGAAACAACGCAATTACAATATATTTGAGTTTAAATGATCAAACATTGATCCATGGTTTTAAGTTTTTAAATAAAATAAATTATTGTAGTATTGTGATAAATGAAAGGAATGGACTAAAAGTGTATGAATGATATATTTACAGCTTTTACATAGAGAGCCAAGCGATCTGTATTTCAATGACATCATTTGAATAAAGTACATTTTTTTCGATGAAGTTCTAAGTTTTCAAATGTAATAAATTATTGTAGTGTTGTGATAATTTTAAAAATATTACCGCTGAATGTGTCACATTTTAGAGATGTTTAAATAAAATTGCATTGCAGTTGGAAAGTGTTTCATAAATGTTTTATGCACGATTGATCATTCTTGTTAATTTTATGCACATTTGACTATTTCCTTTTGCAAGTTAAATATCATTAAATTAGCAAAAAAACTGGCAGGAAATGTCATCTTTTTATAAGAAAGATGCACTTTATAAACACCATATGCAATAACAGAATTTGTGTAAAAAACCATCACTAAACTCGAGACTATACAAATCATGGGGGAAAAAATGACCATTTTCGTAAGAATTTTTTTAAAAACTACACAATACTTTAAATTTTTCACCTGTTTTTGAATCTGTACAGAATTTTTATTGCAAAAGGTAACTTATAACTAAAAAGTAAAAGCTTTAAATTTGTTTTAAAATGTTATAGTATCATAGTACAAAATTAATTCAAATTGTTGCTTACCAATATTATCGTACATTTAAAATAATTTTAATGTAAAAGAAAACACTCTGATATTAAATTTTGTTGTTTTTTCAATTTTTCTTAAATCTTATCACACCTTAACCTTACTAACTTGTTTAAAAATGAAACAGTAACCAGAAAATAAAACTCATAATATTGTGTGTTCAAAAATATAACGGTTAATTTTTTATAAAATATGTAGCCAAAGAAAAAAAAATCAATTATCATTTTATCAATATTAAAAAAAGACGAAGGTGATATATAAAAAAAAACACTTGGGTGAATATTCAATTTTGCAGTATTTTAATTTCTTAAGTTTTACACCATATGAAATATTGTTAATCAACATTGACTATCAACGCTGCTAGCTGGTGCAGACAAGTACTTCATTGCTATCTTTGCAAGTATGGGGGTAAATCTTTGCAAGTATGACATAAATTAGAAACATTTTCTATTTTAAATTAGCATAAAATAGAAATATCAGCTTTAAAAAAATCAACGGTGGTGACTGTGGTGATTTTTAAGAGTGAACACAGTAAGGGCACAAAGCACAAATAGGACATGTTCCTAGATGCACAGAACACAAACTGCTATAAAATGAATTAGAATTTTTTTGACTAATTATATTTCTTTTAAGAATATTTTTAATTATAATTATTTCTAAAAATTGCAAAAATTATAATTACTATGTTATGAAATATAATGTTGTGTATAGTGTTTTTAAAAAAATTTTAAGAATTATGTGCATTTTTATTTAAGTATCATGTTTATTTTCTTTTAAGACATTTTTTACTTCTTCCAAGTATCATTTTTTTTTCTTAAAAGTATCAAATTTGTTTTAATTTAGTATTGTGTTTTTTAACATTTCACCCCTGTATCAACTTCTTAATTTTTTTTTATTTCTGCAAATAACATTAAATTAATTATAAAAAATTTATACTTTAAATGAATAAAATAGTTTTAATATTTAACACTGTCTAAGCAGAAAATAAATGAAAACGGGGTCATATTGCATTTGTTATGCATGCATGTTTATTTCAAATCCTGTAAAATCAATTTATTCTTTTACATGTTTTTTTTTATAGATTTTAGTTTTAGACATGCATAATTATACTAAATGAAAGTTACTTCTTTTACTATTATATAGATTAAATTAATTTTATTATAAACACTAACCAACACTAAATAAGTATTTTTACTTACAGGTAGGTTATAAATGGAACTTTCATTAGTGTAAGTGTATCAGTCTTAAGTCTAAAATAAATAAAAACATGTAAAAGAATAATTTACGATTTTACAAGATTTGAAATAAACATGCATGCATGACCAGAAATGCGATCTCGGACCAGGTTTTCATTTAATCTCCGCTTAAACAGTATTAAATATTAAAATTATTTTAATCGTTTAAAGAATACATTTTTTATAATTAATTTTGTTATTGCAGAATACCGTTTTTGTTTGTACGATTTTGTTTACTGGTTCTACATCTTTTCAGAGTAATTTTTCCGAGCAGCATGCACATATCACGATGCTAAAAACATGCACTTTTCCCGTTTGCTTTTAAAGCAATATCTAATGCTAAAACTAATAAATATGTACAATAATGCTAGGAAGATATATAAAATAAAATAAAAGTTAAAACTAAATAAGTTAAAATATATAAATTAAGAAACGTGTGACCTAACACGCGAAGATACAAACCTACCTACCTACAAGGCGAAGAATAATAACTGAATCCAGTGTTGCCAGATACACAGAACCTATATGCTTATTCCGCCGTGGTAGAAATGAGTTGGCTGTAAACTTCCAGAACTGCGTGACATCACATCCGATCACCGAAATCAAGTAGCATCGGTGTGATTAGAACTCGGGAGGGTGACGATAAACATGAGGGGAGATCCCTGACCACCTGTGTTAGAGGTCAAAGCTGATAGGCGATTAGCAAGAAGCCCCAAGGGGAGGGAGGAGGAGGAATGGTTATTTTTACGTATGAAAAATGGTAATTTTAATGTAATATAAATGGTATTTATAACATATGATAAACGGTATTTATAATGTATGATAAACGATAATCCATGAAAATGCCTTCGGGAAAAGGGTTCGCGAACAAAGCTGAAACAGGATTTGAGCAGGGGAGTTAAAAGAAGGGAGCAATAATAGTTATTTTTACGTATGATAAATTTGTATTTTTAACATAATAAAAACGGTTATTTTAACATATAATTAACAGTAGTACATATGTATTTAAAACTGTATTTCTACATACGGTATGTTCATACATGGTAATTCATACATATGATATAGAGTATTTTTATATACCGTTTACTCATAACGGTATTATAACCGATGCATTACCATTTATCGTCTAACACATACAAAAATATAATGTATAAACAGTTTAACAACGGTTATAATACCGTATGTGTGTTACTTGGGAATTCAGGACCTGGGACGATACTCCTGAGTGAGATTTTTTTTTTGTCATTATGGTTATTATAAGCAAGCATATTATTAAAGCAATCTTTATTAAAGCAATTTCGTTACCGGAACTTAGAGCGAATTCTCAAAAATGAAAGAATGCTTTATCAATGAACCTGCTTATAATGAAAAATTAACTAATAAATAAACTGCTGCATAGGTGTGATATGCCACATCCCCTGGGCAATACTGGGTACATTTTCTAGTTAATATATAAGCGTGAAATTCAAAATTCGCTTTCAAGCTAAATATCTCCATAAATATGCAATCTATTTCGATGAAAGTTTTGTCAGGCAATAAGTTTCAGTTCAGTCTAGACAGTATTTGATATAAGTTTTATTCTCCGATATTTACCCGCTGAATAATAGGGATTGAAATACATTTTGATACATCTACACCTTTTGAGCATCCCTGAGTACGAATCAATCATTTTCTTTTCAATTATTTTTGTGTGTTTGTACGCACGATATCTCTGTCGAAAAAATTTTAGCAATTTGGTGGGGAGGGGTGTATTTAGTATGATTATTTTAATCAATGAACATCAGAGAACTAGTAATTTTCATGAAGAACAGAAGGCCTTCAATTTTTAGAATATATATATATATATGTATATATATATATATATATATATATATATATATATATATATATATATATATATATATATATATATATATATATATATATATATGTATGTATTTAAAAAAATGTTGAAAAAATATAATTATCTTTAAAAATCTTACAAAACTAGCTTGTATTTGCAAGTCGAGAGAGTCCGCTCCCTTATTACAAACTCCTTGTGGGTATTCACACCCCACCATATTCACTCACCCGCTTTTCACATTTCCATCCAAGTAGGTGCTAATCGTTGGACCTCCTTCCCTAGTGTGTGAACAGAGACCATCAAAATCAACTGACTTTGCTTTGTGCTTTGAAGGGTAAAGAGTATATCTGTGACCATTACAGCTCCTTTCATACATATACAAGTAGAACACTTGTAGGAGGCAGAGAATCGTAGTTCAAAATCGCTCAGAGGCAAGAGCCCCCCTCCCACCACAGCCCAGAATTTGCATAAGCATTCAAAAGTTATCGCTTTCAGACAAAAAATGTCCATTACCAGAGGCAATTGTGAAATAAGATACATACTGTTATTATACATATTATGACAGTTAGGAACCACCTACAAAAATGTGCATATAAATTGCCAGATTATGCAAGGAAAATATTGGAAATGACATTTAATTATAAAATTGACATAGTAAAATAAAAAAAAAAACCTTATGCAGGTAGCATACGACTTTCCCTACAGACTCAAATTAATTTTCTTCTTATTTTTTGAATAATCCATTAAACTGAATTTAATAGTACAAAATAACACACATAATTATTTTTAATTACACGGATATTGCATTTTTAATCTAATTTTTATTTTCATTTGGTATTTGGACGTATTTTCAAAGGCGAAAATACTCAAATATCTCGAGAACGGCTTGTCCTAGAGCAACGAGATTGGTCTTATTTTTTTAATGTAAAAAATTACATGTAAAACAGGCATTTAATTGATATATTTGAGTATATGTAGTCTTTTATTGTAGATTTTAGCAAATTTTTTCGGGCTATTTTTTTTTCAAAGAAAAGAAGCAGGTTCTTTTATCCCAAATTGTAACAAAATCTAATTACGATCAGAATCACTCACAAGTGACTTAACTATAAAATTTGGTGAAATTTGATCAATTAGTTTTTGAGTTAGAGCGGATACATACATTGCACCAACAGACATACACACAGATGTCACGCTAAAATAGATTTTTTGTGTGTGTTCTAGAGATTTAATATAAATATAGAAACATTAATTTTATACAGTAATAATTTAGCAGGTTTTTTTTATACAACTTATAGAAATATGGTTAGAAGAAATTATTTCCAATTGTAAGGTATGAAAGTGAAAAATGTTAACCAGTAATGCAAGTTTCGGAAGCAAGAACTTTCTGCTGCTGTTATTTTGTAGTCCTCATTTTGCATTAAAATATGAATACCAGATTATTGGAGAATCTTTACCAGTATTAAAAGGATAAAGAGAGGTAATATTATACAGGGTATTTTAAAAAGATTGCATGACTAAATATCGTTTGAATGATTTGTCACAGACGGATGGTTTCAATTTTAAAATGTTATAATTAAGGTAGATTATCATCATATACAAATGTTGATCATGTTCTTAAGATATTGCATGATTTTCGAATAAATGTTTGAAAAATCAGGAATTTGAATACTGTAACATAAATCATTTCATATGTAATTTTTAATTAGAAAGTGATTGACACACACACTTCAGAATTCTAGCATGAATCGTTCTCAAAATATTGCGGGTTTTTCAAATAAAATAAAAAAGTAATAGGTGTCGTCAAATATGTTATCTGTCCATATGCAACATTATTCTCAATCTAAATCGATCCATTTATGCAAGAAGATACTTATTTAAATAGCTTTGTATTTTGACACCTAAGATTTTGTAGTCAGGCATTTCATACAATTGAATTAATGTTAACTGCATTTTGATTGATTTTGCGTGAGTATAAATAAGCCATTCATTTGGATTAGTAAGTTACCGAAATCGCTCAATTTCAATTTACATTGTGTTAGTTTAATGACAAAATCATAGTTCTGTGAATGTTGTACACCATTATTTCGCTATGAAAGAAGAAAAGTCATTGCGTCACATAGGAAAAGTCATGTGCTGCTCACATTGATTTACGTAATGTATATCCACACTCAGAGATGTATTTTTTTTTGGGGGGGGGGATTATATTTTTTCCTGTATCTGGTTTTAATTTACCCATCTGTGTTCTCCGTACAGAATAAACTTTTATTACTTGTGTGGGATGAGACTTTCCTCCACTAATTGGAAATTTTGTTTCATATATAATTTTAAATTTGTCTGTTATTTTTGACTATTTATTTATTTTGACTTGGCCCAACTCAAACCGAATTTAATAAAAATTGGCCCGGTCGGGCCTAAGTGCACGAGTCTGGTCGGACCCAAGCCCACGTGCCAGACCCGAGCCCGCACAACTTAAACCTCTTGAAATTGATATTTTAAACTGAACCTCCCCCCAAAATTAAATTTTAAAATATGTGACTCTCCACTCTTAAATGTTCATAGCAGTATGAACTTTTGTTCAAGAGTTATTGTGTCCACACCTCGGACATATTTTCAAAAAGTATTTAAAATGTGTTCAGGAGGTCTTAAAACTTGTCTATCTGTCAAAATCTTGAATTTGAAAATTTTCATAAAAACTATATACTTTTTGAAACAATTGTTTAACATACAAATATTGTTTTTTCGAAATTTTTCAAATACGAGATTATGATGGCTACATTTTAAGACTATCTGAACATATTTCGAACACTTTTGGAAATATATATCCATCTGTGTGTGTGTCCGTGAAGTATGGACACCAACTTATTTTATTTGAATACTATATTACGTAAAAAACTAGAACTAAATAGGATATTTTGTAATTTACATTATTAGAACACAAATTAATCGAAATTTAGGGTTTTCCCACCATTCTTTTCTATAGAAAGTAACTGTAATGTGGGTACAGTGTTTCTTTCAGACATACCTCTGGTAGGGGTACGACGCCCTCTGGAGACAAGGATTCCCCCATTCCGCAGCAGACATTTTATGTTAACCTAGTTTCTATTTATAGAATAAATTTTTATTGGACAAATAGAAAACTTGCTCCCCCAAAATTTCATTCGCCGCCCCACTCCCCCCGGCTAAAAAGTCCTGAAAGAAACACTGTGTGGGTAGCAGTTGGTAACCAAATATTTTGTTTCCCATTTTCCCATTTTTTTTCTAATGTTAAAAACGCAAATTATTGGAATTTAAAAAATTTTGTACCATTATTTTTCATGAAAAACAATGATAATTCCAGAATAATGATAGTAATACAGCCAATACAGGAAACTTATCGGTTTGGAATTAGTTCATACATCATGTAAAATATAGTAAAATAAGTATTTATTTACACAAATCAGCCAAAACTCACATACCCAAATTTGGAAATGTCAATCACCTACTTTCTTGTTCTGTTTTCCCTTTCCGTTTGTAGTTAAATAATTTTCTTTCCAAAACGGGTTGCTTCTTTCACTTTTTGTTAGATGCTACTTATTTTATTTCGTAGTTTTGCATATTCAGAATTACTTTTTTCGATGTGATTACAAATTTTTTGCATTATTATTCTATTAATTTCATCATGTTTTATATCCTTAGGTTTTTCTTCTTTTCATTTCAATTGATTTTTTTCTTTTACTTTAAGTCATGTGATCAGTTTTCTGTTAATAGACATTTTTCTGCTTTTGCTAAAGTGACTTCTCTGTGATTGATGAACGTAGTTTGTTTCTCTGTATACCGGTAGCTGTTGAGCTTTAAACATTTTTACTTTGTTATGCTATTTAACCGAGCCATCTGTGCCCATCTGTGTGTATGCATACGATAATTTAAGAACGAATGCACGTACAGCTATAACATTTTATGTGTAGATATATTGTGCAAATAAACAAAGTTGTAAACAATTTTGTAATTTACATGGTTAAAACTCAAATTATTAGAAATTTAAGATTTTCATAGCATTCATTCTTATGGAGAAAATTATAATTTCCAGAACAATGGTGGTGGTACTATGTGTGCAACGGATAGTTTGACCTTTCCTATGGATATAAATGCTAATAAAACACAAATTAGCCAAATGCCTAATTAACCTATTTTTCAGAATCACTGAACTGTTATAAACTTTAAAAAGAAACTTCGAAAGAGTTTTAAAAGAAACTTCGAACAAGTTTAAAGAGAAATTAAAAAGAAAAAGTTAAATTGCTTAGAGAATAACTCGCTGAAGCTCATAAAATGATTCCATGTTTTAAAAAATTTCTTTTTTTAAAACATGGAATTTATAATTATTCATATTTATCTATAATTATTTTATTTACTGAAATAAAGTGAAATTCAGTAACTGATAAAAAAAAATTAGGGAACGTTTAGCTAATTTGATGATAAAATTATATTTCCAGTAATGAAATCTGTTAAGTCAAATTTTCAAAATCTAAATTTTTGTATTAAATATAATAACAAAATAAAACAAAATCTTTATTGAAAATTTGAAAGTTTCAAAATGACTCAATAAAAATGTATTCAGATAACAAAAGATTAGACCTCCCCCCTTTTTTTTATGGTGAAACGATTGAGTTGAAAATTTTTATTTGGTCGCTTAAATTGCTGAATCCAATATAATTCATAATTGGTGTTTTCCGATAAATTACACCGAATGTTGAAAACATTCTCCTAATACAGACACTTGATACTACAGATGTAGCTATGGTATACAAATTGAATAGGCATTGTAAGTTTATTTGCATTAAATGTATGCTTGTATATTCAACATTTACCATTAATAAACACATATATTCAGAAAACTTTTCTTGGAATCAAAATTATTTAAATAATATCAGGGTTGTTATTTAAAAAATATATATATATATATATATTTAAGTAATTTAAAAGAAAAAAATCTGCATTTTTATATTTTGCTTATTTAGAGATTATTTAGTCTGGAATGTCTAATTTGCTTATAATGCCCTATTCATAACACAAATAAGAAATTAAAAATATTTAGTTATATCAATTGATTTAAATACTTTTTATATTCTATAAATGTTGTTAAAAGATTACCGATTTCCAATTTATTTGAGAAACTGTTAACTTTTTTTTACAATGCTGTTTAAGTTGATGAAATGATTTTATTTTCTATTAAAATTTCAAAGTTTTTATATCTTGAAATTAATCAGCAATTCTCTTTTTTTAAATCAGTTAATTTAAATCACTATAACCCTGATTTCAACCTTGTGTAGTTAAAATCATTGTTTTATGAATTGAATGGTATGTGGTAAAACTTACTTCGTAGGTCACCACAGAAGTCAAAGACGAATCCAGGGAAAGGTGATTAAAAATATTGCATCCCCCTGTTGTTGTTGAGACCCAGACCGTCCGACCTACCACGTCCCCCTGTTGTGTACTATTTCCGAAAATTCATACACCTTAAAAAGTTTAATGCAGCGCAACAAAAATATCTGGAAATGAAGGATCAGTGTGCTATGTTTTATGATTAAGCAAGTACATCTGATTAGTTTCAATAATTAATTACTACGTATATTAGGTAAATGATCAATAAAAAATTGCCAAAGTAAATCCCCCTTCCCTGTTATCTCTACCTTTATCCACCCTTAACAGAAATTTGTAAAATTGTAGCAAAAAGTGATTAGTGATTTCATATTCCCTGTGAAATATTCTATTCGTTCTTGATATGTTAAAAAAAAATTGATCTACTAATGCTAGTTGCTGTACTAGGGAGCATGATTGAAATATAACTTTAGAATGACTTGCCTCCTATCATCAGTTTTATAACTATGAAGAAGATATCTATAAAATTCATAAAATCAAACAAGAAAACCTATTATTTAAAATATAATATTTTTATATTTGTATACAAATAAAAAAATGATTATATAACTCTTTTTCAGTCAAAGGTCATTTTATATGTCCATTTCGTAGCACACAACTGAATCTTCCAAACCTCTATTTGCTTTTTAGGATTCTTTTATTCAGAATTCAGATAAGTGAAGGCTAGAGAATATTTTTAATACCTTGTAACGAGAAAAAAAAAATACATGTTGTGTTTGTAGATAATAGTTATAAAATTGTCTTTGTAGATAATAGTTATAAAATTGTCTTTGTAGATAATAGTTATAAAATTGAAATTGCTTGACTAAAAAAAAAACATTATTCTTGGCATAATTGATCAGTATTATAGAGCATCGCTTTAAGTTCAGGGTTCTCTAATGAATGTTGGGAATCTATAAGGCTAAACTGATGCTGGATCTGGTCAGAAATTTAAATTTTCTCAGAATTCTACAATTTGTGGTAACAAATTCACGGAGAGTTACATCAAACAGAATGATGCTATCCTGTATTTAATATTTTGTTAAACAGGATGCTATGCTCTCTTAAAAAATAACATGAATAGAATACAGTGTGCGACCTCTTATCCGGAATCCGACGCTCCCAAAACCGGAATTTGGCAAAATAATGCCAAATTCTGTGCCAACAAGCGATTATTTGACAAATATTGCACCAAATAGCGATTTTTTTTTTAAATCCCGCCCAAATGCTTTTTTGTCATAATTAGCAATATTAATAAAAAAAATGCCTTGAGACCTACATTTTTCCAGGGCTTGAAATAGGACGGATGAACCGCGCAGAAATTCGCGCACAGTCGCCGCCACTGATCCTTCTTAAATTTGGAAAATGAACGCGAAGAATTCTCGCGAGAGAGAGAATGAAAAGCAGGAATGAAAATATTCCGTGGATCGTGTTTTTTCACGGAAGTTCCGCATCTCCATAGTGCAACTCCACTTTTCAGGAAAATATCCAAAGTAGCACCGTTTTTCCCGAAAATTTCCTAAACGGCTGCACCCGGAACAGGCGAAACGCGTTATTCCATTCTTCACTAGTTACGGATAAAGCTCCTGTATATATAGGAGCACAGACTAATAAAAACAGACTTTTCACTCGACGGCAGTGTCCTCAATCGCCAACCAAAATATCAAGGTTGGCACACTTGGCGATGGTCTGTGACAGTTTTCGCCAAGACGTTCTGCTAATATAACCCTATTTGGCACTGAACGAAACACTTGGAACTTGGAAGAACGTTATTCTATCATCACATGTTTATACGTGGTAAACATAAATTCACTGCTGTTTTGGATTTTATAATCAATTTTTTTATTTTTTATGGATTACTAAAAGAAAAGAAATTACTTTTACAAGGTATGTAATTTATTTTTACTTAAATAAAAAATTTATTTGTTATCCATCCCATATTTCATCCTATGCACATGTTCATCATAAGAAATTGGTGCAGTATTATTACTGCTGACTAGATTAAATTCTAAGAAGCAGTGGCATTATTAGTTAAAAAACATTTTCCTCATTTATATAAAATGTATAAAAATTGATATTTAGATAGCTTTTTCTAGAGTAATTTGAATATGATATTGATGAATATATTGAATGTATATATATTTTACATGCTTTTTACTAACTGACATAATGTGGTAAATAATCCTCCCCCTTTTGTAATTGACGATTGAGTTCGACACCTTTGATAATGCATTTATGTAAATTTGTTATTTATTATAAGAATATTAGTGTATTTAAATATATATATATATAATAACAGCATCCCAGAATAAATTAAGAACTAAGCAATTTAACAATCAACACGCTAGTATACTTTTTAGGCTGAAAATATTATATAATATTTTAGTCTTTTGGGTATGTTAGCTTGTAATTTTTGGTGTATAATGATTTACAGTGATCCAATGCGTCAATTTTTTTTATTTAGTTTATGATTGCATGAAATAAATATATATCTATGTTTATTTAAATTTTCACATATTACAGATAAAAGTATTTTTAAATGCTGATCATGTTTATAGTTTAAAATATTATAAAAGTACAGTTCTGAAATTTTTTTGGCCACATTAACATAAAATCGCCAATTGAGCGATAGTCACCAAATCTAGCAGAGCTGCGTTGGTTGGCTCCTCGAACGCTAGTGTCTATGCGAAATCCTATGTTAACCATTTTGCCATAGGTTCCTATGGGAGTAAACCTTTTGAATATAGTATTCTGTGTATAGGAGCCTTAGTTACGGACAAGTCGCGGCAAGGCGCTTTTTTAATGGCGTTTCATTTTTTTCTGAGTGTATAGGGCAGAGCACACTAGGCACAAAGGTTTTGATTTATCCGAATTCGTTACATTTTCTTTTCTGTGCTTTGTTCGGGGACTTTGATTTTCGGTAAAAGTATTCCAACTTTTTCACTAGAAATGTTCCGATATCGCTAAAGAAATCCTATTTGCTTTGTCTATGCCCTTCAAACGCGATGTGCCACACAGAATTCACACTATTTTGCAAAATTTAATAAACATTTATTGGAAAAGATGAAAGAAAAAAAAGTCATCAGCGCATTTGCGAGATGATAGAGCATTTAATTCAGGAATTCCCGAAATTAATGAGAGTTAACTTTTGCCGAAATGCGAAGAAAAATATAGCAGCTATAAAATGTCATTCAGGGCCTTCTGATTGATCTTTTTAAATACTTAGCCTAAGCAATAAACTTGTCATTTTCTCGGGAAAACCCGATTCTTTTTTTTCATCTCCGTGGAAATATATGTTGGAAACTTGGTTTTGTTTACGTCGCAATTCTCGTTTCGCGGGACTAGAGGTCCTCTACTACAGGCTGACTTATCAAGCATATTGAAGCCCATATGGTGCCATACTACAATTATAGAAATTTTAAAATAAGTGTTTAAAATAAATATTTTATATAAAAAAAAGAAGTTTCAATTAGAATATTGTAGAACTTAGCTCGGACAAGTATGCTCCAGTACCAGAGATCCAATTATTTATTAGCCATTGTTTTTTTTTTTTTCGTTTCTGGGAAAGCGAAATAGCCCAAAACCCATTCTAGAATGATTTGAGCAGTTCTGTGCAAAACAACCGGCCATAATTATTTCAATTATACTTCCTAAAGTGAAAATACAAATAGAGCTAATGCTAATGGATTGCGCTTCCAGTTATGGTGGGCTTCAATATGCTTGATGAGTCAGCTCGTATATAGAGGAGCCTTACGCGGGACCGTGACATCATTATCCAAAATGATTTTTCCGTTCTTGTGAACGAATCGCGATGTAAACAAACTGGGCTTATCATGCAAATCACCTTCTCGCCGCTCCCGCATCCTGCTTTGCATATCCAAAGGGCGTTGCCGGCAATGATTGTGTTCCGGAACGCACCCATCGTCGGATATAAATGCTGGACACATTTTTGGTTTAAGCAGATCGCAGATGCAGATCGCTGATCGCTGATCGATCAACTTTTCAGACAGATCAACTTTCATACGGATCTATGTACAAATCGGTGTATGGATCGTTAGATCGATGTTAAGACGGATCGACATAAAGTCTTGTTCGAAGTTGTCGAATGTATTGATAATGTTTATCGTTAACGCGGATGTTTGATCCAAGTAATGATGGATCTTAAGTTTTTATGGTTCTCAGTCAAGGAGACCATGTTGTTCCGTGTTGTGGACTTTATGCAATGTTAATCCGTGAAGTTTAAAGTTTTAGCCATAGCATGTGACCAGATATTGGTGGCATCAGGAAATGCACGAAGTTATGTAAGTCTGAAAAGCTTTTTGTTCTAATTACCCATGTAGTTCAAGGATTGCTTAAACCTAGAATGTGTCTTAGCATGGAACTATAACTGAAATCTTACGATTGAGCTTGAGAGCTCAAATATTTGTATATAGTATGCTTGCTTTGTGTTACAATGCCAGAAATATCATGTAAGCAAACATAACGGATTCACTTCTTAATAAAAAGTGATTTGAATTAAATTGGAACTGCTTTTTTTCAACACCTCTACAATTAGTTTGTATTTGTTTACAACTGCCATTGACGTTGTTACTACTGCAACTCTACTGAAATACCAGCAAAGTTGTTCAACTTGAAAATTTTAATTTGCTCTCGCGGCTTATTAACTTCAACAAGATACATTCTAATTTGTTTATATTAGAACATTATGTACCTTGTATTATTATTTATCACCAGCAGGTTATGGGCCCTAGCTCCCCCATAACAACGTTAAAGGTCTAATTTGGAAGTGCTAGTGTTCAATAAAGAAGCAAAGAATCCTGTCGACGGGGGCCCACGGACTGCGCCATTTGCATGTCGATGAAAGCATAAACAGGTCAATCTGTTCAGTTCAGTTCTAAAAGACCATCTTGCCATGGAGGTAAATAAAATTAGTGCATTAACAAGAGACAATTACATCACATGGAGAAATGAGATTTCATTCACTCTGAAAGGAGAGGGCTGTTTCGGATTCGTGGACCGAACAGCAACACCAGTGGATGATAAGACGTCACGGCGTGACTATGAAGAGTACATGCGCAGAAGAGACCGCGCGTTAGCAATCCTGTTCCAGAACATATCATCTGACTACCAAGAGCTAATAGACATTAACGATGATCAGGCAGATGCGTGGGACAAGTTAAAGGCACATTTCGAAGCACCGACACGTGTCAACTTAGTACGCTTGTTAGATGAGTTCTATAGCCTGCGTCCGGAGCCAGATAAACCGGTGGATATTTTCTGCACACATTTGAAAAAAAGTGGTCGCCAAATTGAAAGATGTTAAGCACCCGGTGGAAAGTGTGTCTATGTGGCATTTCAAGCCATCAGATACCTCTCGGACGACTTTCAAAGCATGGTTCAACAAATTTACCGTTTGGATGACAAAGACTTTACTTTGGAAAAGATCCAGCATGAGCTATCAGATGAAGAAGGCCGTATCCGGCAACTCCGTAGTGACAGAAATCATGTCAGAATTCATCTATATTTTTATCTCAGTGTAATGCAAATGTAAATAGTAAAAATAACAGTATGTTTAAAACTGGAAAACCAGTTAAGAAGGTCATAGGACCGTGTTATTTTTGTAAAAGAGTAGGTCACTTAAAAAGAAACTGCCCTAAGATTAAGACTAGCTCAAATAATATAATTGAATTGTATTCTTCTGCTAGAATTAAAGCAAATACTGTGTAGGATCCTAGCGATAGACTCGGCTGGGTAATTGAAACCGCTGCTACGCAGCACTTTTGCAATAACATTAAAATGTTCTCAAAATTTAAAGAAAGCAAAGGTGCATCTATGTCGCTAGCAGTGGGTGATATTGAGAGCCCAGCTGAGGCTATCGGTACAGTCAAAATGTTTGTTCAGTTTAAGAACGTAAAAAGTGACATTATACTTTCTGATGTTATGTTTTCACCTAAGTAAAGGCGAAACTTATTAGCTGCATCTGTACTTGAGGAACAGGGGTATAAATTTAAAGGGGCTAATGGGGTATTGTGATTTAACACTCCAAAGGGGGAAAAATACTTCTATGCTAAAAAAAAAGAAGGCTTATATTTTTTAAAACCTCAATATGAAACTCAGACTGTAAATAACAATGTCGAAGACCGTAAAACTAAAGGAAAGGATCAGGATAGGGATAAAGAATCTAAGAAAGATAAAAAAAAACCTAAATAAGAAAAACAGTATTAACACAATGAAAAATTTACCTAGTGTAAATAAAAGTAAAGATAACTCTGATGTGATGTCAAGGTCAAAAGGGAAAGTTAATAATAAACCAAGTTGTTCGGTTTCAGAAATTTTAAATAAAACTGAACTCTGGCATAGGAGATATTGCCACATTAACACTGATTATTTATATCAGACTAGTAAAGTTTCCGCGGCTAATGGACTCCCTAGACTAAAATATGCAAAATTAATTGTACACATTGTAAATTAGCAAAGTCTAAGAGAATTTCTTTTAAGCCAATTGGTTGGATAAGGTCCACAACCTTTACAATTACTCCATATGGATGTGTGTGGTCCATTACCTACAGCTTCAATGGGAGGAAACAAATACTTTTTGACGATAACTGACGACTTCAGCCGAAAGGTGTTTGTGTATATCATGAAACAAAAATCAGAAGTGTTTAAGATCTTTAAGGAATTCCAAGTTAAGGAAGAGCGGCAGCTAGGCAAAAAGATTTTGTTTATCCGTACGAACAATGATATGGAGTTCTGTTACAACCAATTCAAAGCATACTTAAAAAAATTGGGGATTAAAGCAGAAAGGTCAAATGTATATACACCTGAACAGAACTGGGTTTCTGGGAGATTTAATCTAACAGCACTAAATTGTGTAAAAGCTATGCTTGATCAAAGTCAGGTTGGTGACAGGATGTGGGCAGAGGCAATTTTGTGTTTTGCACATACAAAAAACAGGATATGTCACGAGTTTAAAACCAAAACTCCACACGAATTATATTATGGTAGGAAGCCAGCCGTAGCTCACCTCAAAGTTTTTGGATGCAAAGCCTATGTTGGCACAGCCAAATAACTTAGGAACAAGTTGGACATGAGAGCCCAAGTAGGAATCATGGTCAGTTATGCCGAAAGCACCAAAGGCTATAGGATATATATAGCAAAGAAAAAGAAAGTTGAAGAGACTAGTAATGTAAGATTTGAGGAAGAAGAGGCAGCGGAAGGTGCGTCCTGGGCCCTAATTACCCTAAAGTGATCACCTTGAGGAAATCGAAAGTTACTCAGTCGATTGACTCGGAATCAGAATGTTTGGGAGGAGTGTCAGAGGAAGAAGCAGGTGAGAGCCATGACACTAGCAAGTCTAGTGAAGAAGAGGACTCTCCTGCTGATTCTGATCTGACACCCTGCTCAAATATTAGCTGGGTACGGAAAGCAGTACCTAGGCCTGATGGGAGTAGGACGGATGTTTACTACTCTGTTAAAGGTGACAGTAAAAGGCTGAGATCTCATAATGATGTCAGAAAATTTTGTGAAAAATCCAATATTCATTATGATCAGCAAATGTTTAATTTTAGAGAAAAAAAAGGGGTAAGTGATATCAAAAGAAAACCGGAAGCAAGCAATGTCGAGGTCTTGATACCCAAAAGCTATAGATCGGCAATTGAATCTCCCCAGTCCGATAAATGGCACGAGGCCATGAATGATGAAATAGCTACAATGCAGAAGAGGCGTGTCTGGGACTTAATGCCTGCACCCATCTCACAACAAAAAATAATCGGAAGTAGATGGGTTTATACCATTAAGAAGGATGAAAGGGGAAATGTCAAAAGATTCAAAGCTCGCCTAGTAGCTCAAGGTTATACCCAGATAAAAGGGGACTCATATGATGAAGTGTTTAGCCCTGTGATTAATTTTAGTTTGATCAGAGCCTTCTTCTCCATATTCGTTTGCATGCTTAAATGGAAACATTTTCAACTGGACATTAATGCTGCATATCTTTATGCAAAACTTAATGATAAAATTTTTTTGAAACAGCCACATGGATATGTCAATCCTAACCAGCCTCAATATGTATGTTTGCTTAAGAAGGCAATATATGGCCTTCATCAAAGCGGAAGGGAATGGTATACAGAGCTTGACACCACTTTGAAAAAATTAAACTTTTTTTTATTTAAATGGTGCAACTGTACTTATATATACCAGAATAAGGTATTAATGCTGGTTTACGTAGACGACATAATTTTGTTTGCTAAACAACAAAAGGATATAGACTATACTGTTTCACTTTTGAGTAAAGAATTTGATATCAAAGAATTACGAAAAGTCAAAAGACTTTTGGGTGTGGAATTTAAGGAGATAGAAAACGAATTTCTCATATACATCAAGGTGATTACATTGACAAAGTTTGTCAGATGTTTAAAAGGTTCAAATATCCAGTTTCCTCACTACCTATTGCAAAGGGAAGCATCTTAAGCAAGATTGATTGCCCAATGAATGATAGTGAATTAACACAAATACAGGGTTTCCCATACAGAAGCTTAATTGGATGTCTAGCCTATCTGTCCAGTAGAACTAGACCAGACATATGCTATGCAGTTAATATTCTGTCTCAGTTTCAAGAAAATCCAGGGATAAAGCATTAGGATTCATTATTAAAATTGTTGGGATATGTTGAAAAGACCAGAGTGTATATGTTAAATTTGTCAAATACTTGTGATTTAAGGCTAAACTGCTACTCAGACTCAGATTTTGTAGCCAATAGAGATGACAGAGTGTCACTTAGTGGTATGTTGTTCTTGATATACAAAGTACCAATTTCTTGGCGAACATTTAAGCACAAGTGTGTTAGTCTGTCAACGATGGAAGCTGAATATGTTTCGTTGGCAGAGGCCGCTAAAGAAATGATCTGGATGCAAAACATTATTGAGGAATGTAAAAAGCTAGGTTTAAAATTTAGCAAAAATAATTGTATAATATTTTGTGACAACCAGGCAGCAACAAATTTTTCAAATTCTCCAATTGAGAATAGTAGAACTAAGCACATAGACATACATTAAGATATACATACATACATACATACATAAAAACATTTTTTTATTATAGAATAAATAAAAACCTGTTGTTGTTGTTGTTGCTTATCCTCTTTAACAGATCTGACATAAGTCAGATCAACTCCAGTAGGTTGTTGACCGCCATAAAATTAATAACTAAAAGGGGGGCAGATGTCAAGTCCTCCTTGGAAAGTCCGACGCAACTCAGAATGTGCTCCGGGGAGGCCGGATGGACACAGCATTTATTGCAAGTGGGATGGATTTTTCCACCGCGTTCAAAAGAAAGACACTTAAGGTGGCCACTTTTAAGTCTAGCTAGTGCAGTCTGGGAGCCACGATCATATTTAATTTCCAGAAGAGCGCCACGGGAAGTTCCGGTGTTCCATTGGTGTGCAGATGGAGTACGCCAAATTAAATTTAATTTAGATATTGCATTTGAGTACATTTCTTGATAAGTAAGCGAAGAACTAGTGGTCGTTTCGTCCTCACTGCCCTCTTTGTCCAATCTATCCGCAACCTCATTACCACTAATGTTTACATGTGATGGAATCCATTGGAGATGGACTTCGTGGTTCTGAGAAATCTTCTTTAGCTTGAGCAGAATAGATATACTGGTTGCATCGCCTGCAGAGGACCAGCCACTAAGATGTTGAAGTGCACTGTGGCTGTCCGACAATATCCAAAGTTCTCCAAAATTATAATCAAGAGATATTATGGCGTCAAGCCCTACGTTGATCGCAATTAACTCGCTCCTGAAGACAGAACAAGTGTCCGGGTTACGTTGTTTTAGTGAAGTCTCAAGATGAGGGGTTCTAATATAGATACCGCTGCCAGTACGGTTTTCTGTACGACTACCATCAGTATAGACCTGCACTGCATCTCTAGGAATGCAACTAATAACTTCTAGGGCCAGCTGCCTAAGATAGTCGTCAAGATGCGTTTGCTTGTTTGCAGTGGAATTCAAATCATAGTGGAAGAAAACTCCTGGCATCCCCTCTGAGGGATCAATACAAGATCTTAAAGATTGAGATTCAACCTCACGAGAGATCAGGTTTTGAGTTTCCGCCAAGCTAAACGGGCTGGATTTCTTTAGTCTTTGATTGTTGTGCCAGGTGTGCAGATACATGGAAGTACAATGTTGGGGGCCATAGCTGTAAATTTTATTAAAGTATTTTTCTAAGTTGGCTCTTCTTCTAATATGCAGTGGTTCTAAGTTTGCCTCGAACAGGGCAATATCAGAAGGGCAGCTATTTTTGAGTCCGAGAATGATTCGAGCGGCACTCAGTTGTATACGTTCTAATTTCTGGAGGTTGGTTTCAGACACGCAAGAGTAAATTGGGTAGCCATATTCCAGAATAGGCCTTATAAGTGAAATATATGTGGTTCTAAGAGTGTTTGCATCAGCTCCCCAATCTCTGCCAGCTAGATATTTAAGAATGTTAAGGCGCTTACGAGCCTTTGAAACCAGGTGGCTAATATGTTTGTTGCTGTTGAATTCAGGATCGAGAATGAATCCTAGATATCAGTTTGTTGACTAATAAAAACCTAATATACACAATTCAATTTATATTATTATAGTTCTACAAAATTTCCAATCTTCAGCGGTACGTGAATGTTCCGTTTATCCATTGTCTTCGTGGCAATATATATAGAAAAACAATAATCATATATATTATATAAAATCAGAAAAGCACTTAGCATAATTGGTTTTCCAAAAATATTTGCATTATAAATATAAATTAAGGAAATAATGTAGGTTTCAATGACGCCTTCATAATTTCCCTCAAAGCAAAATTATGTCCATAGAATTTATATACAGGTAACGATACAGGTAATAACAATAAGTGTATATACAAGTAAGTGTAACGATTATGTTCCACACATCAAAAAACAGTATAGGGATTCTATATTTGAGTTCATTCCAATAGGGATACCCAATGAAAGGCGAGTTCATTTTAAATGACAATTCCAATTTAAAACACAATGAAATCACAACTCTATCTTTGATCCAAAACATATTTGACTTAAATCAGTTATAAATTAAAGTTATATTGACATTCTATATCTTTAATTCATTTCACTATATTCTCTTTTTCACATATTGTGATTCCGTGTGCAAAAAAAACAAGTAAATGCGTTGATGCCAGTTTCCAAACCTGACATTCCCCCAAAGCAAAATGATGTCCATGGAATTTATATTACAATTTGACAGATAAATTCCAGTTGTTGAACTATAAACAAGCTAGTAGTTTTTGTAGATGTTATTTATAAAGAGTGCACCATCAGTATGAAAAACAATCATGATAAACTTTAGGATGACCGGCTGAGTCTGCTCTGCTTAACACATACACTCTTTTGGAATATGCGATAAAGTAAATTATGATAACTTTTTACTGTACAATAATATAACCCCCCCCCCCTCTCTCTCTATTTTTTTTTTCCAGAAAAAATGTGAATTAAGTAAAAACAACAAAAATACTTAACATATACCACAGGCATTTAAATGATCATGTAAAGAAATATTTTCTTTTACAAATTAAAAGTTACTATAATATTATAAATATTACATAATACTATATATTAATTTATTTACATCACTCAAGGTGTACCTATAAGTAATCTTTTAATGTTGTTTACTTTGTAAGTTTTTGTATTACATTTTAAAAATTTTTTTGCGAGGCATAAAATAGATTATACTCACCCCCACTTCTCTCAAAGTTACGACAAATAACAGTTAAGCATTTATTTTACATTTAATATAGATAAGGATTCCAATTTTCACCATAGCTTTCGTTATTGGGAATAGATTTGTTTTGACAATATACAGGAACTTCCCCATCACTGCACTTACTGTTAATTCATTTTAATTGCATACTATGAAATCTAAAAATTTACATATGCAGTAAATTGCAGACTAGAATCATAACTCCTCACAGTTCATTTGATAAATTGAGGCAAATAGGATTCAATATCAGGAATTAGCGAAGACAGTGTCACTTTTTATACAATTAATGAAGGGCTGCCTAGCAATAAAGTAGTGTATTTAGTATTACTACTACAATGGGATTTCTTTTTACTTTGCAATATTCTTTGCACATAATTATGCTATTATTCAATACCTACATAAGTGGGGCCAACTGTATTACCACCAGAACGTTAATGTTATAAGCTAAGGTTTCTTAAGCTAGACAAAAATTTATATGACATAATATAAAAAACAATTAATTTCCTTAATTACACTCATAGATAAACATTTTTACACTGCTCCCAATACATCCTCATAGTCAAGTCAGAATAGCCCAAATGGCTGTCAATCAATTCAAAGACTGTAATAAATGATAAAAAAATTAGGTGATAAGCAATATTATAAAAATGACTTATCCGACTGTGTATTGTAAAACAAAAAATCAATATAGAATATAGTAAGGTTGACCTATCTCTTTTTCAATCAATTTATTTTTTAATTCATTAAACATATTTTCTGCAACTGTAGCAATACTGACCTCTTATTATTCTATTTCAACACAATCATCACTTGCAGCATAATCGTCAAATATAAGACCTAGCAAAACTCCTTTTTCTTGTAACCTATTTTACATTGAAGTATCTTCATAAGCAGAATCAGAAATGGATTGTTGGTTCCCTTTACTGTTTTCAGATGAGCATCACGTCTGTTATAATTTAAACATCCACAGGCAACCTTTACATGTTTGAGCTTAATGTCTCTGGGGATGAATCTTTGTCACCAAACTTATTGTTGCTCCTGAGATTTTGCTTTTACTTATAGAAGTAATGTGAAAAAAACACATTTTTTACCTTTCCCAAACTAAAAACTTCACAATATCCAACATACATGCATTTAATTGTTCGCTATAAGCAATATGTTTTGTTTAACATTATAAAAGTATAGAAGATTCAAGGTGACAGAAAAAAAAATTCGCAATAACCAATAGTTTGCTACAACATCCGAGCTAGCAAGCTCCACTCTAGGTTGAAATGAGTATTTTGGATCTACAAATTTTATTTTGACAATCAAGATTTTAGACCCAATCATCATGTTCTCTGTCTAACTTTTCTGCTTTTTCCCCCATGTACAGCAGAAATTCTTCTTTCTAACAACCTAACCAATGCACATCATGGATTACATGTGTCTGCGCAGTGAGTGCTGCTAATAAAAAGTAATTTATTTTATTGGCCGCATAATAAATAACTTCAAAATTGCATTCAAGTAGAACATTTTGGTACCTGAGTAAAAATAATTAGGTACTATTGATACCCAGCTCCTAATTTCTAACCCTAGCACCACTATATTACTTTTAACCCTTTGCGGATGGCGGCTTTTCAGAACTGATGTAGCCCAAAGGATGGAGCATTTCGCTTCCGAACTGTTCCTAAAGGACGGCATATTTTTTGCACTTAGCCTAACTAAAAAAAAAAGGCATCCGTTATAGCATTCTACTTTTTTCAGGAATAAAGGAAATACTTATTTTCCATTAGATGCATATGTTACACGCAAATTATCTTTTATTTAAATATTAAAATTTCATATGATTAAAAATGATTAATTAACTTGATTAAAATTGTTACTTGTTACGCAGGAAAAATATTAAAATGATTGTACTTAATACTTTACACAGCTAATAGAGATTATGTACAATTTTTAGGAAGAAAATAGCTTTGTTACTAATTAATACGCCTTTACGCATAATGTATTTCAAACATGGATTCACACACAGACAAACATTGCAAAATTTGCATTTATAAAAACTGTCTGTGTGCTCATCAGAAATACCAAATATCTACGAATCTTCACTATCTGCATTAATTTTTTGACTATTCTGTTCGATTACCATGCTAGTATATTCTTCTATACATAAAAATGTCTTGACATAGCCATTCTGTTATCCGAAATAACCTAATAAATTCACTACCGAACATTCCGCTAAAACCCAAACTTGAAAGAAAATACTCTCTTACATTCTAATTATTCACCAATGCAATCATTAAACTAAAATCGAAACAAGAACACATACTCAATTACAGCATAGCAAGAGTTTGGCAGAAATGATTTGTTTGTTTATATTACAAAACCATATTTTACCGCTTTAGATGAAGTGATGATTCATAGGTACCCCCTATACCAAGGTCAAATATTTGTAAAATTTGTTGTAAATGTTAGAATGGATATTTAGCACCATCTAGTATTCAAATAAATTCAAACGCATATGTTCCACATGAAAGCGCACATTGGTATCAGTCGCCCTTTAGGGTAAATTTCTCCTGGACGCGAATGCATGACTGTCGTCCTTGAATGCAGTTTCACAGTTGATGCATGGATGCGCCCAGTGGTGCACCCCCAGGGGGGGGGGCGAGGGGGCCCTGCCCCCCCTTGGGCTGACAAAGCAAAAAGCGAAGGGCGCTGTTAGCGCAAGGGAGAACTAGGTCTGCCTTTGAGAAAGTACCCGATTCTCTGAAGAGTGACGTCTCAGGCACCTCCCTGGCCCTATAAAAAGAGTGAACGGCGGGGAAGTGGCTGTTCGCTCGAAAACTCGAGAATTTCGTTTACCCAGTGAGAAAATTGTGGAAGTAAATAAACAGATCGTGCCAACGCTTCGAGAATTAAGTGTTGCTGTGAGTTTGAAATAAAGTGCGACGTTACGCCACAGTGTGATAACAGTGAATTTGTAGTTTCGGAACGAGGACCTGTGTGGTGAATAGGTGAATTTAATAATGGTCCTGAACTTTCAACTGATCTAACAGTGAAATGCATCTTTAACGATCAGTGTGTGTGTTTATGTGCGTATTTAGGCTATATAGAAAATTTTGTGCTTGAATAACTGAGGAGCAAGGTCAAAAAAACGACAATGAGTGAGAAATGAAAAGAGCTAGGCCAACAGACACTGGGAAATTATTTTTATAAAAAAAGTAAGATTGAAAATAGTGACATTCCCAACGACATTTCCCTGAGCTCTGGTTACATTGATGAGACTGCAGTCGAAGCAAGCAACAGCCGTGACCCCTGGCTGTTTTTAAACCCTGGTGAGGAGGTAAAGGTAGACCAAAACACAATATCAAACACAGTTGAAATGGAAATTCTGACTGCAGATATTTCTACTTATGTCAAGAAATCTAACCTCACTGATGAAGATAGGATAATAGCGCTAAAAAATCTTTGGGAACCATATGCAAATTACAATTTTCCTGCCACTGTCACTAGTGCTGTATCAAGTCAAGGAAAACCTCACCACACTCGGAAGTTCTGCACATCTTGGCTGAGTAAGCATAACTGGCTAGCTTACTCAAAGGCAGAGGACAGTGCCTATTGCAAATTTTGTGTTCTCTTTGCACCCCATGAAGTCGGTTTAAGATCGACACAAGCCACAGGTCAACTTGTTTCAAAAGGATTTAATAATTGGAAGAAGGCCTTGGAGAAGTTCAGTTAACATGAAACTTTTTCTATCATAAGGATTCAGTTCTCAAAGCCGATGAGTTCTTAAGGGTCACGGAAGGAAAAACTGTTCCTGTGGATCAAGTAATGGACAGAGGCAAGCAAAAACAAGTTTTGCAGAATAGGGCTATTCTTAAACCTATTATCAAAACAGTGATTTTTGGAGAAAGACAAGGACTGGCCATGAGAGGGCATAGAGACTGTGGGGATTTGGACGTATTGTCAGAACCATGACAAAACGAAGGAAATTTTAGAGCCCTTTTGCGACTCCGAGTTGATGCAGGAGAAGAAATGCTGAAAACTGACCTACAAGGTTGTGCAAAAAATGCAATTTACATAAGTTGGAATATACAAAATGAGATTATTTCAGCATGCAATGATTCCATTGTGAAGCACATAGGAATTGAGGTGAATGAGGCCAAATGTTTTGCAGTTTTATGTGACGAAATCACAGATATTGCAACGGTAGAGCAAATGACACTTTGAGTTCGTTATTTGAAACGGTTTGATACAAATGATAAGTATAAAATTGAATTTAAGATAGTGGAGAACTTCCTTAAGTTTGTGCCCCTGACTGAAACTACAGGTCAAGCAATTGCAGATGCTGTTCTTAAAGGCCTTGCAGACTGCTACATTGATACGTCTTTCCTCCGTGTACAAGGGTTCGATGGAGCTTCTGCAATGAGTGGGGAGTACAATGGCGCCCAAGCAATTATATATGAGCAAAACCCGTAAGCCCCCTACGTTCATTGTGCATCACACTGTTTGAACTTATCTGTAACTTATTCATCTAGAGTTCCGGATATCCGAAATAGCTTTGGAATAATAGGGAAAATCTCTAGTTTTTTCAATACACCAAAACGAAACCTTGTTCTCACCAGCAAAATTAATGCAGCTAATCAGGGAGGGAACGAAATCAGTGCCAAAAAACTGAAGAAATTATGCCCTACTCGTTGGGTGGAGAGACATGATGCCGTCATAGTTATGATTTCATTGTTTGATCAAGTAATTGAGGCTCTGGAGGAGATCACTACCTGGAATGACAAGGAGACATCAACAGAGGCTCATACCTTGTTATGTTCAATGTTAACATCACAGTTTGTCATAGCACTTTTTTCAGCTGACGGATTACTCAGCTACAGTGTTCATCTGAGTGAAAAGCTGCAGGAAGTAAACCTTGATCAGGCAACTGCTGTGAGTGATGTAGGAGACGTTGCGAGAGCTATATCTATAATTCGAAAGAACCCAGAGAACGAGTTTCACCATCTGTTTGAACAAGCTGTTAAGAAGCTGGAACAGTATGGAGAAATCTCTACCACGGCGTGCCACCAGACAAATTTACAGATCAAATTTCAGCGTGCAGACTCATGAAGAATACTACAGACTTTCTATTTTCATTCCATGGATTGATAATTTCATCACTGACCTCCATGAAAAATTTCTCAGACATAAGGAATTTCTACAGTGTTTTGCATCTGTCGTTCCGAATGGAAGGCAGCGACACTGGAAGAAAAAGAGAGATTTGTTGCCTTATCAAGGAAATTTGCCGATGATTTAGGACCTAGATCAGATAATACTCTGAAAGCTGAACTACATCTGTGGTACATGAAGGTCTCTGCATTGAACAAGAAAACTAAAAGCCCAATCGAACTGCTTAACTTTTGTGACCAAAGGACTTTTCCTACAGTGTTTGAACTTTTAAAAGTGTATGCCACCCTCCCAGTATCAACAAGCAGTGCTGAGAGGTCATTCTCCACAATGAAGAGATTGAAAACTTACTTGAGAAACAGTATGAGTGAAACCAGACTGAATGGACTTACGTCAATGAACATTCAGCATGAAGTGGAAATTGATCCAGACCAGATAATAAATGCTCTGGCTACAAAGAAGAACAGGAGGCTGGACTTTGTTTTATGAATATGTATAGATCATAATTGAATAATATAACAATATGTAATCATGAGAGAGTGGTTGAAAACAAGTATACAGTATAAGCAGACCAGAACAAATAATTTTATCTTCATCTATTTCTTAATTTGTGTTGTATTGTATAAATATCTACTACTTCTTCTTCTAATCATTTAACTATCTTGTACTGGACTGCAGAATTGTTAGCAATTTGTTAAAATAAAATGTACAATAAAAGACAACCGCCTTGTTAATTGATATGGCCTCTGACCTTTTTTTCTCGGAAAATTTATCGAGGAGTCTTCCTCCTTCATAAAAATGTTGTGCACTACTGCCCCCCCCCCCCTTAGGAATATTCTAGGTGCGCCACTGGATGCGCCTACCATCTGCAAAGGGTTAAACAGCTAAATTAAAATTGTTGCTGATGATTTTTAATTTGTCAGTTTACCAAAATGTCAGTTATAGTTTTGTGACTAATACGTCTGTTAGTTCAAACAGTTTTCCTTAGGCCTATGATGCGATTCCTCTCAAAACCCAACAACTGTTTTTAGAGCCATAGAGTATGTCTCAATAGCATCTTTGTACACAATTTGCAGTATCAAAGCAGGAAATAAAGTTTCATTTGTCTGTGAGTGAGAACACTGGTCGTTTAAAATGCTGTACTTTGCGTCCTTTTAATGAGCCCTATAATATCATTGGCTCTGACAGTTTGATCATTTGCAAAACTTAATAAAACAACATGCATGCCAAGTTTAATGACTATCAGCTGAATTTTTTTTGCAACAGTGTATTTTCTCAACAGAAAAAAGCAGTATAGTGGACTTTTCAAGAGAAAGGTTCCCTATAGAAAAAGAAAAAAATTGTATACATTAGCTTACCTGTATTTCATTAGAGCTTGGGAATCTAGTAATTGAGGGCAGAATTAGAAGGTGACAGAGTTCCTACCTGTTCAGTTAAGAAATTAGAAAACTATCAATATCTAACATATAATATGTTGTAAATAATCTTACCAAATATAAAAATCAGTTTTTTTTTTCAATAAAGTGTTTATAGGCACTTGTCCACAAGATTTTCCATCACATATGGCAGGACATTTAATTCACGTATGTTTAAAATGTATAAATGCAGCTAGATGTGGAACAAAACTCGAAACTAAAAGGGTTCTTCAGGTTTCAGTTTTGTTCCATGTAGTGTGAATTTATACCACCCAAGCTATTTATGTTGTATAAAAAACCTTACTAGTAAACAAAATGAAATTACAAATAACTGGGAGCTAAAATTTCTGAAACATATTGGAAATGTTACATTATTATAAGTGTGCAGAATAAGTATAAAATACAATTTTAACTGTACAATAAAATTTAACTTTGTAATAAAAAATTATATATTTAAGTAAATCCCGGAGAAACACAAAATACTTATGACTTTCCCTTATAACCGCTACTTGTTTTCAAAATATTTCATTTTGAAAATAAATGATGAAATTGCGATACCAAGCACAAAAAATGCAAAGTATAACTTTGAGAATGGAGACATAAGAAGCAAATTAAAAATTAAAATAAAAAGCTTTTTATGAAAACTATAACATACAGAGTAATATAAAATAATATCTAACTGTAAATAAAATCGTATCTGTTTACAGAACCACCAAAACAAAATGATAAATGATAAAAAAATATATCACAAACTTTTGAAGTGCATAAGACTATTAGGTAACTTATAAAATAAAAATGTTTAAATATGTAGTTATTTGCAAATAGGTTCCAAATATGACAAAATAAGCATGTGATTGTTGCATATGTTAAACTGAAAAGATAATTTTTATTTTGTTTGCGAAATTAGTTACAATTTTGGAAGTTTTCACATACAGACTATGCATGTACATCTACGTTTCATACCTCTGACTTGTATAACAACATATTAAGATAGACTTAACATATTAAAACTTGTTACATTAGCATTTCCAACCGCTCCATTCAATATTATAGCAGAAAACTTGAAATATTAATGTCATATTTGATGATTACACACAAAAATTCAAATATAATCGTTCATTATTTTCTGATGATCAGCTAAATTTAACCAATAACCAATTAAATAATAAATATCAATATCGCATTTTACTACACAAGTAAACCTTTTAAAATCTTTAATTACTTTGTAACTAATAAAAGAAAAATTAGAAACAAAACTGCTGATTGCATTATAAAAAACAGATTTATATTTTCTTATAAAACCAAACGGGAAATATACAGATATGACACTTTTGTGTTTATCTTTATTTACAGTATTATTAAAATATAAGCTGATTAAGGTAATATTAAATTTTGAAATATAGTATGTGTTATCCTAACATGTATCTTCGAGATTCATTTTATATGAAAGAAGTGATTGAGGTAACAATGACAGTAAATATATTATATAATATTGTCATAATTTGTGAGTTTATATCCTTAAACTAAATGATAAATGAACATAAGCAAGGTTTCATAGATGTACTTTTCCCGTTTGTTTTTTAAACAAGCTCTTTTTACAATATAATCAGCATTTTTGCTTCAAATATTTTTTTTATTGGGTGAATTAATTAGTGGTTATGAATGGTATGTTTATTAGTGCAATGTAGTGGAAAATTTTGAATACTGTTTGCTGAAACAAGGATAATAAAATTTAGATAAGTGCACTTCTTGAGAGCTAACAATTCTTGACAGGTATCACTTATTAGAATTGGATAAAGTATTCGTGAGTTTATTAATAGTCATCATCCAAGACGATTAATGCACGGCAACACTAACAGATTCGGGAGGGGGGGGGGGGGGCTAGAGGGCTAAAGCCCCCAAAATTAAATAGTCTGCACTAGATGAAATGACATTTTTTCCCCCATATTGTACCCTTGTACAAGGTTAAAAAAAACTTACCCCCCCCCCTACCAAATGGTAAAAACAAAATTATAAAACAGAAAGATTTGAAACATTTCTACCATGCATGATTAGAAAACTTGAAACATGTTAATAAATCACATGCTTATAGAGATGTGTACATAATTCAAATTAAAGCAAATTAAGATATTTATAACATTCTAAACTTTATTTTTGTGTTCCGAGTATTAAAATGATTCAAACTACAATATAATTTATTTTTTACCTATTCAATTACACTTCAGAAAAATTGAAATATTATGCAAGTGAAATTTCGTAAAAACTGAATAATCGCGATCTACCGATTTCTATCGGAAATCATTAAGTTTTGCCTAGGCGGACATCAATATATTGATGTTGGACTAGGTTTTGATTAACTATAAAAATTTTATATCAGCAGTTAACATCTTAAAAGAGAAACAAAATTGCTTACTGTTGCACGTGAAAGTAGTTCGTTTATCGGTTTATCCAAGAATCAAGATAGACGCCGGAAGTCGTTTTGCACAGAGCGGTTGGCTGATGAAAGATGCATGGTGCTCCCTCTAGGTCAGGGGTCGGCAACCTGCGGCTCTTTTGATGTAAAGTTGCTGCTCTCCAGTTCCATATGAAAAAATTAATAATTTATTATCAAAACCCTTAAAAAATAAGAAAATATATTTTTAAGTACCTAATTTCTCAATAGCTTCTATTTTCATAATCGTTAATTACAAATCGCTACGCTTAACATGACCATAATGAGATAAATTTGAACTATAGTTTTGTTTCTGACCTACTTCTGCACAATAAAGTGTGATGGCTTTCCAGAGGTAACGTATTGCAACATTTTGCTTTGTGCTTGAGTGAAATAAAAGCATTCCTCAATGAAAAATGCATTGACCATCCCGAATTGGAAGAAGACAAATGGCTGCAAAAATTCAACTTCATGGTAGATACCACAATGAAACTAAATGAACTAAATCTGAAACTGCAAGGAAAGGGCAACCCAGCCTACGCCTTGCTTGAAGAAGTAGTTTATTTCGAAAAAAAATTACTTATTTTTGTTGAAGACATGGAGAGCGGTAAATTACTTCATTTTAAAAATCTGAAGCAATATCGCGATGAGACCAATGCAACTATTGACACGAATTACTTCAGCATAGCTTTAAAAACATGAAGGATGGATTCGCTGAGAGATTCGAGCAATTCAAAACAAACAAAAGTACTCTCGCGTTCATAGTAAATCGTCTCAACACAAATACAAATGAGATCAACATTGAGCCATTTGGAATTGATGCTGGATCGCTCCAAATGCAATTGCTAGATTTGAAAAGCAAAGACTTGTGGAGTGGCAAGTTCACAGAACTCAAGAGACAAGTTGGAAGAGTTGGAGGTCCAGAAATGCATGCACATCGCGCAGCACAAGTGGACAGCTCTAAAAGAAATTCCGCGAGTGGAGGCCCTCATATTCGGCGCATGGAATAGTCTTCCAGAATGCTACAGTGAGGTGAAGAAGTTGGCACATGGAGTGCTGATGATCTTCGGGTCGACATATGTTAAGTAACACTCATTGATTTCGTTATTCAAGTTTTATATTTAAATTTGCATTTCTTGTGAATTTGTTTATTTTAGTTTTGTAATAATGCTATGGCAACACTCTTGGGTTTCTGTAGACGTGGTCAGAGGAACGAGCGGTTTTGTTTACGAGTTGACGTTGGCTGTACGAATGTTAAGTTTTGAAGTAAAGTTTCTGGTTCCTGAAAAGCAGTTGTAATTATTTTCGTACATATTGAAACGTGTGAAGTTGGGTAAATTTCTACGGCGTTTCTGACATTTGGTGACCCGGACGTGACCGTGAAGATAGAAAGGTTAGTTTCGTTTGGAATTTTGTTTTAACTAAGCCTGTCGCTGTCACATTTTCATAATGGAACTGCGCATAAGAAAGCGAAAGCCGATTCGAGCGTCTTTTACAAAGTCGTATAACATTTTGACAACGGCTTTAAGTGATGAGGAACCAGACGATAAAATTATTCAAACACATTTGGCAAATATGGACAGATTAATGTTGAATTTAGCAGAGATCGACGACGAAATCTGTAACGCTTTGCTTGCCGATGATTCAAAAGTGGAAGAATATGAAACTGAATATGGGGTAATAGAAGAATATCGCGGAAAAATAGTTACAGCTAGGGTTGGCGTCGAAATGCATTTAAATAAAACCGCCACCAAACCGAGTGTGAGTTTTTCCCATGTTCAAGAAAAAACGAAACTGAAGCTTCCTATAATTGAATTTTTGAAATTTGGGGGTGAAATAAAAGATTGGCTAGCATTTTGGAGTCAATTCAAGAGAATCCATGAAGATAAATTGATGGAAGAAGAAGATAAATTTCAATATTTAATCCAGTCTATGATCGTTGGCACAAGAGCAAGAGAAATAGTAGACAGCTTCCCTCCTACTGCAGAAAATTATTCAAAAGCTGTTGAAAGCCTTAAAAATAGATTTGGAAGGGAAGAGCTACTCATAGAGTTCTATGTCAGGGAATTGCTTGGACTGGTGATTAAAAATGCAGTGTCTTCAAAATCCATAGCAAATACAGCTCAATTGTATGATAAGTTAGAATCGCATTTAACCCTTTCGCGACGAGTGGCACGCCCACGCGCCAGCTGCGAAGTTGCATTCAAGGACGAGCGGCACTCCCGCGGGCCGGAGGAAATTTTACCCTAAAGGACGACTGGCACGTATTGGTGTTTCTGCGTGGAACGTTTTAGTTTGAATGTATTTGTCTCCTAGATGGCGCTAAATGCCCGTGGAAGCAACTTAAATGTATTTTGTAGATGTTTGACCTTGGCACAAGGAGAATCCAATGAATTATTTCTCCATTTGGAGCGGTGAAACACATGGTTCTGTAAAGTAAACATAGCACTTCTCGTAGCATCAACAATTTTATAATTGAGTTCCGGGTCTCGTTCTAATTTTGTCTTTTATTGATTTGGTTGTTGAATTAGAGGAATATAAGAGAGTTTTTATTTTGAGTAGGTGGGGGAGGGGGGGGTAAAGGAATGTGCGGCAATGAAATGATTAGGTTATTTATGTTCTCATGGAAAGGAAGGCTGGGATTTCGTTAATATATCCCATTGAAAAGGTCCAGATATGAAATAAAAATATATAAATCGTCAGAATCGGAATGAGGCCATAAATGGAATTTCCTTGTGTATACTGGAAAGGACACGGGATTATCAAGCTCTGATGGTGGGTATGGAGAACGCGTTGTGAAACCACTTCTAAGTGAACTTTCAGGAAAAGGATATACTTTGTATTTGGATAAATTTTTTACCTCTCCTGTACTTGCAAAGTATTTGTTGTCTAAGAATACGCATATATGTGGTACAGTTTTAAAAAATCGGAAGGACATGCCAAAGAATTATCCATCTGTACCTAAAACATATATACACTAAAATTTTTAATATTTTGATAAAAGAAAATTTGTATAAAAAATATACATCAAATAGAAAATAAGTATTTCCTTTCTTCCTGAAAATAGTAGAATGCTGTGTTGAACGAGTGATTTTTAGTGAATTTTTTTCGAGAGTTAGGCTTAGCGCAAAAAAATAACCGTCTTTTACGCACATTTCGGAAACGAAGCGCTTCGTCCTTTGGGCCACGGTAGTTTCGGAATGCCGCCGTCCTGAAAGGGTTAAGGTCTCTTGAATCAATTGGTATGACTTCTGACAAATACGCAGCAATGCTTTTTCCCCTTGTTGAATCTTGCATACCGGAAGAAATACTACGAGTCTGGTTAAGAAATCCGGTGGCGGCTAAAGGTGAAGAAAGTGATACTTACATTGATAAGTTGAAAAACCTGTTATTGTTCCTAAGAACTGAAGTAGAAGGTGAAGAGCGTATCTCGCTTGCTAAAGCTGGTTTTAAGCAAAATGAGAAGAGTAGTCGAAAGGAAATTTGTAAGGAAACGGGTATGAATTTACCGACTGCTACTGATTTATTTTTAGGGATAAATTCATGTGAAAAGTCCATTTGTGTATTTTGCGGAAAATTTCATGAAAGTAAAGAATGCTTCAAAGCTCAAAAACTTTCTCTAGAAGAGAAGCACGATATTTTAAAAAGAAAGAAGGGATGCTTCACTTGTTTACGGATTGGACATCGTTCTAAACAGTGCAAATCACAAGTTCGGTGTATAATTTGTTCCAAAAGGCACTGGGTAGTTATGTGTCCTGAACTTACCAATAATAAAAGGGCTTTAGTTACAGAGTTCAAAGAAGGTGGGGATCAGAATATTACTTTATCCAGCCAAGGCCACTCTGAAGTACTATTGCAAACACTGCTTGTGGTTCTTAAAGCTCACGGAAAAGACCGAAAAGTTAGGGCACTGATTGATACAGGTTCTCAGCGTTCTTATATTCTAGAAAGTACTGCAAGGCAGATGGGATTTAATCCTGTGAATACTGATATATTAACACAAGTCGTGTTTGGAGGAATCAGCTCTAGGAGAGAGCACAAGTGCTACAATCTAATTTTGAATAGTTCAGTTAATAACTATTGCTGTGAAATTAAAGTGTTAGACCAACCTGTTATATGTGGTTCAATACCAAGACTCAAGACTGGATTATGGTTGGAAGAAATGAGACAAAAGGGAATCCAGCTCACGGATATAGGAAGCAATCAGCCACCTATTGAAATACTTATTGGAGCCGATTTCGCTGGTCAACTTTACACAGGACGTGTTCATCAGCTAAAGTGTGGACTGGTCGCTGTGCAAACTCATCTAGGATGGGTTGTAATGGGAAAGTCGCAAGAGGATTCAAAGTATAGCAATTATGGTTCGGTTTTAACTTCACTTTCGATTCATAGTAACAATGTTCCTGATTTATGGAAGTTAGAAGCTATTGGAATCACTGAACCATGTGAACATCAAAGCAAAGACGAAGTAGAAACAGCTGTTTCGGATCATTTCAAGAAAACAGTTAGAATTAATGAAGACGGAAGATATCAAGTTAGTCTTCCTTGGATGCATACTCAAGGAGAATTACCAACGAATAGAGAAATAGCTGAGAAGAGATAGAATTCCACAACATCTAAACTCATGAAAGAAGGAAAGTTTGAAAGCTACAATGCTGTTTTCCATGAGTGGTGGCAAGAAGGAATAATCACAGAAAGTTCAGAGAATAGTGGTCATTTTTTACCTCATCGAGGAGTATTTAAGTGCAATTCATCGACTAATGTTAGACCTGTCTTTGATGCATCCTGTAAACAGAAAGGATCTTATTCCTTAAATGAATGTTTGGCAAAGGGACCAAATCTAATGGAATTGATTCCCACAATACTTTTGAAGTTTCGAGAGAAAAAAATCGGCGTTATTTCGGACATAAAGAAGGCTTTCTTGCAAATATCTGTTGTTAAAAGTGATCAAGAATTTTTAAAATTTCTTTGGTGGCAAGGTGAAAGCCAGAATGCTATAAAGATTTTCCAACATTGCAGAGTAGTCTTTGGATTAAACTGTAGTCCTTTTCTTCTTGGAGCAGTGATACAACACCATTTGGACAAATATTCATCTTCAGCTCAACATAAGGTAGCACAGAAACTTAAATCAGCATTTTATGTTGATAATTGTGTGTGTTCGGTAGACTCTGAAGTGGAATTGCAAGAATTTGTTCAAATATCCACAGAGGTGATGGCGGAAGGAAAATTTGAATTAAGAGACTGGGAACATACCGAAATAACGGATACTTGTGTCAAATCTAATCCGTCAACAGTCTTGGGATTGTTATGGGACAAACAAGAAGATGTATTATTCTGTGACATCGCAGCGATAAGCAAACCTGAAGGGACCATCAGTAGAAGAACTATTTTATCTATTGCACAAAGACTATTTGACCCCATAGGTTTCACTTGTCCAGTTACATTGTATCCTAAGTTGTTATTACAAAATAGTTGGAAATCTAAATTGAGTTGGGATGCTGAAGTACCGAAAGATGTTTCCCATAACTTTTTGAAATGGATCGCTGAACTACAAATGCTTAATGTCGTGAGGATTCCTAGACATGCTTTTACCAATGATAACTCAACATTGAGTCTACATGTGTTTTGTGATGCATCTGGGATTTCATATGCAGCTGTTGTATATTTGCGATGTGAAACCGATACTAATATTTCCGTGCAGCTACTCATGGCAAAATCAAGAGTTGCACCATTAAAACCCATTTCTATTCCAAGACTAGAACTTTTAGCTTGTTGTATTGGTGCACGTCTAGCAGACTTTGTGAAGAGAAGCTTGAAATTTGATTCTGTTAGGGAATATTTCTGGACGGATTCTTCTACTGCCCTACACTGGATTAAAAGAAATGAGCAGTGGGGAGTATTTGTCAAAAATAGAGTAAATGAAATCCAGAAATTATCTAATATTGAAAATTGGAGACATGTTAATAGCCAAAATAATCCTGCGGATCTGCCCTCCAGAGGATGCTCAGTGAAGAAATTAATTGAATCCCGATGGTGGGAGGGACCTCCATGGCTGAAACAGAATGAAAAGGATTGGCCACGCTCTGAATGCACGGTTAATGAAATAGACGTGCTGCAAGAAAGAAAAAATATCTCTGCGGTTCTGTTGAGTAAAACGTTTAAAGAGACATGGTTTCCATCATATTTTTCAAAGTATACAAAAATTATAAGAATGGTAGGATGGATTTTGAGATTTCTTCAGAATGCTCGAAAGAACATTCATGATTGAAACACTGGAGAATTATCTGCTGATGAGTTGAATAAAGCTGAAAAGGCAATTATCAAAACTGTTCAAAGAGACACCTTTACCAAGGAACGGTTAAATAGTTTGAAATCCTTGTGTCTGTTGAAAGACCGTGATGGTTTAATTCGAGTGGAAACAAAGTTGACAGAACGTAAAGATGAAGACAATTTCAAGTACCCAATACTACTGCCAAGCGAACATAAATTGGTAGAACTTATCATCCAAGAACACCATGCAACCAAACTTCATGTCGGATTACATTCTTTATTGTCAGATTTGCGTGAAAAATTCTGGATACTTAATGGAAGGAGAACAGTACGCCGTGTAATTTCGAAATGCATTAGATGCAAGAGACACAATGCAAAATGTATACAAACAACTCCAGTTCCTCTTCCAGAAGACAGAGTGAGACAAGCATCAGTTTTTGAAATTACTGGAGTAGATCTGGCTGGACCCCTCATATTGAGGGGAGGTGTGAAAAGTTGGGTTGTTCTCTACACGTGTGCTGTTTATAGGGCTATTCATTTGGAGCTCATAACATCATTATCTACTAAAGCTTTTCTGCTCAGTTTCAGACGGTTCATAGCACGTCGTGGAAGACCTAATACCATCTATAGTGATAATGGAAGTAATTTTGTCGGAGCTGATAATCTTCTACAAAAAATTGATTGGAAAACCATTGAAATAGAAACAGCAGTCAAAAGAATTACTTGGAAGTTCAATCCACCCTCCGCTGCTTGGTGGGGAGGGTTTTGGGAACGTCTTGTGCAGATGGTTAAGAGACTGTTGAGACGGGTCTTGGGAACAACTTCTTTAGACTATGAAGAAATGATGAGCATTCTCTGCGATTGCGAAGCAATAATTAATGCCAGACCACTGACTTACATTTCCGAAGATCCTGAAAACCTAACTCCTTTGACTCCGGCTATGTTTTTGCAGGACATGCAGACGGTGGGAGTGCCAGACTTGGACCTTTTGGACAAAGTGGATCTCACAAAAAGACTGAGATATCAGCAGACATTAAAGGATCAGCTAAGGAAAAGATTTAGAGTAGAGTATCTTGGCCAATTAGTGCAACATAGGGGAAAAATGAAAATGCTGAATGTCAAAATTGGAGATATAGTTCTCATTGAATGCGAGAATAAGAAAAGAACTTTCTGGCCAATGGCAAAAATAACTGAAGTTTATCCCGGAAAAGATGGCAGCAACAGAGTTGTGAAATTAAAGACAGCAACGGGGGAACTAATTCGACCAGTTCAGAGAATTTTCCCTCTTGAAATTGAATGTCCATCCCGAGAACCAGAAACTGATACTGTAGCTAGTGAGAAAAGGGTTGTGGACACTTCACCCTCTGTTCAACGAAAGACTGTTGTTACTAGAAGTGGCAGAACAATTAGACTCCCATCTAGGTTTAGATAAATGTAGAAAAGTTTAATTTCCATTTAAATGTTAATTTATCTTTAATTTATTGTAAGTTTTGATTATAATGTTTAAATCAAAAGGTGGGAGAATGTTAAGTAACACTCATTGATTTCGTTATTCAAGTTTTATATTTAAATTTGCATTTCTTGTGAATTTGTTTATTTTAGTTTTGTAATAATGCTATGGCAACACTCTTGGGTTTCTGTAGACGTGGTCAGAGGAACGAGCGGTTTTGTTTACGAGTTGACGTTGGCTGTACGAATGTTAAGTTTTGAAGTAAAGTTTCTGGTTCCTGAAAAGCAGTTGTAATTATTTTCGTACATATTGAAACGTGTGAAGTTGGGTAAATTTCTACGGCGTTTCTGACAACATATTCGTGCGAGCAAGCGTTCTCTTGCATGAATATAATAAAAAGTAAAGTTAGAAGTCAACTAACAAATAAAAATCTAGAGTCGTGCTTGAAACTTAAAACAACAAGTTATAAGCAAGATTTAATCAAACTTTCAAAAGGCATGCAAAGCCAATGCTCCCATTGATGTAACTATCTATATTTGTGTTTTTATATGAATAAATATTATTCCGTATTTAAAGCCGTTTATTTTAAATCAAAAATCAAATATATATAAGCAAATACTATAATATTGAAACGAAAAATTTTAGTGGCTCTTTAAAAACTGGGAAATTTTGTAAATTGTAACTTTTGGCTCTTCCGTTTCAATAGGTTGCCGACCCCTGCTCTAGGTTAACGGAAGTTCCAGAAAACGTCATAAAACACTTCAAATGGAGTATGATTGGAACACATTGCAAGATTGTCTTGAGTAAGACGTCTGTGGACGTCGTTCTTAGGATATGACAGTTGTAGGATTTACGGGAGCCTTTTTGGCTGTCCAGTGGAAGTCTGGTTGTGTGGGATAAAGATTATCACTAAAGAAAATATAGAAAACAGTATAAGGATATGTTCTAAATTATTTAATATTTCTCTTAATAATCAAGAGAACAGCCTTTTTTTTTCAATTATTTGAATAAGCTGAGAGGTCATCGATACTGAAAGTTCTTTTAAAGTGTCTATGGAAATGTTCTTCCAAGATTGTTTGATGGCTAACACAAGATCCTATTTATACTGATATGGTGTGCCATTTTTATAAACTTCTCATGTGCTAAAAGGCCCCATAAATTTTCTATTGGATTGAGATCGGGACTCCTCACCTGCCAATCAAGTAAATTTACTGAATTAGCTTCAAACCAGAGTTTTGCACTCTTAGAAATGTGTATGGAAGTGTTATCCTGTTGGAAAATATAGTCTCCTGAAGTTATTAGTGGTGCCTCAGGTAACAAATGTTCGCCTAACATATCAACATATTTGTCAGAGTTCATTTTGTAGTTGATAAACACTATGGGCGTGGTTCTGTATGCTGCAAAAGTGTCCCAAATCATTACGCTGCCCCCACCATATTGACGTTTGGAAAACACTTTTTTGGTTTTACGCAGATTATACCAAAAATAGCGAAAACCATCTAGCCCATCAAGAACTTCTTTTCGTCTGAGAAGATTGCATCAATCCATTTTGGACCAAGAGAAATATATTTTTTTGAAAATTCCTGTCTTCGTTTCTTATGTACCTTTTTAAGAGGCGGACGTGACATTAACTTTCCATACCAAATATTCCCTCTATGAATACGTCATTGTTCAGACAATATTTGACGAAATTTTGCAAAATTTAATAGGCAAGTCACTTCTAAGTTCCCCTGGTGCTGATTATATTTTAGTGCGATTTGGAAAAATAGAATATGGACTCAACATAAGTTAAAACATATTGTTGTTCTAAATGCTTATAAAGGAAAAGTGAATGAATTGGATATATCCAGCTTTATGAACATTTTTATCCAAAGATCTCCTCATTGTTTTTATTTAATATTAAATAGTTATTGCATTATTAATTTATATTTATAGTATTGTATTATTTTATGAGTTCTTATAAAATTTCAGTAATGGATTATATATTTTAAAAAGATGTAAATAGTCTCAAAAACTTCTAACCAAAACCTCATATTTGTAATACTATGAAATATTTCACATTAAATATGCCCTTACAATTGCAATATTTATATACTATTTTGTTGCTCCATTTCTGTTGTACATTACTTAATAATGAATAATTACTGCGAATTTCTTTTATGCTATGTCAATCATTTCATATTCTAGTCAGCATGATAAATTATTTAAAATACACAGATTTTTTAATGGTATAAGTTACTGCTAATTTGAAGCTACATGTGATTAAAAGTTTAAATATTTGTAAGTACATAATTTAGATATTTAGTTATGTATGTTTTATTTAAATATATTATTATTTATTTAATTCTTTTATGTAACTTACTAGAATCACTACTTAATTGTAGTCTTGGATTTTTATATAAAAATCTATAAATTTTGTATGGACATTTTTATCTAGGTACAAATGAAATACATGTACACACATGCAGCCCCAAACATCAACAAAATGTTTTGATGAGTAATAAAAGATGGTATTAAAGATGGTATTAAAGCATGATAGCTATAAAAATAATTTAAATTTTTATAAAACAGTGTTCCGTACTGTATGAAGAATTATAAAAATATATTTAGAATTGAATTTAATAATAGAGATGCTATATGTTTTGTGAATGTTCTTCTCTGAAAACAGAAATGCTATATGTTTGTTCTGTGAATGTTCTTCTCTGAAAATCATTTCTCTTAAACTTAGATTTATTTCATCAAGATATTGCTTCCCTGTTCTTTGTTTTATTTTCAAATAATTTTTCGAAAAGATGAGCATGCTTGCAGATTTAAATAATGAATTTTAAAAATGTCCACTGACAGGTTAAAGTAATGAAACTATATTCAATATATGTGAAAACTTCTCAAAGTTTGATTTACAAATTACTTGCATAAACCTATGTTAATTTCTTCTGAAAAGTACATTTCAGAGCTTTGATTTTTTTTTAATATTTGACTACAAAGTACTGTTATCCGATAGTGTTAGTATTGTATAAAACTCTATATAATTGAGAAAAATAAACATTAAAAAATAATTATTGAATTGTTGATCATTTTCTGATGCTTTGTTTTTATGTTCTAAATTTTGAATGCAACTGGAAGCTAAGCAGCTTTTTTTTTCTTTGAATGCATGATTTTTAAATGTGTTTGATATAAATGATTATTTGTAGGTGGCCAGAGAATAAGCTATTCTGTGGTTAAAGAATTCTATATATTTTGTAGAACAATTTTAAAATATCCTTTAAATGAATGTGTAAATTAATTGGAGGTGTCTGCTATTGAGGAATGTCCATTGAATGAAGATGTCCAATTTTCAGAAGTGTACGTTAGGAAGGTTTTATATGTTCACATTAAAGAAAAATGGGCAGCCCAATGCCCTCCTAATATTTTCTAAAACTCTACGCCTATATTCACCTCTCGCATTAATGGTGCATGATGCCCCACAGTTTCCACATTGCTTATTCACAATGGTGCCATTTCTCCATTGCCGATACACTTTAACCACAGCAGCACACGAACAGTTTACAAACTGCACTGTTTTGGATAAAGCGTTCCTTTTTGCCATGACAGCAACGATTGATATGTTTTCAGAATGCCTACACCACACCTTATATACCCACCAAGTCAGCTCACGACACATGCCTTCTTTCATTGGTTATATGCTGTTGATGTCAAAAGTAGGAGGTGGTCAAATAATGTGACTCGACCCTGTAGTTTTATGTTAAGTTTTTAGCACTTGCTAAAAGGTAAGAAAGCCTTTTTTTTTTATCAGAAGTCTAAGTGACAAGTCTAAGATCTAAACAACACTTCTTGCTTAGAGGTCATATGCAAATTGATCATAAACATAGTTAAGTCTCTTTAAATTGAATCTGGGTTCTTTAAAATGTCTTAACATTTTTAGGTACAAAGGGAGTGGAAGCTCCGAATATATTTTATTTTAAACTTACTTTCCAAAACTGTATGTAGATTTTTGTTTAATTTATTATATATCTTATAAAATATTAGCTTCATTTTGAAATGTTTTTCTTTTAGGTGCTACTTCTGAGAACATCAACTTGGCAGAAAACAATTTTTTTGATAAAAAGAGTAAAGTGAAGGATTTACGTCAGCATAAAAGCAATGAAACCATTTCCAATCAAATTTATGGCAATATTAATGGACCCTTTTCTTCACCAACCTATACAAAAGTATTGTGTTGTACTATATTCTATTCTATTTATTTTCTGAAATTGATTTAGTTATTGCTTATTACAAATTTATGTATTACAGCCAGGATCAATATTAGCTATTGTAGATATGGATGGAATTTATCTATTTATTTTGAGTGTGAAAAGTATCAATGAAACTATGGCTTTTAATGTTTCAGGTATTTTTTACAATATCTATCATTATTAACATTGTATATAAAAATTTTACTTTATTACAATTTTGTTAAGTATATAACTAGCATTTGTTTTTCTCTTTTTAGTGGATATTTCGATGAAAGGTGATAATGGTTTTCTCTCGGCTGTGGATCATCCTTTGTTGTTGGTACATATTTAAGAGCATTTTATTTTTTGCTTTATATTTGTAGAGTTTTACTTGAGTCAGAGTAATCCCCATAGTAGTTTTGAATTTAAGTTTGTATTAGGCAAAGATATTTTTAGAATGCAATCAGATTCTCAATCCATTTTGAATTTGTGTTTTCTATTACATTCAAATATTTATAATGTCTTTATGTGTAAAAATATGCTAATGATTATCTTTGGTTCTTCTATTGAAAAAATATACCCATTTCTTTTGTTTGTAAAAACAACATCTAGTAGCTGTCATCTATTGACAGTTATTGCACATCTAACAATAAAGGGCATTTCTCAGTCTGGATCAACATTCTCAAAAAGATCAGTATTAAAATCTGAAGAAAACATGATTTTGAAAGCTCAGTTATAATCTAGAGATCATCTTTCTACTTTTTATTAAGAAACTTTTACTTTTGAAGTATAAGTCCTAAATCTTAAGTTCTTTTGCAGTATGAGTTTTTTAATTTTGAAGTATGAATCCTAATTTTCCTATGTTTGACTCAATTTTAGAACTTTAACACTAGAACGACAGAAGTGGTCATTTTGACTGCATAACTACATTGAGTTACGTAGTCAAAATGACCACTTCCGTCATTCTAATGTTAAATTTATTAATGCACAAGATGTATAAATTGAAATATTACAAAAGCACTAGAAAAATATGTATAATTTAAAATTTCTACAAAGCTTTTTGTTTTAAGCCTAAAGAATCAAAAGTGTTTAAAAAATTTTATTCAAGCACAAAAGTTGTAGTTTTTCTAAATTTCTTAAATATTTTATCCCTTAAAGCTTCTTAACTTTTGCTTTTGATAAACTCTGCTTTTTTATTGTAATTTGTATAATCACCCAATGATTTTTGCAAAAGTATGCATCAATTTCTAATATTTACATTGTTTTCCTGCATATATCTAATGATTATTATGTATATATCCGATTGCATATATCTGTTGATTATTAATTACATGGTTCATGTACAGTTATTTCATAGTTCATTATAGCCTGTAATTGAATCAAAGTTTTTTTTATGATAATTGATAAAGGTTTGGATTTTGCATCTTCTGGATAAAAATTCAGTTTAAAATTTTGTCACCAAATATCAAGAATAGTATTTTTAATTTATTCCCAAAATTATTTTGAGGTATTCTTTATAGAAATACTGAGGGGGGGGGGGAGAATTATTAACAATAAAACTTTAAAGCAGACTTCGGATTGACACCTTCAATTTGCTGCTAATTATCTGAACTTTCTTCAGAGACTCTGTTTTAACAGATTCTACCAACATACTTATAAATATGTTGATCTCTGGGTTTTTACAAAACACTTTATCAAAATTTCCCTAACTTAAATGACGACTAGTAACTATGATTCCAACCACTTAAACAGGAGGTGTCAAAGCTAAACGGTGAAGGTTCAATCCTACTAACATCTGTATAAATATGCAGATTTTCTGGATTTTATCAAAACATCTTATTGAAAATTCCTTAACTTAAATAACGACTAGTGGCTATGATACCAGTCACTTAAACAGAAGGTTATCAGTTCTGTGTTGTGATGGTTCAATCCTCAACACTGAACCATTTGGTGGTCTGCTTATACTAGGTTCTCCTGATATGCAACATAAATATGGCAAATTTCCATGGATAGTTCTCAACAAAAGACATCCTTCAATTGAAAGTATAGCCGCATCTGAACTTTGCATAATAAAAATCTCACTGTGATAAGCTGTCAAAATTATAACAATCAGTATGTCCTTAAGGAAAATGTTTTTATCCCAGTTTTGGATATGTTGGAGAAAAACATACGTACTGATATTCATAAAAATTTACATTTATATGTATGTGGTACATTTTGTAAAACTATTTATTACTGCAACCTATTTGCATTAATTAAGATTTTTATAATTCTTTTGTGTTTTATATAAAAAAGATATTCCTATTATGTCACAAAATGAAACTATTTTTGAAAGTATGTTATAATATGAATTATTTGGGAACTCAAATATGTCATTTTGAGAACATAAATTTGAGTGTTGTGTATTTTCTGATGGATGACATGATCAAATGACTGGTAGGACTTTATTATGTGATATAAAAAGTTCAAATCAAAAGATTTGATTCATTACAGATTATTCAGTTAAAAAGAAACAATTTATCCGTGTCAGATGTAGTGAGCCATAATATTTCAAATTATCTTTGTTATGAACATTCAGGCAAATGTACTTGAACTAGAGATTCCTTGGGAAGTCATTTTTTAAACATAAATAATTGGAGTGTGACTTAACTCGACTTTCTCATAACAGAAATAATTTTTTTTTAATTTTGCAAGAAAAAATTTCAAAAATTAGTATCATAGGTCCAAATACAAAGCTACAACAACTATAGCATACTATAACCCTTCACATTAAAGGGCTTGAAAAAATCTTTTGATTGATATCATACTTGACAATGTATGCCCCAGGGGTAACTTGCCCCCCAAAGGGACTAATGATGTTACAAACAAGAAAATTTGTATTGCAGCTATTTTTCACAACAGTGATTGAAACTATTAAGTCTTGTGACCATTGAGCCATAAATAATCCCTTTTATACATGATTATGTCAAATTTTGTCATATGCTGCCATGTTAAAAATATAAAATTTCTAATAAATTTAAGTTTTTGCTCAAATTTAAAAGAATTCTATCTAGTTCTAGATTTTATGATAACAAAGCTGGATATGAAGTTTCATGAAAATAAAATCCATTAATATTTGTGGCTCATATCATGTATACAAGAAATTGTCATCAGACAGACAGACATTACTCCAAAACTAGTCAAAACCTGTTCATGAGGTCTTAAAACATATATTGGCATCAAAATCTTGAAATCAAAAATTTTTGTGAAAACAATACTTTCTCAAAAGTACATATGAGAAAGTAAAAATAGAGTGGGAACTCCACTTAATGTGTCAATAAATATGGTGTAAGCTATTAGATTTTTACATGTTTTTTCTTAAGCTTTACAAATCTGATATTCTGAAATTTCTGGCTTGTAAATTTATTTAATCGAACTTTCAAATCAGGCATTTGAGCTGCATTAACTGTAGGTCGACTGGTCACAAACTTTCAAACATTATTTTCCCCATTATCCTCTCAGAACTGATGCTGAATAATAATGATTTTAGGTTAATTATTGAGGAGTTACATTAATAGAAGTGGGGCCTACTCTCCATGATTTGGAAGCACACAAAGTGCATTCTAGTGGTTTAAAGTTCAGAATTAAATTCGCTGAAGCAAGGCTTGTTAAGAGTTTTCTAGAAGATGGCATATGGGTATAATCAGATTGTTCTATGTCATTCAAAGTGGAAATATCATATGATATGAAATCATCACAATATGAATCAGCATTATAGGAAAAAAAGAATCCTAACATTACCTGTTATAGACATGGTATTTGGTTCTGCAGAGACTTTGATGCGTAGTCAGCTATAATTTATTGGTGTAATTATTTCATTGTTTATTAGAATTGATGATATCATAGGTGCCGACTTCAAAGATTATTGGGGGTTCCAGAAATTTTTAATCTAATGACTCATGCATTATTCAAAGGATTTAAGTCTAATTTAAATTTCATTCGGTGCTTGAATTGCTAAGATGAAGCAAATTATAGTTAAGTTCAGAAAACTATTTTTTTTCTCTGTATAATTATTTATTTCATTTATTTTGCTTTTGAAGGTGCATCATTATTATAATACAATATACAGATACTGTGTGAACTTCCAACTCAATTATCTTTATAAAAATAACAATAAATGTAAAATTTAATTTTATGTATTTTTTCCAATGTTAAAAATGTCAACAAATTTCTCTTTAAATCATTTTTCAGTTAAAATCTTGTATTTTCAGAGTACAGTAAACAGTCTGAGGGGGAAATGTCTATACACGTGACTTTATATATTATAAACAGGGGATGAATAATGAAAAATTTGAAGAATTAATAACAAAACCAAAATTTAAGCATGTATGCATACTTTTTTCACACTAAATATGCACAAAAATATTAGGGGTTTTAAGAACCCACAACAAAATAAAAGCATCTCGAACCTACAAAGTCGGTGTCACTGTGCAATACAAACTGGTGAAAAAAAGAATGATGTCACAAACAAGAAAATTTGTATCTCAGCTAGTTTTCAAATAATATTTGTATCATAGCTATTTTTAAGAAGTTAATGCAAAGTGATTTAGACAATTGGAAATTTAAAGGGGCTTCAAATTATATGTGATATATATTTTTTATCAAAATGTTCCATATTTTGGGTCCTTCTGGAATTTGCAATACTGAATAATCAGTCCCATACTGTACAATCATAATTATGTTATAATACTCTTATCCTTGATAATAGTATTGAAGACCCAGACCATCTGACTCATCCTGAGGACTTGAGCACTTGATAATAGTGTTGAAGACCCAGACCGTCCGACTCATCCTGAGGACTAAGAGCTACTATTTGGACGGCCGGCTTGATAATAGTGTGTAATAGGATAATTTCAAGTGGAAGAATATTAATAACTTAAATTATAATTTGAAGACTAATATTTCTAACTATAAATATGATTATGAAAGTGATCCTGAAGTATTCAGTACTCGTATTGATACTTATCCCACTTGTCTGGAACAAGACCAGAGCAAGCTGGTAAAACAAAAGTTCATCGGAAACTGGGAAAGAATGCAGCTTCTATTGGTCCAAAGACTCCAGGCATACCATTGTAGACTTTGTCAAATACCTCCCAATTTAAATTGGAACCCAGTGAAGGATTCAGTAATCATAATTCTAAATATGAGCAAGAAGTAGAAGTTGTGCTCTCATTGTAAACGATACTGTAAAATCAATATTTTATTCAAAAAGATAATAGAATATGGTAATTTTAACTTACATTTAGCAGAAGGTTTTAAATTATTCATATTTTTAGTTATAAATTTGAATCTAGGAAAAAGTCACATTAAAACAATTGTGTTTCGTTTAATATTCAAGACATAACATTTTGAAAAATGTTATAGATAATGGTATATGTAAATAATGTATGACATGCTATAAATTTTGTTTATTACAATGTTGTTTCAATATTACATTAGATTATGTTATGTTGTAAATAAATTGCCTATTTAAAATTCGTTTCTCAATATCAGAAACATACACAATGAGTTTAAAATATCTCATTCATGCATTAGTATCTGGTATTAAAATTATGCAGCATACCATATTTATATATCCTACTTTTTCTTGAAAAATGCTTATGTTTCCTACTTTTTGAGTTTCAATGCTCACATGATATATAAAATTTTTATGTTCCCTACTTTTTGAGTTTGAATGCTCACATGATAATCTAAACTTTAGTATTTGTTGATTGGTCACAAATAAACGTTATCGGGTTGAGATCCAATAACAAGGAGAGTGACATGCTTTTTACCTAGCATCCATTGTATCATAAGCTATGACCTTGTCATTATGACTGTACCTCATTTTTTTTAGTTTGGAAAAAAAATATATATGAAGGAGTTACCAGTATCTGTTGAGTAGTCCCCACCAGAGATGGGTAGAGCGTTCTTGTAATTAATGTTTTTTTTTAGAAAATTCAGAGTTAAGTTTAATGTGTATCAAAGAGAGCAACACAAAATATTGTAGCTCTTATTCCTAAAAATGATTACTATTGTGTCATTATGTAATTCATAGAAATATTCCAGATCTTATTGAATGTAGCATGTAATCACCGTTACAAGTTAGTAGACTAGTTTTAAAAATGTTTCTCAGTGGACAATTCCAACCTTCTGTTTTTTTGTTTTTTTTTTCGAGTCAAAATGTTTCAAAATGAACAAAAACATAAAAATTTGTATTCTTCAAGTTATATATATATTTTTTATTTGCAATCAATGTTTGCCTTTCTGATTTTTGCGGGGAAATGACCCATTTTGGCATGCACAGGATGTGACATCATAATGCCCTTCCAATACATTCTCATTGTCATGAATTTGTGACCAAGTTTGTTTACATTTGGAAAGTTCTGCTAATTATAATTGCTTCTATCTAAAAAAGTCTAATAGTTATAAGTATTGCATCATTTCAATGTGACAGCTACTAGTTTTGCATTGCCAAATAAAATCTTTATATCTCTGCCTAAAAATGATGTTCTTCGTAAAAAATGATGTCAAGCGATGAAGTGAGGTAGTAAACAAAATCCACCACTGTCATCAAAAAGCTCTTTTTATATGTGACGACCATTTTGAAGTAAGTTGCATTTATGTTAATTTTTATATTAGTATTTGATAATGAAGCTCTTTTAAATGGAAATTTTAACTATAAGTAGTATATCTATGTACGTATGAGCGCACATGTACTTTATACACTAAAAACTATATTTTATAGCTTATTTATATCTTTTTTATATATAAAAAAAAGGTATCGATCCATAATAATATTAAAAACATGATTTTATATTAAAATAAGGCCTTTTTTACATTTAGACTAAATTTTAACTTTTTTTTTAGATAAATGCGTGAAAATGATCAAAAGAGCCCCATTATGGGACATATTTATGAGGTTAGTCCCCCATATATAGATTAAATAAATCCTCCAAGAGATTCTATAAATTTGAAGATATTAAAAAATATAATGCGTCAAAAAAATCCTTATATTTTTTAATACTATAGCTTATATTAAAATAAGGTTTAGATAAATGCATGAAAAAAGAGATCAAAAGATAGGCCGCTCCATTTTGGGGCTCCCTCATATATAGGTAAAATTACGGTGAAAGGATTAAATAAATCCTCTAAGCTTTAAAATAAATGGGGGGACCGTTAGCCCCCTCATAAAAGTTTGATTTTTTTTAAAACATGGTCCTGAAAAAAATAAAAAAGTCAGAAAAAATAAAGTGATTTAACACGATAGGTTAGAAAATCATAGAATAACTCTCATATTTGCCACCACCAGAATATATAAATATACTTTGAAACGCGTCCGTAATTTACGGACGCGTTTTTTAGAGTTCATAAAATCTTAAAGTTATAATATAATTTTTTAGAAGAAGATGTTAAAAAAGCATATTTCCATACTTAGATATAAAATATAATTACTTTTTTTCAATAAAAGTAAGTTGTATACAATCTTTACTAAATTTTTTCTCTCCACCAAAATTATAATATAACTTAATATTCTTACTAAATTTTTTAAGATCTTTATCATTATAATTACTTAAAAATGCTGTTCCAGTATCACCGTTTGATTCTATAAATCTTGCTATTACACTAATTCCTTTCTTTTCTAGAGATTTTTTAATCTTATAAAGATCCATTTATTTAGAATTATATTTTAACTCTATTAAGCTTTCTCTAATATGTATTTATTATCACCTAAATATAAAAATATATATCTTCCTTTATTGATTTTATTTATCAATCTATTAGAAAGTTGTCCATGTTTATTCGCAAGGTAATACTCTTTTTCTTCACCTTCTACAATTAACTTTACGATTGCTGTACCTGCAATCATATTTTTAATTTTTTTCAATGATATCAGATCATATTTTCCAGGATATAAATCATCTAATACATATGTTTGATGATAACCACTCAGACTATTGAACTCTTCCATTTATTAGTAAACATTTTTTAAGACTGGAAATCCTACATTATTTCTTCTCATGGGTTCACTAGGTAAAAATATTAATTCACTACAATTTAATGTTTCTAAATTAGTTAAATTTTTTATACCTTCAAGGGATGTTAATTTATTTCCGTCACAATATAATTCTTTTAAATTAGTTAAATTTTTTATACCTTCAAGGGATGTTAATTTATTTCCCTCACAATATAATTTTTTTAAATTAGTTAAATTTTTTATACCTTCAAGAGATGTAATATCATTTATGCTACAATTTAATGTTTCTAAATTAGTTAAATTTTCTATACCTTCAAGGGATGTTAATTTATTTAAATCACAATATAATATTTTTAAATTAGTTAAATTTTTTATACCTTCAAGAGATGTAATATCATTTTCGCTACAATATAATGTTTCTAAATTTATTAAATTTTTTATTTCATCAAGAGATGTTAATTTATATCCTACACAATATAATTCTTTTAAATTCGTTAAATTTTCTATTCCTTCAAGAGAACAATTATATATAAAAATAGATTTCACTTCAGTAGGATTCTCTATATTTAAGAAAGACATAGTTTTTTTTTCCATACCATTATTATATACAACATCCATTTATATAGAAACATTTTTATTAAATATTTATTTATCCTCTTTGTTAGTTAATTGTCTCAAAAGATAAACACTCTCTCTCAAGACTGATTTAACTTCATATATCTCTTCAAAAATTTTCTCTTGGTAAGGTTCTATTTCATTATGACCAAACTTTTTATTTAATTCACTCATCTGTATAGCTTGTACTTTTTTCCAATAAACATTAAAAAAGTGATCAGGTAATAGCTCAAATTTATATTTAATCAAATAACAAAAATCTAATTTATGCATAAATTCTTCTATAAAATTTTCACTAAATGTTTGATATCTAGTTATATACAACCAATTTAAATCATCTTTTAATTCTCTCATAGTATCTTCTGTAAGATTTTGAAATATTGATACTTTATATAAATCTAAATTATCAGAAAATTTTATGATAAATTCGTTACTTAAAGTTTGATATTGAGATATGTTTACCCAATCTACTTTATCTTTACATTTTTCAATAAAATCTTCTGATAATTTTTGATATCTAGAAATTTTAGGCCAATCATCAGGTTGAGCAAATTCTTCAATAAAAGATTCAGACAGTGTTGAATATTGTAAAACTAAATCCCAATTTACATGACTAATAAGATTTCTAATTACATCTTCAGATAAATTTTTTCTGGAAAATTCATTCCAATCAATATCCATTTATTAGAAAGAAATTTTTTCAATATGCATATAAGGTTTTAAAGTGTTACCATCAGATTTTATCCATAATGTAATGATATCATCACTTTTACCGTAAGCAAAACATGTTACTGTATTTGTATTAGCATTTAAAATTTCCTTACCATTGATTTCTAGAGATATCAGTGAACTTTTATCATATATATATATATATTTTCTACATATATAGCTATATATATATAGATATTTTCATATACATATCTGTAGTTAATAGCATCTCTGGGGTCAGTAATTTAGAACTCATCATATTGAAATTTACTTTTGTAAATTTTTCATCTATAAAAATAAGATCATCTACAGTAATCCAGATATCTCTATTATCTAAATATATTTTATTGACAACATCGTTATCATTTTCAGGTTCAGAAACATTTGTAATTATTTTATTTTTTACATCAAATTTATCATTCTGTAATATTAACGAATTTTTTTCAAAATATCTTTTATTCACAACATTTTTTTCATCTTTAGGATCTGCAACATTTCCTATTCTTTTTCCTTTTGCATCAAAAGCTTTTCCTTCTGAAGAATGTAAAGTTGTTTCATCTAATTCTTTTATTCTCTTGCCTGTTTCTTCAGTAAAGGTTAAAAAACCCTCATCATATTTAGTTTTTATAAGATCTCTCAATTCATGATGATTATTCTCTATTTTATTCAAAACAAAACTTTTAGTGGTTAAATCTAAATCATCTATAGGATTTTCACAATTTTTTAAAATTCTATTTTCCATATCATAATTTCCATCATTCATTAATTTAAAACCTATACCTGGAGGTCCAATAGGTCCTTCTTTCATTTGATCATCATAAGGTGGATAATAAGCACTCATTTATTTAATTTTAAGATTTTAAACTCTTAACCATTGTTATAGTTTTATTTTTTAAATTTATAAAACATCTCTTTCTTTCTTTAAAAATAAAATAAAACTTATATTCCTTTTGACTATTCGTTATCCAATTAAATTCAATATCTAAATTATTTAAATCGGTATAGTTTTCATGATTTGATGAGTCAAAAGGAAAAATAGGATACAGTTTACCAAAATTCTCCTTATTTATCAAAGGTCCTGTTTCTGTATTATTATCGTAAAATCCTTCATGTAAAAGAGCTTCATACACTCGAATATAATCTTTATTGGTAAAATTTGTTTTATAACGCATAAGAGGAACTTGTTTATTATTAATCATCAACCAGCATTCTGCCATATCTATATGATCAAATATCATATTATTTTTTTCATAATTATTATCTCTTTCAACATATTGAGGAATAACATAGACACTTAAAACTTCATCTGATGCTGTTGTTGCTGTCACAGATCCGCTGTTGCTTCTATAAGGGCCTACCATCTTAAATCTATGTTGATCCCAATTTACCTCTATATCTTTATCAGATAGATATGATTCCAGAAACAAACTTTCTGCAGAATTTTTTTATTCTATATAAGGTAAATGCAAGGTTAAACCTTCAACTACTACCTTATAATTTTCGTTTCTTATATTAGTATATATCATATTTTTATTTTCATTTCTTTGAATTTCTATTTTCACTTCAAAACCTGAAATTATCTTTTCATATTCTCTAAAGAAATCGATTATATCTTTTAAAGGTGTCCATATTTTAATGACACTGCTATCTTTCGTTAGTTCCCATCTCTTTACGAATCCTTCATTATAATCTTTATTCATATTCAAATTATTAAAAAATTCAGTTATTTTAGTAGTATCTTCTAAAGTACCATCATATTTGAACTCATTACGGTCAGATGAATCAGATGTATCTAGATAAAAAAATTCATTTTGAGCTTGTGATGTTACATAATCAGGAGTATAATGAATTAATCTTAAAACATGATTCATGATTGAAAAATTTGACTGTGTATTTGATTCAATTTCAGTATCTCCTATATGTACTTTTAAAGTTTTGATAAAACCTCCACCATTTACCAGACTCACATTTTCGTTTCCAATGGATGATTTATCATTTTTTGTAATTTTTAATTTTAGTTCAAGATATCCTCTAGAATATAAAATTTTTGCTTTAGTATCATTAATATGAAAAACATAGGTGGCATTCTCATCTGAACTATGTTCTTTTGGATGAATTTCTCTTAATTCATAACTTTTAATGTGATCATTATAATAATAACGAGTATCACTTAAATCATAAATCATTTATTTAGGAAGAATTTTTAAACCACCTCCTTTCTTTTTCATAGAAAATATTACATTTAATATATTCTTAGGTTTCAATAAAACCTTTAAAAATCCTTTTATTTTTTTAGTTTTTCTCATTTATTTAAGAAGAAATAAAATTAAATTCTACAGCTCCTTTATTTAAATCTATTAATTCACCTTTTTGATTAGTAATCCTCATTTTTATTCTTTCAACAGGATCTACTTTAACAGGAAAAAATATCCAATTATTAAATTCTTTTGAAATTATACTACCTGGAGGGTTTTTATTAGTGAAAGAATATATAACTTCTGAATTATATTGATTTATTAAAGATCCTTTTACAACATCACAGTGAATATAAATATTATCATTCCCATTAGATATATCAGCAATATGTTCACCTTCAACCTCTATTTCTTCATCATAACTTCCATATGTCGGTTTTAAAAAGCCTATAATTTTATGAAAGTTACTTTTTGTAAAATCAATTATCCAACCATTTTTCAGTTTAATAGATATTCTTTGTCTTGCTTCAATAATACCAAATTTGACAGGTGGATCCTCACCGAATATTTTCATCATATACTCATTTAATCCTCTTATAGTATAATTACCATTTGAGATAGTAATTGTTATATCTGTGTCTAATGTATACAATCTAAATATGTTATTTCCATAATTCTTACTTATATTAAACCAGGAAACTTCCATAGAGAATGAGTGTAAAGCTAATTTTTTTATTTTAAGAGGTGTAATAAAATTTACAGTAAATTCTTCTGATTTCTCATGACCTTCAGACTTTAATTTTATCATTTATACATAACAAAATTTTCATTATAGTCACTAGGTTTTTGTGTAGGAAATGATTTGAGAACATTTTTAGGTGATATACCTTTATTCCTTTCTCTTATATATTTCATACAAAATATACCACATTTCACAGATGAAGGTTTCTGTAAAAAACTATCATTATAACCTATTTTTTTATTGGATGTAACAAGAAATGATTTAATATTTTTAGGAATATAGTCCTTCTTCATATTGTCATATTCACCAAACGGATCAAAATATTCCACATATTTATATTTAGGATCATTATAATAACAAACCCAATGAGTTCCGGGACCTGTTGATACATCTAAATTAATGATTCCATTTTCAAATTTTCCTATAGTTTTAGGTAATAAATCGGAGGTAAACACACCTCTAAATCCTTTTTCATTTATCATATTTTCTATAATCATTTTGTCGCTAATTCCCACTGTTGATATATTCCCTTTCCAAGTTTTTTTTTTTCCCAGATCCCTTTTTTTGCACAGCTGAACTAGCTAATCCTGATAAAGCACCTGTTGCTATTGCTGGAACTGCTAATTTAGCAGCGGTTATTAAAGAGGGTATAAGTGCCGCTAGAAATGGTAAAAATCCTCCATTTTTATCTAATTGAGTTTTACTGATTGTAATTCTTTTTTTATCATTAATATGATTAATTTGAGTTTTAGTTAAATACATCTCATGATTAGGAGTTTTAGATTTATCTATTTGTAATGTTACTTCTATTTTATTTTTAAAAGCTGATTTAAGTTTATTTTTCTGACCATCACTCAAATAAACTTTATATTTTATCATTTATTAACAGAGAAATTGTTTATGATATCGTTGTACATCATTATAAGTAATTTCTTTATTTTTTAATAACATATCTAACAATAAAGTTACTTGATTATACAATTTCTTTGATTTACTTCCGTTACATATTTTTTCTGTTAAATTTGATAATACATTCAATCCTTTACCTACCTTCATTTCTTTACTACTTCGAATCATATTTAATCTATGCATATAATTTTGCAACATATTTTCTTTATTTTTAATTTCTTTTATATCATTCTTTTTCTGGTTTAATTCCTCCTCTGAAAAATTTTTAGCTCTAGAAATTGTACTTTTTAAGTTGCCTCTTTTCTTAGATAATCCTTCTTTTAATTGTTTAGCTCTTCCATACATCTCCTCTAATTTTTCTTGATCGTTTAAAAATACTGACGGTCTGTATAATTTTTCTTCTTTTAAATATTTTAAATTTAAATTTTGATCGATATCATAAGTATAAGATACTAATTCTTTCACAGCTTCAATAGGCTCTTCTATAGATGGAAATGTAATATTTTCTACAACATTTTGAATACTTTTCACAATATCTTTATTTGATTTTTCATATTTTTCAATTTCTTGAGTGATTGGTTTATGAAATTCTTCTAAGGTCTTTTGAATACCTATTTTTTCTTTTAGTTGATTTTCATTATTCTTTCTTATTTCTTTTTCTATTTTTACTATTTTAATTGAATCTTTTATTTGCTTTAAAAACTTGTGTTTCCGTTCTTTTTCTAAGTTCATTTATATAATATTAATTTTTTTACTGCAGCAAATTTTATTTTTACTGCTAGTAAATTATGATAAAAATTAAAGATTACACAGAACCAGAAGAATTACCTGATCCTAAACAACATCCTTTGTTACCTAAACATCCATTTAGATTACTTATAGTAGGATCTTCAGGTTCAGGTAAAACAAATTTACTGTTAAATTTGATTTATGATTTATTATTTTTTAATACATTATATATATGTGCAAAAGATTTATACGAACCTAAATATTCTAAATTACAAGAAAAATATACATTGTTTGAAGATATAGAAAGAGAAGATATTTTGAAATGTAAGAATATAAAGAATAAGAAAAGATTATTAAAATTATATGATAAATTAAAAAAAAAAGTATTATTTTCTTCAGATCAAAATTTTATTAATGTAGATGATTTAAATCCTACATTAAAGAATTTAGTTATTTTTGATGATTGTGTGATTGAGAAAGATAAAAAAAACATCGAAGAATTATTTATCAGAGGTAGAAAGAAAAACACATCCTTTATTTATTTAACTCAGTCATATTTTTTAACACCTATCAATATAAGAAGGAACTGTAATTACGATATATTTTTCACTCTACAACCAAAAGAAATTCAACAGATTATAACAGAGATAGATGGTTTATTAAGTACTGAAGAATTCAAACAAATGTATAATAAAAGTGTTCAAGAAAAATATGATTTTTTTATGTTAGATTTAGTGAATCCTGATATGAGATACAGGAAAAAATTTAATCCTTTATAAATGGATGTATATTTAGAAAAAAGATTATATGTTTACAGAAAGAGTAGAAATATGTATCAAAAGATAAGTATTTCATTATCATTAAGTAAGGTTATTCTAAGTGGAACGGGTTTATCAGCTATAGCCTTTCTACCGCTTGCATTTTTAAGTCTATCAGTTGGTATAGTAGAAGCCATAGATCTCGCATTAAAAATAGCAGAAAGGAAAGAAGAATATAGACATTGTTATAATTTTTATAAAGAACTCTCGTTTAAAGCTAAGGATATGACAGAAGAAGAAATTTATATGCGTGAAAAGGATTTCATAAAAAGTTTAAAATTTAATCCAGTTGAAAAATATGTAAAACAAATGCAATTGAATGGATATAAATTTCTAAATAAATAAATGGTTTGTAAAAAGAAAGGTGGTGATATTGTTGGATGGATACAAGATAAAGTAAATCCTCCAGAATTACATTTACCAGGATATCAATATTGTGGTCCATTTACAAAATTAGAAAAAAGATTAAAAAGAGGTGATCCTGGAATAAATAGAGTTGATAAAGCATGTAAAAAACATGATATTGAATATAATAAAACAAAAGATACAAAACAGAGACATGTTGCTGATCAAGAATTAATAGACGATTTAAATGCTATACAAGATCCAACATTTAGAGAAAGATTAGATAGAGGAATTATTAAACCTATTATTAAAGCTAAAAAAACTTTTGGATTAGGTATTTCTATATATTGTGTCAAGTGTAAAGATAAAACCCCAACTAAAAATTATTATAAAACTACTTCTAAAAATAATAAACCTGTTGGTAAAGGTATCTGTACTATTTGTGGAAGTAAAAAGAATACTTTTTTAGGGAGTTAAAAGAGACATATTATAATCCAGAAACAGGTTATTGTGGAATTAATGAATTGAAAAGAAAAACAGGATTACCTAATGTTGAAGAATTTTTACATGAACAAGATGTATATACTAGATATAAACCTGTCATTCGTAAATTTAAAAGAAGAAGGGTTTATGTTCCAAACAGTAATAATCAATTTGATGCTGATTTGTTATTTATAAAAAATTATAGCAAATATAATGATGGAACTAATTATTTGTTAACGGTTATAGATGCTTTTAATAAATATGCTTGGGCTTTTCCTATAAAAAGAAAAACATCTGAAGAAGTTGTACAAGGTTTTAAACAAGTTTTTAAAGAAAGAATACCAAAATTCATTTTGACAGATGAAGGTACTGAATTTACAGGAAAACAGACACAAAAATTATTTAAATATAATAATATACATTGGTTTACAACTAAAAATAAAGAAATAAAATCTGCAATAGCTGAGAGATTTAATAGAAGTATAAGAGAAAAAATTATAAAATATATGCATGCTAACAATACTAAAAGATATATTGATGTATTACCCAAATTACTTAAAAATTATAACAATTCATATCATAGATCAATAAAAATGACACCTGTTGAGGCTAGAGAAAATGAATCTCAAGTTTATAAAAATTTATATACTAAAAAGATTATGAAAAAACCTAAATTTAAGATAGGAGATAGTGTTAGAATATCTACAATTAAGAAAACATTTAGGAAAGTAGATGATTCTACATTTACTGAAGAGATTTTTATAGTTTCTGAAGTATTGAAAACAGATCCAATTACTTATCGATTAAAAGATTTAAACAGTAAAGAAATTGAAGGAACTTTTTATGAAAATGAAATGGTAAAATATAATAAAAAAGATGATGTATATAAAATTGAAAAAATCATAAAAAAGAAAGGAAATAAGTATTATGTAAAATGGCTAGGATATCCTGATGAATTTAATAGTTGGATATCTGAATTAGTATAAATGGAGATGAAATTAATCTATGATTCAGAAGAAGAAGAACATTTTTATGTTATCGATTACGAAAGTTTAAAACAAAGATATAATAGTAGAGTTTGTTATTTTAATCGATTAAGAAGGAGATATAATATTTCTCAAGAAATTGAGGATATGTTTTTAAAATTTTTAGATTTTATGTATTATGAGAAATCGATTAACTATTACTATTTTATGAAAAAGATTTGTGATATTTTTAATATTGAAAATAATATAAAAGTTCAAAAAGTTAAAAAGAAATATGAAAAAATATGGAATGATTTTTTACAATCCCTTTATAAAAATGTTTCTTAATAAATGGAGCTTACAAAAAAGTGCATACACTGTTTGACTATGAAATCAGTAAATGAGTTTTACATATATCATAGAAATGAAAAAATTTATTTCCAAAGTCATTGTAAATGTTGTGATTCCATAATCAAATATAAAAAATTTAAATGTGAATGTGGTATGCAATATACCTATACACACAAAAAGCGGCATTTAAAAAGTATTTATCACAGTAAGCATCTTGGAAAAAGTATTTAAAAAAATGTTTCCTAATAAATGGAGCTCAACTTAAAGTCAAAGACTATTGGTGAGCTTAGAAAAGTAGTAAAACAATTGAATATTAAACAATCTAAAGGTTGTAAGAAGGTTGATTTAATTAAATTATTAACTAAATATATCAGAAAAACAGGTGAATATAAACCTGTTTTAGTAGATTTATTAAATTTAGATTTGTCAGCATACTTGGAAAAAAAGAAAAAAATATTTATTGATAAACCTAAAAAACGTAAAAAAATTAAAAAGATTTTTGATTCTTTTAATTTAAGATTTGATAAAAATGATTTTAAATCTGTCTTTCCTGAAGAAAATGTATTTACAGAAGAAGAAAATCTTGAAAAGTTATTTACAGAAGATAGAAAATGTCGTATATGTGGTAAATATTATGAAGATGAAGAAGAACATATAAAGAAAGACTTAATGATTAAAAGATCAAAACAAAAAAGAAAATGTAGTATTTGCGGCATATATTATAAACATTTAGATAATCACATATCAAGTCGAAAACATAAAAAAGCATTAGATGAAGGTAATGTAGAAATTAAGGAATATGAAACTGCTTATAAATCTAGATTAAGATCATACAGAATTAATAATTATAATAATATTAAAATCCCTCTAGAATTTTTAGAAGAGAAAAGAAAGGATATAATAGAAAAAATAAAGGAAATTTTGAAAGAATTTAATGGAATAAAGGTAAATTTTAAATTGTTTTGTTTGTATAAATTAAATGAAGAAATTCAAGAATTTACATTCAAAACTGAGAATCAAATTATATTAAAATCTAATGATTTACATACTTTTTATGATTATGTTATTGACAACTTAATAAATGAATCTGATGATTTTATATCAAAAGGATCTGGTTGGAGTCTTGAAGAAATTAAATTTTTAGAATTGAGAATAAATAAGTATCAACCCTTGAGAGGATCAAGTTATATTGATTTACCTGAAAAAATTAAATCTAAACAAGCCATAATAAATGTAAAAAATAAAGATAATAAATGTTTTATGTGGTCTATATTATCAGCAATTCATCCTGTAAAAAAAGATCCTCAAAGAGTGTCAAAATATGAGCAATATAAAGATGAATTACATTTTAAAGGTATTGATTTTCCTGTTTCATTAGACAATATTAAGAAATTTGAAAAACTAAATAATATATCTGTAAATGTTTATAGTTATGATGGTTCAATTTATCCACTTAGAATAACTAACAATAAATTAGAAAAACATGTAAACTTGTTTTATATGAAAGATCATTATTGTTGGATTAAAAATATGAATAGTTTGATCAGATCACAAATTACTAATCATCGTATATTTTTATGTGATAGATGTTTAAATTATTTTTATTCTGAGGAAAGATTAAAGATACATGTGGAATACTGTGAAGATGCTGTCACAATTAATATGCCTAAAAAAGATGAAGTTATTCAATTTAAAAATCATGAAAGAAAAATGAGAGTACCATATACTATATATGCTGATTTTGAATCTCTCTTACCTAAAATTGATACATGTGAGCAAGATCAAACTAAATCATATACTGTAAAATATCAAAAACATGTAGCAGATGCATTTTGTTATTATATCAAATATGAAAAGGAATACTATAAACCTCCTGTTGTTTATAGAGGACCTGATACAATCAAAAAGTTTGTATCTATGTTAAAAGAGGATACTCTTAAAATTGAAAAAATTATAGAAGACAAAACTAAAAAATATGAAAGTATCAAATCAATGATAGAGTTCGATGAAAATCATTATAAAAGAACTAATATTTGTCATATATGTGAAAATCAAATCTTAAATGATGATAAAGTAATTGATCATTGTCATTTAACTGGAAAATATAGAGGTCCAGCTCATAATATATGTAATTTAAATTATCAAATTCCAAAATTTATTCCAGTAAAAATTCATAATTTAACAGGTTATGATTCTCATTTGTTTATAAAAGAACTTGGATTTGATCAAACAAAAATAGATGTTATACCTAATACTGAAGAAAAATATATATCTTTCAGCAAAAAAATAGGAGGTATGAAATTGAGATTTATTGATTCATTTAAATTTATGTCTTGCAGTTTAGATAATTTATCAAAAAACTTGAGAAAGTTACCAGAAAATATTGAGAAGTGTCCACCAAAAATACGAAAAATGAAATATATTAAATACTTAAAATCAAAATTTAGAGAGACATCATTACATTTTCCTGATGATAAATTAGATCTCATTACAAGAAAAGGTGTATATCCTTATGATTATATGGATTCTAGAGATAAATACAAAGAAACAGAATTACCTTCAAAAGATAAATTTTATAATAAATTGAATGAATGTTATATAACTGATGAAGAATATAAACATGCTCAACGTGTTTGGAAAGAATTTAATATAAAAAATTTAGGTGAATATACAGATTTATATGTCAAAACAGATGTATTAATTTTAACAGATGTATTTGAAAATTTTAGAGATGTTTGTATAAAAACTTATAAATTAGATCCAGATTGGTATTTTACTGCTCCTGGTTTATCTTGGGATGCAATGTTAAAAATAACAAATGTTAAATTAGATTTATTAAATGATTATGATATGATTCTCATGATAGAAAAAGGTTTAAGAGGAGGTGTTTCACAATGTTGTAATACGGCCGTCCAAATAGTTGCTCCTAGTCCTTTGGACGAGTCGGACGGTCTGGGTCTTCAACAATGTTGTAATAGATATGGAAAAGCTAATAATAAATATATGAAAAATTATGATAAAAGTAAAGAATCCAATTATTTAATGTATTTAGATGCTAATAATTTATATGGATGGGCTATGAGTCAATATTTACCATATGGAGAATTTAAATGGTGTAATGAAATAAATTACGCTAAACGTGAATTATATAACAATAAAATAAAAGATGATATTGGATATATATTTGAGATTAGTTTAAGATATCCAAAAGAGTTACATGATTATCATTCAGATTTACCATTATGTCCTGAAAATAGAATACCTGAAAATTCAAAACAAGGTAAGTTATTAACAACTTTACATGATAAAGAGAAATATGTAGTTCATTATAGAAGTTTAAAACAATATTTGAAAATGGGTTTAAAGGCTGTAAGAGTACATAGAGTATTGCAATTTAAACAATCAAATTGGTTAAAAAAATATATAGATTTAAACACTGAAATGAGAAAGATAGCTGCTAATGATTTTGAGAAAGATTTTTATAAATTAATGATTAATTCTATATTTGGAAAAACAATGGAATCTATTAGAAAACGAATTGATGTAAGATTATGTTGTAATTATGATCAAGTTAAAAAATTAATTGCTAAACCTAATTTCAAATGTAGAACTATTTTTGATGAAAATTTGGTAGCTGTTCACATGAAAAAAACAAAACTATATTTTAATAAACCGATTTATGTTGGAATGAGTATATTAGATTTATCTAAACATTTAATGTATGATTTTCATTATAATGTTATGAAACCGAGATATAAAGATAATATTAAGTTATTATATATGGATACAGATAGTTTTATATATGATATTAAAACAGATGACTTTTATGAAGATATGAAGTCTATGATTGATTATTTCGATACATCTGATTATCAAGTAAATAATCTGTATAATATGCCTAGATGTAATAAAAAAGTAATAGGTAAAATGAAAGATGAAAATAACGGTGTGATTATGGAAGAATTTGTAGGTTTAAGAAGTAAAATGTATGCAATAAGATTAGAGAGTGATAAAAATTTTGAGATTAAGAGGTCTAAAGGTACTAAGACTAGTACCGTTAAAAACAGAATATCATTTGAGGATTATAAAGACTGTTTATTAAATAAAAAAGATCAATATAGAACACAGAATTTAATTAGAAGTAAGAAACATGAATTGTATTCAATTCAAGTGAACAAGATAGCTTTATCAGCAAAAGATGATAAAAGATTTATATTAGAAGATGGTATGAATACTAGAGCTTTAGGACACTATAAAAATGTTTACTAATAAATGGATGAGTGCTTAGGTGATATTCGAGCTTTAAATTTTACAAATTCTGAAGAAATTTACTATATGACTTATCTTTGTAATGTATTGTATGATATAAAATATGATAAAAAACTATTATCAGAAAGTTTTCATAGGTTGACTGAATTAATTGAAAAAGAAGAAAACGAAGATATTAAATTGAAGGGATTAGGAGTTTTATATGTTATTTCAAAGAATTTATTCTATTGGTCATGAATTTATAAAAAATGTTAAATGATTTATATCCTCCTAAAATGTTAAATGATTTATATCCTAGGATTGATATAACTAAATATTTTACCTTAAAGTTAGTTGAATCAATAAAATATAAAGGTATATTTAAGTATGCTTAATCAATATATTAGAGTAATAACAATTTTATCTCTATAATTCAGGGGGGATGACTATCCCCCTATATTTATAAAAAATGTTTACTAATAAATGGAAGAGTTCAATAGACTGAGAGGTTATCCTAAGACGTTTAAATTAAATGATTTATATCCTGGGGAATATAATCTAATATCATTGAATAAAATAAAAACCAAATATGGAAATACAGTAATCGTAAAATTATATGTGGATGATATTGAAAAAAATTATTATTTAGCAAATAAACACGGTATGCTATCTGATGAATCTATATATGAAATCAATAAAAGAAGGTATATTTTTAAATATTCAGGTATGATTAATGATAAATATGAATATGAATTAGAGGAACTCAATCCAGATCTTTCATTTTAATAATTGATTTATAGTTTTTACAGTTATCAATAAACGTTTTAAATCATATGACATATATTAAATCTCTTTGAGAGCCATTCTGTTTTAACTCTCGAAGGGAACCCTTATCACCGGAAAGCAGTGCTTGTTTCATTAGACGATGTCAAAACTATTATGTTTCCGGCTGTGCTGAAAAAAAATCCTGCGAGCTGTGGTTGTTTTTGATAATTATTAACCTCAGCTTTTTGCAACCTCACTGATAGCACACAGTCGCTCAATTAGAGGAATCTTTATCTGAGACGACATATTTTTTTAAATTTTGTTTAGTTTTTCTATTAAAAATAGGGTATTTTAATATGTTTTTAAGATCTTTAATATATTTAGTCACGTCTAATTTCATATAAATCCTTTTTTTCACCTTATGGAGGGACCGTTTATTTTAAAGGAACCTATAAAACGCGTCCAAAAATTACGTTTCGATATATTTTAAGTCACTTTGTAATCCTATATTTTAGGATTATTTTAAAGCTTAGAGGATTTATTTAATCCTTTCACCGTAATTTACCTATATATGAGGGAGCCCCAAAATGGAGCGGCCTATCTTTTGATCTCTTTTTTCATGCATTTATCTAAACCTTATTTTAATATAAGCTATAGTATTAAAAAATATAAGGATTTTTTTGACGCATTATATTTTTTTATATCTTCAAATTTATAGAATCTCTTGGAGGATTTATTTAATCTATATATGGGGGACTAACCTCATAAATATGTCCCATAATGGGGCTCTTTTGATCATTTTCACGCATTTATCTAAAAAAAAAGTTAAAATTTAGTCTAAATGTAAAAAAGGCCTTATTTTAATATAAAATCATGTTTTTAATATTATTATGGATCGATACCTTTTTTTTATATATAAAAAAGATATAAATAAGCTATAAAATATAGTTTTTAGTGTATAAAGTACATGTGCGCTCATACGTACATAGATATACTACTACTATATTTACTCTATCGAACCAATAGTGGACATCATTCTAGTAGTGTACACCCATTCACTATAAATCACTTTACATCTTAAGATACATCATATAGCTTCTTAATATTACAGTTTAATATTCCATCATAGTTTTTTTTTTTTTTTTTTACCAATAAGATGTTATAATTTGTAATTCAATGTCACCTGGATTCAAAATTATGCAAATCAGTTCATCTGTTACTATGAAACATATATTTTTTTTATTAATCATACCATATTTCTACTGATATTCATATATTATATATTTATTGTGGTACAATTACATTGGTAATAAAATTATTTTTATGGCTTAAGGGGACACGGTACCTCAATTATGATCAAAATATCCATTTCTATTATTATTATTATTATTACATCAAATTATAAGCAACTACCTTGCCAAGTATGTGTGTAAAATATTGGACCTGTATCTGCATTATTTAAAAAGTTATAGATATTTTTCTGATGCGAGGTGGAAATTTAAGGTGTACCAATGTGGGCGTGGCCGAGTTTGCTGGAAAGTAGATCCTCACAAAAATTTAATTAATTCTTTTTAGTAAAATATGTTTTGAAGTGAAGTGAAGGGAAGTAAAAGTAAGTGAGATGAAATAATTTCATTTTAACCTCAACCAGTTCTAGCTGACGTACACAGTTTGGCACCTCACACTGAGCCGATGTGCCTCCCACCGAACCAAGTTGAAAACTTTAAATGCATTTTTCTCAGCTTTCATTTTTTCCGTGTTACAGTGTATTCAAAATGCTAAGGTTTTTTTTCTATTTAAGATAGAGCTTTGAAATTTTTTATAAATACTTTTAGTTATTTGTGGAATAAAACTGGGTATGGATTAGTCTTTAAGTGCTATAGTTATTTTAAAAAAAAATAACAAATCTTAAAATTTTAAAATTTTGGCAATTATTTCTACGTTTCATATAAAAAATTTTTTATAAAATTTACTATATGCTTGATTTAAAAATCGATATCTAATTTTATTTAGTATTATTTCACTAATGTTGAGAAAAAAAATGGAGTCAAAATATTGAAAATTGAAAAAGGAGTAGCGATTTTAAAAACACTAAAAAAGGTTCAAAAAATTTTAATTTTTCTTAAACTGGCAGTCGTATATATATTTTTTTCCTCCGGAATTAATTTTTTATTTAATTTACAACATAAAAATATATTATTTCTATTCTAACATGAAAAATAAAAAAAAGTGCATAAGAGGTACCGTATCCCCTTAATAGAAAATATGCAGCACAGATTAAATTTGAGAGGAGGTGACTACTAATGGATGTAATAATCTCTGAAACTAGTTGTGTACATTCACACCCCATGTTCCCATAAAACTGGCATTTCTGTGATCAACATTGGTGTTCAACAAGATAACTTTTTACAGTTTTATGTTTTGAACTCTTTTATTTGCCTTCAAATTATTAATCTTAGTTTGTTATTAGTATTTAGTAATTTAGTCTATTTTTTCATTTGTTATACCTGTATGTAAAATTAATCAGCAGTTTAGATTTTGAGGGAATTCCTTACGTTTCAGAAATGCATTTTATTAAAAAGAATTGGGGGAAATATATTTCTATTAGGTATGAGATAGGTATGGTCATCCTGCTAATGGAGTGTTGCCGTTAGTAGCAAATTTCAAAAGAAATCTATTAGAAACTAAATGTTCTAATACATATTTTTGTCACTTACTATTTATATCTATCTTTTATAGTTTGAAGAAAAATGAAAAACACTCGCTTGTACAGATTCTTTACGTTTTTTGAAAAAAGTTCAAAATATTAAAATATTAAAATAATTTTTGAATATTCATAATCTAAAAGCTATTTCTGATGAAACAAGGTAAATTATTTACAGTTTTATCTGTTAGATCCGGATATATTTGCATCCAAAATGTTTATATTTGCTTAATTCCCTAATTTCCACCACAGATACTTCAAATGTAGATGTTATTCATATTATATAAAATAAAAACCTTCAAGAAAAAAGATAAATTTTACCTATCAACTTTTATACTGCAAGTTTCAGCCATCACAAAATATTTATTGTTTCTGAAAACAACTGCCTTCACAAGAGAATCGATCTTAGGCAGATTGTCCAATTGCCCTTTAACAAAACCAGGTTCCATATTAACAATAAAATAAAGTAATCAATAAATGCAGACCAAGTTTAAATTTGTAAAATAATTAGAATTTGATTATAAGCAAAATGAAATGCCAACTACTTAACAGATATCTCAATAAAAACAACACATGACTAGGGCAAAATGCATGATAGAATGTTGCATCACAAGTTGAATGAGGAAAATGACACCACAGCCAATCACAGAGCGTTTTGTGTTTAGGCAGATTTTGCATTTTTTCATTTCTTGATATTTAAATAAATATATTTTTTAAGAGATTTTTGTTTGGACATTTGAAATCTAAAAAAAAATCTTTATAAATATGAATTGATTTTAAGAGCTTTAAAAAAAAAAAATCTTAATTGTCCATTGAAATTCATGGACTTCAATATACAGGGTGTCCTAAAAAGATTGAAATGGACTTTAATTCTTTATCTGTTGGAAATAAGTGGGCAATGTAAATTGCAAAAATGTTGAAAGTAAGGTAGGAAATAAGACTACATTAATGAAATAGTCCTTCCATTAATTTTCAAAAAGTTACACTTTTTGAATTTTTATACGACCCCCCCCCCCCTAGACAAATTTGGTCAATCAGAATTTTTTTTATTTTTAATGCAAAAAGATCATTAAAAAACCCTCATATCTGTATCTTTAAAATCAACTGAATTATGATAAAGGAAAAAATCTGACTTATGCCACTTTTCCATACCATGTGAAAGGCTGTTTTATCAGTGAAAATAGGGATCATAAACAAATTGATGATGAAAATTGTTTAGATAAAAAAAGTACTTAAAAGTACTTAATTATTGAAAAAGTACTTAGTTATCAAAAAGTACTTATGAATCCGTGATTGCATCATGAGCCTACATAGAATTCATGTCTCCTATGTATTATCATCCAGTTTTATCTTTTTTGTGATATGTCACAAATTTACATTTCTAATTTGATATATGGTCCCCATTCACAATGTTCAATTTTCAATTAAATATAACTCACTCAATTTTAAAGATACAGATATGCGGTTTATTTTAATGATCTTGTTGCATTAAAAATAAAAATTTTCTGATTGACTAAATTTGCCTAAGGGAGTCATATAAAAATTTAAAAAGTGTTAACTTTTTGAAAATTAATGGGAGGACTATTTCATTAATGTAATCTTATTTCCTACCTTACTTTCAACATTTTTGCAATTTACATTGCCCGCTTATCTCCAACAGGTAAAGAATTAAAGCGTATTTCAATCTTTTTGGGACACCCAATAGAACAGTAATCATCCAAATACTATGAGAAGATATTGAGTCATCATAGTGAATTTATATCTAACAAATAATTAAATGGCAAAGAGATTAGTGTTATAAAATCTGAATTTTATTTTGGGTGAGAACTAAAATTTAGCATAAAGTTTGCATATGGTGATTTTAGGCTGAATTTCTAAGTCACAAATAATTCCATGAATGGGAGATTAATCTAAGAAAATAAACCAATTATGTGACTGTCTTTGTAGCATATTAATCATCCAAAAGTTCGAAATGTTACAAAATGGACAAAAGTATAAAAAAATTGATTCATCGAGCTGTATTCCATGTTCTATTAGCAATCAAAGTTCGTCTTTCTGACTGTCGTGGGAAAACGACCCATTTTAGCACGCATGGAATGTGACATCAGAATGCTCACATCTTCTAGAATTGGTGAATAAGTTTGTTTACATTCGGAAAGTACTGCTAATTATAATTGTTTCTTCTAGACCAAACTGTTGAATAGTTATAAGTATTGCATCATTCCAGTATGCACGACTACTAGTTTTACATCAGATAAAATATTTATATCTGTGTCAAAAAATGATGTTTTTCGTAAAAAATGTGAAGCTCATGAAGCCAGATTGTAAAACAAATTCACCACTGTCATCAAAAAGTGTTTGTTACATATGTTATGGTAATAAATCAGTGACTGTATAATCCAATTTTCAAAGCCTTTTTATGAGAAGTTATTTTTTTATGATTTATTAAACTTTCAAAATCCTTAAAGGTGTCTACTACTGGTTCGGCACTCTATGTTTAGTTTTGCTATTGCGGATGAATTTAAAGCCAGACTCAAAGTGGATTATTGACTTTGTACCTGGTTTAGTTTGTGATGTTCGCAGGTAATTTTAGAGAATGTAAAAATTCTGTGCATGAAAATTTTTAAACCGGTATACTGCAGTGAGCAGTTGCAATTTAGTATTTTCATTAAGTACACTTGCTTTTGAAAAGTTATAAAATATATTTTATCTAAAGAAAAATAAATCACAAATTTAAGACATTGCACAAAAGGAATAGAAATTAAATGGTAAATAATTTAAAATTGCTTCACCTATTCAGAATTATAAATAATTGGCTGTTTATTATAGTTTTTACAATAATATAATATTATAAGAAACAATTTAAAACTGCTTTTAATTTAAAAATAAATTATTAAATATTATTTTTAAAATCCTCACAAATCATATAAATAAAATATTATATAAAAATATATATACATATAAACATGAATACATAAATATTTTTTTTATAAATATTACTTCAGTAAGGTTCAATAAATAAATATGTTCGATTTTTTTTCAGACTCATTTGTTTTATTTACAGGCTTTCAAAGTGCTACAAATTACTTGCTAACTGTTTATAGCTTTTATTTTTCATCCCGATTTCATCTGGATATTCTGACCCTAGACCACGTCAAAATATGCAATTTTTTTATTAACTTGCGTTGCGGTGTATATATTAAACTTATCAATATATCTGACAAGATTTTATATTCAAGTTAATCTAGAAAACTTGTCTGACAGCACATAATTATGTACTTGATTGCGTATATATTTCCTTGTATTCTGTTCAAACCTCACCAATCATTAAACATCTTTAGAATCCCCAAGTTTATTTAACCTTCTAAATTTTTTAAACAAAATAAAATATCTCATGCTTGTGCATCCATATTTCACCAAGGAGTAAGTAAAGACACTGAGCTGCAATAATCGTGACACTTTAAATATTGCAGCTTTCACAGCTATTGGAAAATTCAGCTTAAAAACTAAACTATTGAAATTATAACCACTCGATCTAAAATCCAATTATATGTACTTGCAAGACTTTAAAAGAGCTACAAATTCTTATTTATTGTTTATAGCTAGCACTTTTAGTTTTTGAGATATTACAGACTTGTAAAACGAAAAATTTTCAATTTTCTTCAACATGAGAAGATGATTACTCGAAAACTATATAAGCTGTTTTTTGTTCCAAAAAATAAATATAGATGCAGAAACTAAATTTCCTAATACATATTTTGTCGCTTACTATTTATATCTATTTTTTGCAGATCTATTTTTTGAGTGAAAATAAGAAAAATTAAAAAAGCACTCGCTCGGACTGATGTTAAAATTTACGTTTTTGTTTATGTTTTTTCTTAAAAAGTTCAAAGTATTAAAATCGTTTTATGTATTCATAATCTGGAATAACAAAACAAAAAAATATTTACATTTTTATCTATCAGATTCGGAGAAATTAGCATCCAAAGTGTTTGCATTTTTTGTAATACTCCGATTTCCACCACAGATATCCCAAAGGTAGTATTATTCACATAATAATAATAATAATAATAATAATAATAATAATAAACCTTCAAGAAGAAAATATCAAGTTTACACTTCGAGTTTCAGCTGTCACAAAATATTTATTATTTTTGAAATAGCTCTCCATCACAGTAGAATCGATCTTCGGCAAATTGTCCGATTGCCCTTTAACAAAACCAGGATCCATGTTTACAAAAAAATAAAATAATCAACAAATGATCTAAATTCAAGCAGACCAAGTACAGCTGCAAAAATTCCATTGTAAACAAAATTAAACCCCAACTACCTTGCAAATATCTCAAGGCAAAATACATGCCAGAATGTTGCATCACAGGTCGACTAAGGAAAATGACATCACAGCCAATCACAGGGCGTTTTGTGTTTGCAAAGATTTTGCTTTTTTTTTTCTTGATATTTAAATACATAATTTTTTAAAGAGATTTTTGCTTAGATATTTGAAATCAGAAAAAAAATCTCTATAAACATGAATTGGTTTTAAGAGTTTTTTTAAAAAATCGGAATTGTCCATTACAAATTGATGATACTTTATTTTTTAAATTTTGCGAAACTTTATTTGAAAGTCAGCAGCATCAATTCAAATGAAATTTTGGTAAACTTCAAGAAATTCTAAAATTGATGGGGAATTTGAGAATTCTGTTGGAACCTTTTTGACCAGCAAAGGAAACTTTACATTGAACCATTAAGTGACGCCATTTTCAGCTCACAAAGAAATTGACATTGAACAATTAAATTTTATCTTACTTTTAAATCTTTACATTTAATTTACATTTGTATAGTGGTTAGGTTTTACTTATAACTTTAATTTAACAATTTTCTTTTAAAACTTTACTTCAAGAGATTTGACAACGCATTATGTTTAAATCAACATATAAGAAACATATATTAAATTCAACCCAGGTAAAGAAAAATGTAGACGTTGGAGAACTGGACATGGAAATGAACACAGAGGAAAGTTAAAATTTAAAGAAAAACAATTTATTTAGGATTAAAATTTACCCTTCCTATAAATGGCCCTACAGGTGCAGGGAGATCCCAAATTGGATTTCCTGATACTTCTTAACATCATTCTGACTTTGCAAATTTAGTATGAAAGGAAAAATCGAAGTTATTCAAAAAGAAAGTTCGTCAGGGCCTGTCTGACCAAGGCAAACAAAATGAGCTCGAAAATAAAAGAATATGACCTGGTACCAGGGGAGGCAAACACGAACTTTCTGCCATAACTCAACTGTAGAAATTTGCAACACCAAATGGAGGAAGGGTGTTCTCGTTGCTCGAGGGGACGATCTTAGCAGGATGTTTTGCTGACATCCTCAGGAGGCACAAAGGTGAGTTCAAGGCCCAGCAGGTCCTGAAAAATTGTGAAGATCTTGGAACTCATCAACCCAACGAACCCCCTGCTCACTGGGAATTCTGATCAAAAGAACACCGAAATCCCCGCGTAAGAGGGAGCTGTGACCTTCCTTCTCAAGGCTCCTTTTCCTTCCAACTGCCAGTGCCATTTCTTGTCCACGGGCCAGACCCCCGAGCACAGGAGCCAACCTGCATCCATCCTCCTCCTTCAACAACTTTTTTGAGACTGCCGTTTCTTCGCTCCACCAATTGGTGAGCAACCCTTTCCCGGGAATCGCCAAGTGTGAGCATTTCCTCACCAAGGCACTTGATAAAACACACAACACGCGCTATCGTAATAATTGTGAAAAATTCATGCGGCACCAAACACAGCACTAAACCGGAGCCCCAGGCAACACCCTGCGCACACAACTGTGTCCTTGTGCATAAAATAATCACTCCGCACAAGACTCAAAAGATTTACTTACGGAAAGGCCAAGATGGCGGCCACAGAACAAAGGAATGACGCTACTAATCCAATGGCAAAAATGGTGCCCATTTAAGCGAGATTCGAAAATACTGGAAGCCAAAAAGGGGTTAATTTTAAAGGCCGCCAATCTGCAAAGGGGTTAAAACACATGATTTAAATGCCAAATAATGGGATAATGAAGCTTAATTAACAAAAAAAAATCAAAAACAATTAAGAATTTTGAAAATAAAAGGGAAAAATTAAGGAAAACAACTTTGAAATTTTGAAGAAACACGGTAAAATTTGGAAGAATACATGGATTAACTGTAAAACAAAACATGACAAAACATATTCCACCAAAGTCAGGAGTAAAAATTTTTAGAATAAAAATTTTTAAAAACAACCCCCCCCATCCCCCCCCCCCCCCAAAAAAATCTAAAAATCAAACAAATATTGTGTGGAATACACAAGACTGCTCGGCAAAATACTCATGCCCTGGAAATTACAATCCCCTGGAAATTACAAACATTTTTTCATAAAATATCACAATTATAAAATATTGTATCAGACCTTTAAACGAGGAGAAAGCACCAAAAGAAATTTATTTACTTTTAAAAATTCAAAAATTTAAAAACTCAAAATGAACCTTGCTAAAGTAAAACAAAATGAAATCTGAATTATCGCTAACTGCAACAAAAAGTTCACTCTCAAACAAGGGAAAATACACTGCTCACAAAAAATGAAAAAGAAAATCAAAATCCCCCTATCCAAAACAACCCAAGTAGTGTGGAGCAGAGCCTGGGCAGTGTGTCTCCTGTGCCCAAGCATTCCTTGCTTTTTGAGTTTGCCTCCTTATATGCCCTCCCGGCTTCATGCTTACACCACCCTCAGCACTGCCATGCACTACACACTTAAAACAGTCACCAAATTTTAAATTTAAAGTTGCACTCCGCCAAAGTGACAAAAATCTCAAAACACTTAAATAGTCTGATATACCACAGTTCCACACCCCTCTATTACACCAACACAGCACAGTACAACACAATTACAAATGTAGCTAAGTGGTATAGAACTGAACTATGCCAGACTCCCTCAATAAAACAGAAACAAAATTTTCCTAAACACTAATTCTCATGCATGGCAAGAATGCAAAAGAGGAAAAAGAAAAATTTCTCATAAACCAAAGGCAATCAGATGAACATCCTCAACCTGAAAGGATATGCATAAGGATTCCATAAGGTAATAAATATTTTTTCCAAATTTTTACAGTCATTAAGTACCTATTTACTGGATTTTTTCTTATATCTTACAGAAAGCCAAATAGGGAATTATATTGCTGTAATTGTAATCTGTCTTCATTCGATTATATGACCATATCTAAAAGAGTATAGTAGAAACCTACTTTGAATTTCTGTTATGAATCTTGTGGTGCTTTTTTTAGGCCTCATATTCAAATTGCTGTTTTTAACTTGTTCTGTCTGGTGTGGTAGTACTTTCTGTTTCTTATCCCAGTAACATCTGTCAAATCTTGTTAAAAACCCTCCTCACACTTGCAGTTAGTTCACAAGGTAATTCTAAGTCAATTGCAACTGTCTTGTAGCTAAATATAAATCAACTCCTTTATTTCTTTCTACTACTCTAAAGAATTTCTACTATAACAGCATCCATAGTCTCCTGCAATGGAACAAATCCCAAGAAATGTTGTTCTCTTGTGATAACATCACACTCAGACATGTCATTATCTGATGGTTTGATTACATCAAGAAAAGGTACAATCATTGTCATTTATTCAATATAACTAGCATAAGGTGTGGAATCCACAATAATTAAATAGTATTTAGCTGAATTTGTATGTGTTCAAATTAGCTACTTTATAACACTGGCTTGAAATTGTATAAATTCATTTTGGATATAGTAGTAAACCACTGTTTCTTGATCTTTAATTCCACAATAATATTCATTCATGATAGGATTAAAAATGACTAGTTATTCTACAAACTTTAAAATATTTGCATTGCTAGTATTGTTCAACTTTTCATTTTTTCATTTTTATCATGAAATAAGAAGTTTTGCATGCCAAGAACTTGGATCAAAGCAATTAAGCTTTGTAAAATTTGTCACCAATATTGTTCTTGTCTAATTTTCTGTTGGTTAATGACAGCAATTTCTTTTCCTTGAAACGCAATTCAAGTTCATAGCAAGCTTGATAGTTTTCTAAATGGTCAGTATTCCACTCATATGAATAATTAATTTCTCCAAGGTTCTGTCTGTCGCCGCCCTGTTGGCCAAGAGGTCTAAGGCAAGCATTTCCTATGCTCTCTCAACTGCTGGGGTTGTGGATTCGAATCCCATCTGTTTGGCATGTATGTTGTAATATCTGTATCATGTGTTAGCCCTCCTGTAGTGTAATGGGGGTAACATGATATAATGGTGAAATGTTTCATGATCCAGCAGTGGAGTCCCGAGGTTCCTTGTGGCCCCAAGCAAGCTTTTTAAAGAGGTCCCACCCAGGAGCAATGCCAAGAATTCCCTATCAGAATTCCTTAAATTCCTCTTTTTAATCACAATTTTTATCAAAACAGTGACGATTTGATAATCCAAACCTGAATAATTCAAATTTTGCGTAATTTGAACTACGATTATATTTGTTTTATTATTTATTTTGTTCATGGGGTAAAAATGAAAAATCGACCTCTTTCGAATTTTTATGCCTTGTTTGCTCCGAGGTTTTCATACTTCATATGCAATAAAAGAAATAAATATAAAATATTTGTAAAACAAAGATCAGCTCTTTTTCAAAGCCACCCTTCATACGTAACAGAATCACTTTTTTCTCTACATCGAGCAGTCGAATGGATTTTTAAATTGTTACATTCGTTAATCACATAACAAGTTGCATACTATATAATATGATAATATTATAATAAGCCTACAAAATTTCATATAAATCACTTTATTACTTCTTGAGATATTAGGCTGTGTGAAAAACTAAATTATCTAATAGCTCGAGAACAACTCTAAATAATCGACAACAATGGTGCTTATTCATTTCTTGTAAAAAATAATTACTTTTTCATACCAGAATCCGTTTTTAAGTAGCTTGTGGTTTTTTTTTTATTACTAATTTTATAAAGAAAAATTTGAAAAATTGGTATCATTGGTCCAAATGATTACAATTGTAGCGTGTAACCCTTAAAATCTTTGGATTAATACCAAACTTGATAATGTACCCCTAGGGTTAGCTTGACTCCGAGGGGAATGGGTGCCCATAGAATTTTTTCTAGGAGGGGGAAAACTCATGGATAAGACACACAACATTAACTAGTATGATACCTGCCTTTGTGACTATAACGTTCAGGTGGGAGGAATGTAACCCCCCTCCCCTTGCTCTCTCTTATGGGCCCCCATGCCGAGGAGGCTGATGATGGCATGAACACAAAATGTATCTCCACTACTTTTTCACAGCAATGATTGAAACTATTAAGTGTCATGATGATTGAGCTATAAATAACCTTGTTTATGCATAATTATGTCAAATTTTGTCCTATGTTGCCATGTTAAATAAATATAAAAGTTCTAGATTTTTTGTTAGCAAAATTGGATATAAAGTTTCGTGAAAACCTATAATTATTTGTGGCAGCTATCATGTACCTATGAAATCAATCACAGACAGAGAGACATCACTCCAAATTTAGTTGAAATGTGTTTGGGAGGTCTTAAAACATATATTGGCATCAAATTTCAAATTCCTAAATTTTCGTAAAAACAATACTTTCTCTATACTATATTTCACAGTATAAGAAAGTAAAAATGAACTGGAATGTGGCTCAACTCAACTTTCTACCAGAATTTTTTTTTATGCTTAATTTAATTTTACAAGAAAAAATTTGAAAAATACGTAGCGTTGTTCCATATGATCACAATTATAGAATGTTACCCTTAATTTTAAAGAGCTTGAAAAAATCTTTGGATTGATACCCATCTTGACAATGTATCCCATCGGGGGACAAGGGATAACCTGCCCCCCTGGGGGACTAAGAACATCACCAATAAAAACTGTCTTATTACAATCACAGCTACAATTATTGAAACTATTATGCTTTGTGATCATTGAGCAATAAATAACCCCTTTTAAGCATGATTATGTCAAATTTTGACCTATGCTGTCATGTTAACATTTGGAACAAATTTGGAAGTTTTCGGTCAAATTTTAATAATTTTATCTAGTTCCAGATATTTCGATAACAAAGTCGAATATAAAGTTTGTGAAAATACATTAATATTTGTGGCAGCTATCGTGTACACAAGAAATCGACCACAGACAAAGCGACATCACTGTAAAAATAGTCAAAACATGTTAAAAAATACTACTTCCTAAAAATACTAGCATCAAAGACTCAAAATTAAGAATGTTTGTGAAAACAATACTTTCTCAGTACTACGTATGAGACAATAAAAATAAGTGTAATATCACGAGAAAAATGTAATTTAGCATCGAATAAGAATGTCTTTCCCTTTTAAATAAAAATTAGCATTTAAAATAGTTATTTTGTAGCATTTTTAAGATAGTTAATTTCTTATAATATTTTAAGATTTGAGAATAGCATGTTTGAAAATTCGAGGATTTTTCTCTGGTACAACTTTCCTGAAAAAAGACCTTTTACATTTGCACATTGAAATAATCGTACAAAGTTTCATTTAAATGAATCTATTTGTTCAAAAGATATCCTGCCAAACATTCAGACACATAGACATAATTGAAGAAAAATATTATTTGTATTTTAGGATGCACAAAATATGTAAAGCCATCTATTCCAAAAGGAGTTTTGAACCTGCCACAATACTTTCTGTTTACATATACATTGTATTACTAAATAAGCAAATTAAACATATAACTCCTTTTTTTCAGTTTTACTGGAATACGTAACCAGTTGCTGAATAGAGTGCCAAAATTCTTTAATTTGTTAAAAATACATAATGGTGTCTCTAAAACTCATCACTAAAACAGTAAATATGTTACTATATGCAAATTCTTTACTAAGAGTACCTTTTAGTTTCGAGTCATCTATTTTAATTTTTATACAATCAAATTATTCTATATGGTTTCAAGCATATCTAGCACAATCTTATGTTTTATTATTTTTGTGCACATTATCGTTTTCAAGATTCTTCATTAAGAAACTGATTCAGTTTGTTATGATTGTATCACAGAGAATTATTGCCACTGGCATCAGTGGGAACAATGGTCTAAATTGCTGGAAAAACATAATCATTTAATCACAAGTCACTAATTTTCCAGGAAGTAGTTCAAAAATACTACTTACCTTTTTTAACTTACCCTCATTCAAGGGAACGACTCACAGAGTTTTTCCAGTAAATTTCTTCATGCAGATTGGAAGTTTGACGTATGCCCTGGCTCATTTGCATACTATATGAGTTGGACCTTGGAATTCGTTCTGGGAGGTACCGATCTCATAGTATAAAGATAGGAAGCACGCATTGGATTATCAGACATGATGGCAGACAGAAGCAATTGGTAGACAGGGTCGTCGATGTTGTAGTCGTAGTAAACGACTATAGTTAGACAAGGCGGGAATAAGCATTAGTATTCAAATATGATGCTTTGTATTTGATATATGTATTGTGCGACCGTAATAGCTGAGCTATAGTTTTAAATAGCTGTTTAGTTAAGATGCGGATTGAATATTGCTGGTCCTTAGAATGGACGCATAGCAGAAATATTTACGTAACTTAATGTGCTTGTATCGTGTTGATGATGAAAGCAGGCAACTAAATTCTCTACGGTATTTAGTAGAAGGTAGCATTTAGTGCTGTCTATTGGCTGTGTGCATTTATCTAGTCAAATCAACACTTAAGATTCCCAAAACTGTGATGTGTCTTGATAATCCAATGTGGTCTTCCTGTGTGTGCTGTAAACTACAAAGATGTATATAGTTCACGATGTATAGTTCATACAGCATTTTTTCTTTATTGTCTTGATGTAATACTAGCAAAGATACCTTCATCTTTCAATAAAACGAAGTTTATCGAAACTTAGTTTTATTGAACATTTTTTCATTGACACCACTGGGCATACTTTGCTACACTCTGTCCACTCTGCTGATTTATACAGAGATAAATTCATATTTCCAACATGGTTATGGGCCTCCAGCCCACCAGTTAATGTTGTTGTTGAGACCCAGACTGTCCGACCTACCAGAAAGGTGTAAGGTAACTGTTTGGACGGCCGGGAAGTGCCACCCAATTTGGACCGGAACCCAGTGGGGGAGGCATCCACAGGGACCGTACCCTCCTTCCCCTTCCACCAACCTCTCGGAAGGACTTACGGACCCACATGTTTAACGTGTTCGTACTCCGCGTGAACACGGCGGCAGTTTTGGCAGTGGCTGGAATCGAACCCGGGCCTACCGAGTGCAACTCCAGCGCGCTAACCAATGGGCTACCGTGCCCCCCCCCCCCACACACACACACACCAATTAATGTGAAAACTGTCAGTTCACATGGAAATATCCAGTTTACTTGTGAAAGAAAGTTAATTGTCAAATTGATGGGGGCCGCCTAAGTTCACCTGTCAAGTTATATACAGGTATAGAGTTGGAGTAGTGGAAGTGAAAATTTAATAGGAAGGATGAAACTGACAAGAATGCCACTACTGGAAAGGGACAACTATGCAACTTGGTGTAACGGAATGGTGTTCACACTCAAAGCAGAAGGCTGCTACTGCTTTATTGATAGAAGTGTCAGACCACTGGATGACTCATCGACAAGATGGAATCATGATGAATTTATTCGAAAGAGAGACTGGGCCTTATCAATACTCTACTATGGCTTGTTAACTAAGTACCAGAAGCTCATCAATATCACCGATGACCCCGATGAAGTCTGGGATAAGTTAAAGGAACATTTCAAAGTGCCAACGAGAGCAAATTTGGTTTGTCTACTGGATGAATTTTTCAGTATCATTCCGGAGGAAAGTGAGCCAGTGGACATTTTCTGTGCCCGTTTGAAGAAGGCGGTCAAAAAGCTGAAAGACGTGAAGCATCCTATGGAGGAAATTTATGTTGCCTTCCAGTCTATCCGGCATCTCCCAGAAGTGTTCCATGGTATCGTGCAAATAATCTACCGATGGCCGGACTCTGAGTTCACTTTAGACAAAATTAAGATGGAGTTTCTGCAGAAGAAGGTCGTTTGAGACAACAGAGCTGAGACAACAATGCGAGTTTTAATTCTGCTTTTAATGTATCCTGTAAATCTAAATCGGTGTCTAAATGTAAAAATCAATCTAGAAGTTTTAATGTAAAACCTAAAATCAATGTAACCAAAATTGGACCTTGTTTCATGTATAAAAAGATGGGTCATCTGAAAAAGGATTGCACTAAAATGAAAACTAAAAGTTTTTCGAGTATTGTTGAATTGTATGATAAGTCCCAAAGAGAAACAAATCTGGTTGGAGATCAGGTCGATAGACTCAATTGGATGGTAGACACCGCAGCTACTCGACACTTTTGCAATAATAAGTCATTATTTCAAAATTTTAAATTAATCAAAGATACTACTATGTCTTTAGCTATTGGAAATGTTGAGAGCCCAATTGAGGCTATTGCCACGGTTAAAATGCTTGTTATAATCAATGGCCAGAAATATGATATCTTGTTAGATAACTTGATGTATTCACCAAGATTAAGAAAAACTCTTCTAGCTGCTTCTATTCTAGAAGAGCGTAATTTTTATTTTCAAGGGGAAAATGGAATCATGTGGTTTTATACACCTAAAGGGAAAAAATACTATGTAAAGAGGAAAGAAGGGTTATATTTCTTTAAACCCCTGTACAAATCTAACAATGTAAAAGATATCAGAGATCTCAAAACTGAAAATAGTAAACCAGATAATAGTGATAGGAATAGGAAATCTAGAAATCCAAAGGATAGGGATTGTAATCTAAATTCTAAAGAAGTTCAAAAACGTAAAAGAAAGGAAACTAATTTCAAAGGTTCTAAACAAGTTAAAAGGTCACAAAATGAAAAGTTTAGCATCTACAAAAGTAGACCAAGCAATTCTATTATTGAATCTGATGGGGTAACTAAACTGTGGCATAAGCAATATTGTCATCTGAATATCGAATATCTATATCAAACCAGTAAAGTTTCTGCGGTAACAGGACTCCCCAAATTTAAGTTCAAAAAGCTAAATTGTAAAGCTTGCATGTTAGCCCAAATCAAACGAATTATGTATAAACCAACAGGTAGGATAAGATTGACAAGACCTTTAGAGTTATTGCATATGGATGTATGTGGACCTTTACCAATATGATCATTGGGCGGTAATCGGTACTTTTTATCCATTACCGATGATTTTAGTAAGGAAATGTTTGTATATTTCCTAAAAGAAAAAATCAGACATTTTTGAGATATTCAAAGAGAATTCATTTCAGACTAGAGAAGAGAGATATTTAAATAAGAAAATCTTAAATATTTGAACGGATGGCGGCATGGAATTCTACCATAACAAGTTCAAAACCTTTCTAGCAAAACAAGGAATAAAAGCTGAGAGGACTAATGTGTACACATCTCAACAAAATGGCATTTCCGAAAGGTTTAATCTAACAGCATTAGATTGTGTGAAAGCCATGCTAAGTGATAGCAAAGTGAATGAAAACTTATGGGCAGAAGTGATCCTATGTTTTACCTATGTAAAGAACCGAATTTGCGACAAATTCAAGTCAAAAACTCCCTTAAAATTATATAATGGCAAGAAACCAATGGTAGGCTATCTCAAAATTTTTGATAGTACTGTATATATGGGAAAACCCAAGCAACTCAGAAAAAAATTAGCTATGAGAGCTCAAGAAGGGATTATGGTGGGTTATGCAACAAATACTAGAGGCTATCGCGTACTTCTTAAGGGGGATAAAAAGTCATCGAAACTAGTAATATCAGGTTTGATGAAGGTGCAGATGCAGAGGAAAGCATCCTGGACCCGAGTGGGGATAAGAGAGACCCCAATACTGTCACCTTTAAAATAACCCCAGATCACTATTCCGCAGGTTCCGATGAATGTTTGCATAGGAAATCAGGCGAAAAAGCAGGGGGGAGTGAAGACACTGACGACTGTTTATCCGAAGCCAGTGAGGAACCAGACCCTTCTGCTGATTCTAACCTGACTCCTTGTTCTGACATCCCTTGGGATCGCGAAGCCATCCCAAGAACCGACAGTAGCAGAATAGATGTTTACTATTATGTTAGGGGGGACAGTAGAAAGAGATTAAGATCTTATCATGATGTGAAGAAGTATTGTAGAAATAAAATTCAATACGATCAAAACCTCTTCAACTTCAGAGAAAAGAAATCTGAAATAGGGTCAAAAAGAATTGAAAAACCAGGGGCTAGCAATACTGAAATCTATATTCCTAAAAGTTACCAAGCCACTCTTAAAACACCCCAAATAAGTGAATGGAAAAACGCCATGAGAAGAAATTGAAATTATTAAAAGAAGAGATGTCTGGGAGTTAACTCCCGCACCTTCTTCGGAAAAAATAATTGGATGTCGATGGGTTTACACAGTAAAGCGAAATAAAAAAGGGGAAATTCAAAGGTTTAAAGCGAGACTGGTAGCGAAAGGATATACCCAGATAAAGGGTGAAACGTACGAAAAAGTTTTTAGTCCAGTTGTAAACTTCATAGAAACTTACAAAGAAACTGACTTCATCAAACCAGCATACTTACAAAGATTGTTTTTCACGATCTTTGTAAGTATACTGGGTTGAGTACATTTCCAATTAGATGTAAAAAGTGCTTATCTTTATGCAAAATTAAACTATAGGATCTATATGGAAACAACCAGAGGGTTTTACTAATATGAAATACCAGAATTATGTGTGTCTGTTGAATAAAGCAATATATGGGCTACACTAAAGTGGAAGACACTGGTTTCTAGAATTGGATTCAATGTTCAAAGAACTTAAGGTTATGAAACTAAAATGGTGCAATTTCTGTTATATATTCAATAATAATGTTTTTATATTAGTTTATGTTAATGATATAATTTTATTTTCTAAATATCAGAAAGATATTGACTTGGTAGTTTCACTGCTTAATGACAAATTCAATATAAAAATTTTGGGCAAAATAAAGAAATTACTCTGTGTAGAATTTGAGGAATCAGAAAATAAATTTCAAATCCACCAAAAACAATATATTGATAGAGTTTGTAGAAAATTTAAAGAATTTAAGTACCCAATTGTTTCATTACCGATAGCCAAAGGTCAAGTATTTAGCAAAATAGATTATCCTGGAACAAGTGATGAGTTAAATCAAATGAAAAATGTTCCATATCGAAGTTTGATCAGATGCTTGAGTTTCATTTCCAGAAGGACAAGACCTGATTTAAGCTACTCTGTAAATTTACTTTCTCAGTTTCAAGAAAACTGGGAATAAAACATTGGGATGCGTTACTAAAAGTAATGGGATATTTAGACAAAACTAGAAATTATGCTTTAAACTTGTCGAATATCAAAGAACTTAGTTTAAACTGTTTGTTACTCAGACTCAGATTTTGCTGCTAACCGAGATGATCACGTATCTTTAGGAGGCATGATATGTTACATAGATAAAGTACCGATATCGCGACATACCTTCAAACACAAATGTGTTAGTCTTTCTACTATGGAAGCGGAATATGTGTCACTGACTGAAGCCGTCAAAGAAATGGTATGGATGCAAAATTTAATTGAGGAATGCTACCAAATAAGGTTAAAAATTGACAAAAATAGATATATAGTTTATTGTGATAACCAGGAGCTATTAATTTTTCAAATTCCCCAATTGAAAATCATAGAACTAAACACATTGATGTAAAGTATCATTTTCTTGAGAAATCTAGTTCTAAATGAGTCATTTAAAATTAAATTTGCAAATACCAAAGACGATGCAGATTATTTTACAAAACCTATGACCAAAGATAGAGTTCTTAAGTTCTGCAGTGAACTATTTAAAGTGTAATTGTTCTTTGATTTACTTGTCAAACTTTGTCATTATAAACTACAAATTTTAATATAGTATAAATACATTATAGTTTTTACTCCTACCTCAATGTACAAAGTAAATTGTCATTTGGGTATGAAATGTGTCTATACAAGTATTGTAATTTCACAATTTGCATTTTTTCACTTTTCACTTTTTCAACTGAGCAGATTAGTTGCTCTCGTATATTTAAAAGATAAGATTAGTGATTTATCAGTATTCACATAAAAATATAGATATACAATTTTTTCACTTTCACAAAGCAATTTCTGCTGATGTGTTTCAAAATGTATGATTGGTGAAAATTGTTTTGTTGTTTAGATTCCAAATTTTAAGTATTTTGTTATATACTGTATTTGTATTGTAACACCAAAAGCTTATATTTTAAAATTTCTTAAGAATTGAAATATTGAAATGCTTATGCTAAAAGATTTTTAAACTTAAACTTTGTGATTTCTATGTTAATAATTAAATTTAAACTTAACTGAAATAACATGTTTATACATAAAAACTTTTAAACTTTAACTTTTGCTAACATTTCTATACCTAAATTTAAAATGTAACTTTAAGTCATGTTTATACTTAAATTTAAAATGTAACTTTAAGTCATGTTTATACTTAAAATTTTCATGAAAATAAAGTAATCCTTAAATTTAAATTGTAATTTTTAAGACATGTTTATGCTTAAAATTTTCTTGTAACTTTTTTTTTTTAATCTTACGCCGGACCTTGGTTTTTCAACCATCAGTCTCTGTCGGGCAGCCCAGTAAAGTCTTGAATGAAGCGAACAGTCATCCTCTGCAGAATTTCTATCTGCGATGTCACTAAGCCCAGGGAAAGTGTAGAGGTGGTCACCAGTCATGTCACCAAGGCCACAAAGTGGGCATGTCGGAGAATCCGACAAGCCAAAACAATGTAAATGTTTCTGTAGAAAGTCGTGGCCAGTCTTGAGCCAGAAGTTAGCCACTCCCACAGCTCTATGGAGGGAGAACGGGACAGGCTTCCTTAATGAAGAAGCCCAAGTCCTTCGCAAAATCCTTGTAAAATTTTTGTCGAAAGGAGCCAATTTTTAGTTTAACAAGCTTTTTAACAGTGCGATAGTCCAAAGTCGGGCAAGGTTGCTGTAAATTTGAACCAGCCTTAGCCAGTTTGTCTGCCAGGTCATTGCCAGAGATACTGCAGTGGCTGGGAATCTACTGCAGAATGATTTGATGTCCCTCCTCCAAAAGAGCATTAATAGCCATCTGACAGTGGTACACAGTTTTTATATTGCTAAGTGTGATTGAAGAGAGTGAATTGATGATTGCCTGTGAGTCAATAAAGGTTACAATATTATACTCTCTTCCCTTGCCAATTTTGTCAAGTGCCAAAGACACATCTGCCACCTCACCATTGTAGCTGTTACAGAAATGTCTGTGATAAGTGGAAGGGCTAAACAAAGGCTCCCTTTCAACATCTGGAATATTAAATTTATCTAACAATTCATTGGCCATACTCAAAAAGGGTCTCTGAGTTTTTAACCTAGTCTGGGCAGGTGTATATGCCTTCCAAAAACCATCAGTTCTCAAAAGTTTTTCAGAAAGTTTCAAGGCAGTTCTTTGTCTCCGATCCACCAATGGTTCCAGACCAGCCTGAATTTGCATGGCCTCAATAGGGGTGGAAAAAGCCCCACCAGTAATAAGTCTAAGGATATTATGTTGTACAATCTCCAATTTCTTCTGGATATTTTCAGATGCAGTTATCAGTAGCTCAGCTCCATATTCGACTGCAGATCTGATGTAGGACTTATAGGTGGTGCACAGTAAGTCCTGTGAGGTGCCGCACCTTACTCCCGCAAGCCTTTTTAAGAACCTGATTCTGGAGTTGCCAATGTCAACCATTCGATTGGCTTGATTATTCCAACTTAGCCTGGGATCTAAAGTGATCCCCAGGTATAAAGCTTTTGCCGTTTTAATTAATTTATTGGGTCCATAAAACAGATTAACATCAGAAGGTTTTGTACTCAAGGTAAAAATCTGGTAATTGGTCTTGTTAATATTTACAATCATTTTGTTTTCTTCAGTCCATAATAAAAGATTTTCAGGAGCTTTGATCAAGGAAAGTTGGATATGCTGCATGTCTCTGCCTGAGGACCATAGGACCAAATCGTCCGCGAAAAGGAGGGCCTCAACTTCCCTGTCAGCATCCATAACTCTCTGTATTACATAGTTGATCATGATGTTAAACAAGATCGAGCTCAACACCGAGCCCTGAGGGAGTCCCTGTCGAGTCTGTTCATATGAAGAGACTGAACCTCCAAACCTGGTTCTAATGAATCTCTGGACCAAACAGGACTCGATCCATCTAAACATATTCCCACAAATTCCCATGTCCATAATTTTCTTCAATAGTCCCTTTCTCCACACTCTATCAAAGGCAGTTTGGAAATTACATAAAAATTGCCACGGAACTCTGTTTGCTATGAAAACCGTCCTTAATCATTTGTGTCAGTCTGGCTATCTGTTCGACAGTGTTCCTGTTTTTCCTAAAGCCTGCCTGTCTAGATGAGAGGCAATCATAATTTTCCAGATAGAATTTGAGCCTGCTAGCAATCAAGCATTCCATCAATTTACAAATAGCACTGGTGAGGGAGATAGGTCGGTAGCTAGATATTGCACTAGGATCTTTATCGTTCTTAAGAGTTGGGATAACTTCAGCCTTCCGCCACTCACTTGGAAGGCCATTCATCCATGTCATATTAATTATCCTGAGCAGCACATTTAAGGAACTTTCATTAAGATTCACCAGAAAATCTGGCAAAATCTTATCCAGTCCGGGACTCTTACCCCGAGGCAAGGTCTTTAGTCCACATCTGAGTTCCCATAAGGAAAAACAGGAGTTGAATATACCATCCAACTCAGGGGTTAAACACAACTGTGGAGAATCCAAATCCCTATTATTAATCCTTCCAGAAGGATGAAAATTGCTTATACTTGCATAATGCTTATTAAAAGTCCTAGCAATTTCTCTGTCAGAAGTAAACAATTTATTAGTCAATTTAATTGGCTCTCTACTTTTTTCCATCTGGTTGTTGATTCTAGAAAGAAAACGGTGGGCCTCTAGAGCATCCCTTCGATAATCCAATCCCCCTAGGAAGTTTTTGAAAGTGAGGTGTTTTGACTCTTTGATTGCACGTTTAATGATGGCTTGCCTTTTACGAAGTTCAATACAATCAGACATTTGACCAGTAGCCTCCGCTCTAAACCTGGCAGCATCATGGTTTTCTTTGAGGGTCTGTAAATTGTCATTCCAGACGGGAGAATATCTCTTCACCTGACCTCTAGGGATGCAATTTTCTGCACAGGTCAAAATAATTTCAGTAAAGTTACCAACAACCCTGTCGATGTTACCAGATATAAAAGATTCTGTCATAAGAGAGTCCGTCAAATGTTGGAATTTAGTCCAATTAGCCTTTCTCAAGTTCCAACGAGTGAATCTGAGCTCTCTAAAAGTATATTGCTTCGTATTAAGAATAGTTAAAAGTAGCCTGTGACCAGCTCCACCAGGGACTGGCAGCAGGGTATGAGTAGTATACCTTGTAAGGCCTGTGTGCACAATCAGTGAATCAGGATGAGAGGTTGCTCCCCCATAAGATAGAAAAGTCGGGAGTCTTTCAGAGTTTTCAATGTAATCTGCCTGAGAAGAGTCTATAAAATTTTCAAGTATGCGACCTGCTGTATTAGTACTATCATACCCCCATCTCCTGGAATGGGCATTAAAATCTCCAAGTAAAACTGAGTGTCAATTCCAGCAATTGTTGAGGCAGTCAAGATTTAGGCAATTGTTAGGAGAATTATACATGAAAAAGATACGATAATGCTGTGAATTCCTTCAAACGTTTATTTCCACAGCTTCTAGTTTGTTTATTGTAGTCATAGTATACCTCACAGTCATGTTAGCAATGTATGAATCTTTAACATACACAATGATGCCAGAGGCAACTTGTCGGGAGCGTTCCAAGCAAAAGGATTGATATCCTTTGATACGGTAAAAATTTAAATTATTTGTAGATGCATCACTCTCCACTATGCCCATGATGTCAATATTATGGTTAAAAACAGTAAGTTTGAGTTCAGAGAACTTGTCAGAGGTAAAACCACCAGTATTTCAGAAAAGTACCTTAAGCTTAGACTTAGCCATGTCCAGGCTTTAAAAAAGACTGTTTAGAAAAACAGCAGCAAGATGTACCTGACATCGAAAGACAAGAGAAGACTGCACAGAGTGACAGGAGTCAGTCGTTTAGTAAAAACAGGGAGCCGACTGACATCACCCCCCTTTTCTTGTAACTAAAGTTAAAAAATTTTAAGACAATTAAAAATAATTAGACTTTCAAAATACTTAAAAATTTTTAAAGTCTAATATTTTTGTAATATACTATATTTCATGAATTTTATCAGTATTTATTAAAAATGCTCAACTAAAGTTTGAGTATATATATCTATTTATTACTGTGTCATGTTACAGATGAACTTAAACCAACTTAAACTGCTATTTATTTTAACTTTGAATACAAAACTAAAAATTAATAATGTATTATTCTTAGATTAAATTTTTTAACATGTAGGTACATGCATCAAATTGGCTAATCTGCATGAAAGGGCCAATTGCTGGAAAAACATCATCATTTGATCGCGAGTCGCTAATTTTCCCGGAAGTAGTTCAAAAATACCACTTATCTTTTTTAACTTACCTCCATTCACGGGAACTACTCACAGTGTTTTTCCAGTAAGTTTCTTCATGCAGATTGGAAGTTCGACGTATGCACTAGCGCATTTGCATACTATATGAGTCGGATCATGGAATTCATTCTGGGAGGTACTGATCTCATGGTATAAAGATAGGAAGCACACATTGGATTATCAGAGATTATTCCCGAGCTGTACTTGGTCAAGGATAGACGCATTGCGTGGAGCTCCTCACCACATGGAATTTAGCCATTTGCGAGCTTGCAATTTGAACTTGATTTTGCTTTTTTGGACTTTTGCTTTTTCTGCATCGGACATGGAGTCTGCTTCTACTATCCATACTGATTTCTACATCATTCCTCCTGATATTGAGCAAATCATCACCCGATTCCGAAATGGAAGCTTCCCTCTGCTGAACCCTGCTGATGATAGACAACTCAGACACCTGAACGACCTATCTCACACTGGACAATTCCTGCTGGCCAAGTGGCACCAAATCCATGCTGGAATCTCTGATCGTTCTCAAGATCCATTCTGTGGTATGTGCCATTTATTGACCTCTTATTTCGAGCAGAATTGTACTGTTAATGACTCAATCCCCTTTAAATCTGAAATAGACTCATTTGTCTTTCAATATGAGAGCAGAATTAAAACTAATGGAAACCGAAACCCTAACCTTAATGCTAATCCTAATTCTAATATCAACTTAAATTCTAATGCTAAAAGCAACCTCTCTGAATTTAAAACTATCTCTGATCCCAGACTAACTAAAGTTAATTAAATAAATGTTAAATTTAATGATACTAATACGGACAACATTTCTGAGGATTTGGAAGGATTCATTCTCTCCCATTACAAGAAGCAATGCTGTAAGGCAAATATCACATCTGAAGGGATGCGATCCTTGCTTGGAACACTTTTGAAGCTCTCAATATGGATGCCTCCCCCCCCAGATAGTAACTCAACTAATGATAATGATGTTAACTCAGCTAATTCAGTATATCCTACCTTTGATGAAAATCCTAACCCAGAAAATCCCCCCGTACCAACCCCCAAACCTGAACCCATTTACATGAATTACCCAAATAATTGGAGGGAACTAGTAAAAACCCTCAATTCCCTTGTGACTACCCCGATCAAAGCACAGATGGCCGGTGAACTAATCAAAATCAACCCCCAAACCATAGACGACTTTAGGACCGTTCAAAGATACCTAGTAAACCAAAAACTGGAATTCCACTCTATAAACATAAAGGCAGAAAGGCCAGTCAAATTTCTAATCAAAGGTCTCCTCCAAAACTCAACCATAAGTGAAATTGTCTAAGAGCTCCGCCTACTCAGATTCAACATACACCGGATAACGCAGTTGAAGGACTTAAAAAATAAAGCACCCTACCCATTTTTCTCTTATACCTAAACCCCACTAAAAATTGGGAAGCCATTAGGGAAGTCCACACCCTTTTAGATCTGCCAATTAAGATCAAAGACTTTGAGTCGAAAGGCATCAAAATGTGTTTCTGATGTCAGCTATTCAGGCACTCAAGTGACTGCTGCTATCAGCCCCCCAGATGCTTAAAATGTGGCCTAGGCCACTTCACCCATGACTGCACGAAATCCCCTGATACTCCTGCACAATGTGCAAATTGCCAAGGTCCCCACCCTGCTAATTTCAGGCTTTGCCCATCTAACCCCCAGAACAAAAATAAAAATTCCCAAAACGTAACCCAAATTCCCCCCTCCCCCAAAGAACCCAACAACCAACACCTCAACCAGAAGACTTCCTCCCCCCCTCCAAACTTCAAACTCCAACTTAAATAACCCTAAATCGGTGCAAAATGCAACTTCCTACCCTGCCTCTAAAACCAAAGAACCTATTCCTGATTGCCCCAATAATGTAATGAAATTCTTTACAGAAATGGTCTCTGACCCTCCCGCTGACTCTCTTACCACTCAAGAAAAGAATAAGGACAGCTCTTCAGTCCCTATCCCTAGTACTAAAACCCGTAACCATACTGCTTTAGACCTAAATAAACTGCCCTTTAAAAACCTATCTATCCATTCTTAAATCACTACCCCCCCCCCCCCCACCCCATGCCCCGACCCAAGCAGCAAATTCCAACAATAATCAAACCTCTTCTTCTTAACTCTCCGACATTATCCTGCTCACCCAGAAATTTAAGAAAATTTTCTCAGATCTAAACCTAGACTAATAAGATTAAAAAATTCACCTCTATTATCCAGATCAAATTCGGGCAAGCCAACAACCCACTAAATAAGCTACTAGAAGTGATATCCGCCCTCGACAAGGTCTTCTGCTCAGCCCCCCCCCCCCCCTCCCTGTGATGACGGGTAATCCCAACCTCGACTCTCTACATATCTTGTTCTAGAATGCTAAGGGCCTCAGCTCGAAAATCACCGAACTTTGTGATTTTGTCCAAAATAACCAGGTAGAAATCATTCTCATCCAAGAAATCAAACCTGCCCCCCGCCCTTAAAATTGCGAACTACAGAAACTATTCCGCCCTCCGCAGCCAGACCCAAAATCCCCCCCTTCTGTCCACTGTGGAGTGCCAGTGTACATGAAAAACAACATCCCCCACCACGAGCTTAGAACCCTTAATACTGATATAATAGAAAATAAACTCATTAATTTAACCCTCCCGAACCAACCTCCATCGTTGTAGTCTCCGTGTATATCAAACCTCGCCAACCTACCGACCTGACCCCCGACCTTAATAAAATCTTCAGTTCAAATCATCAGGCCATCATTGCCGGCGATTACAATGCCCACCACCCTATCTGGAAGTGCTGTCATCGTAATAGATATGGGAAACAAATTCACGACTTCATTTCTGCCAAAGGCATTCATGTAGCCATCCCGTCCAAGCCTACCCATTTTTCCCTCACTGCCACCCCCTCCACCATAGACTTCGCCCTCTTAAAAAATATTCATTACCTATATACTTTAGATACCCTTGACAAACTTTGCTCTGACCATCTCCCTGTCCTTCACCATGCATCTTCATACCCTCCTGCCCATTTTGGACCTCCCTTCCTCCATCAACTGGAAAAAATTAAAAAACAACCTGCAAAATTTCATCCTGCTCATCCCCAAAATTAACAACTCCATAGACCTGGACACAGTGGTCCTTGATGTGACACAGGATATTCAGAGATCCCTAGCTGATGCCACTTCCTCTCCCCCCCTTCCCCGTTACAACTCCCTTCCACACCACATTAAAATTAAAATTAGAACCCGTAACTCTACCCGCAAATTTTGGCAAACTACTAGAAATCCCCAAACCAAAATTGCACTTAATGCCCTAAATAGAAAAATTAGAACCGATATTTCAAATTAAAACCAAAAGAAGTGGAAGGTGCTCATCGAATCCCTCTCCCCCTTTGATAAATCCATCTGGAAGGAGATCAAGTGTGTGAGAAGACCATTTGCTCAATTCCCGCTTCTGCATGCTAATTCAGGGATGGCCTTCTCGGACCTTGAAAAAGCCAATACAATCGTGAATTGCTATCAAAAGCAATTCGAACTAAACCTCCCTGATGACAATTTCCATGTCCAAATCAATCATTCAGTAGACAACTTCCTAACCACCCCCCACCCTGACCTCGTCTCCCTCACCTCCCCCACGGAACTTTTCGAGCATATCAACAAACCTAAAAACAAAAAAACCCTGGGCATAGACAAAATCTCTAATATATCCCTCAAATTCCTCCCCCTTAACATCATCTTCTATCTGGTATACATCATAAATGCAACCATTACCCTCCGCCACTTCCCTGCTTGCTGGAAAACTGTCATCATCATACCCATTTTTAAGGAGGGGGACCCCTCCAACCCCGTTTCATATCACCCCATTTTGCTCCTCTCCTCCCTCAGTAAACTTGCAGGACAAATCATCCAAACTGGACTTTTAAACTATATCAATAGTAACAACATTCTCATCCCAGAGCAATTTGGTTTTCGACCTTCCCATTCCACCACCCTTCGGGTTGTCGAATTTGTAGCTGAAGGTCTCAATAAAAAGCCTGTAGGTGCACTCCTACTTGATGTTGCGAAGGTGTTCGATAAAACGTGGCATGCAGGAATAATCTATAAACTCATCCAAATGAATGTCCCCCCCCCCCCCCCTATCCAAATTATCAACTCGTTCCTTAGTAACAGAAATTTTCATGTGTGGATTTTAAACACCCTTTCTATCAAAAAACCCATCAAGGCCAGAGTCCCCAAAGGTTCTATCCTAGCCCCCCTCCTGTATAAATGCCCCCTCCTGTGTATTGCTATGTAAATGACATCCCCGCTCTCCCCATACCACCCTCTGTCTTTACTCTGATGATACTTGTATTATCTCTGCCTACAAGAACCTAAACTTCCCCTATTCCCACCTCCAACATCACATCCATACCTTAAAAAACTACTAAAGCAACTGGAAAATCAAAATTAACGCACTGAAATCGCAAGCAATCTTCTTCTCTGGAAAACGCTCCCCCCCCCCCCCCAATCATGATCAATGACCAGTCTATTTGCTTCCAGCGCACTGCCAATTATCTCAGTGTCCATCTGGGTAGCCGCCTTACTTGGCATGACCACTTCAACTATATACTAAAAAAATCCAAAAAACTCGTAGGATCCCATAATCACCTTCTTTACTCAGATCATCTCGACTTAAATAATAAAATCCTCCTTTATAAATCCATCATCCAGCCCATCCTCTTCTATGCCTGCCTCATCTGGGGATTTGTGTGTAAGTCCAGCATAGAAAAAATTCAGATTGAACAAAATAGAATACTTAGAATAATAAGGAAAGCCCCCCCCCCCCCCCCCCCCCCCCCCCCGTTACCTTCGTAATGATGTTATCCAAAAGGACTTTAAATTCAAAACCATCAAATTCACGATTAAAAAACATGCCAAAAACTTTTCTCAATATCCCGAGCATTCGTTACAAAGCTCTTATTAATATACCAGATTACAACCCCAGCGTCCCTGAGCAATCCTCTTCGACCCACCTTAAGCATTGTAATACCTTTCCCTTCCAAATCCTCATTTTATAATTTAAACTTAATCTTTCATTCAAATTGAGTAATTTAACATTACTCAACTTCAATTCGTATCTCTTAAAGATACTTCTTGCTCATTTCCTCTGATTGTCTAGTTCCTCTGTGTAAGCACAGATGGCAGCACTATAGCTCCTAAAGCTTCTTACTTTCCCTTCCTGTTATGGAATGAAGGACATCATTTTTGTCTTTTTTAATTATTGTCTACATACCTTTTCTGCTCAAATAACGTCATGTGGTACATACATTGTCTTCACATCGGAGGTTAAAGTCAATTTGTGACTAGGGACTCCACAACTGGTACACATTGTGACTGACTGGATTATCATACACTACGGCAGACGGAAGCGATCGGTAGACATGGTCGTTGACATTGTAGTCATAGTAAACGATGATAGTTAGACACGGCAGGAATACACATTAGTATTCAAATACGATGCTTTGCATTTGATATATGAATTGTGCGACCGGAATATCTGAGCTATAGTTTTAAATAGCTGTTTAGTTAAGTCGCGGATTGAATATTGGTGATCCTTAAAATGGACACATAGCAGAAATATTCGCGTAACTTAATGTACTTGTATCGTGTTGATGGTGAAAGCAGGCAACTAAATTCTCTATGGTATTTAGTAGAAGATAGCGTTTAGTGCTGTCTATTGGCTGTGTGCATTTATCTAGTCAAATCAATACTTAAGATTCCCAAATCTATGATGTGTCTTGATAATCCAATGTGGACTTCCTGTGTGTGCTGTAAGCTCCAAAAATGTATATAGTTCAAGCCAGGGGTGGCATTTCAGCATTTCATTTGGGGGTGCGAAATTTGTATGTATGAAAATCCACAATATGGAATAAGTAAAATTTTTGTTAACAGGGAGAGGGGGGAATCACAAAATTGAATTGATGTTGAGAAAAATAATTGTTGTTAATATAATTTTTGTACATAATTCTGTAAACATAATTTTTGTTAACATAATTTTTCTAAATACAAATATCAATATTTATTTACTTTTTATTGAAGACTTAAATGCCGGTTCTTAGCATCTGGAAGAAGAGAAAATTTTGCTACAATATCTTCATAATCCAGTGCTATATCTAGTTAGCTAAAACAGCTAAAGATAAAAGTCTTTCTTGTCCCATTGTACTGCGAAAATAATTTTTCAGCCTCCTGAGACATGAAAAAGATCTTTCACAAATGTCTGAGCTGATTGGCACAGTCAAAAACAATTTAACTAATAATGTTATGACAGGAAGCACATTTTTAAAATTCCGCTCTTTAAAATAATCCAGGCGACTTTTAAAATTGGGATGGTCTATGATTTCATTTTTCACCATTGAATAAATCAGTCTCAATTCACATAGCAATTCCTCTTTCTGGAAGTTATATACTTTGCATATGGTTGAAAAATTTTCTTTTTCGACATCTGATCCGGATAATACTGAACTAAGGTCAAACAAAACAGATATATTGTTTTCATTAAATCTTGTCTCAATTTCATTAGATACGGAATCTATAATTTCATATTGAATATTGATTCTGTGATATGATTTAACAGCATCCTGGGGATTTTTTTCACCACCTCCGAATTCACTTGGATTTTTTTTACGCCTTTTCAGTTTTGGTCCAGAATAAGAATTTTTTTCGCAAAGTTCTGTCACAAAACTTCACACTTGATTGAAATATGTATCAGTGCGAAAAGAACTAATAGTTTCAATAGTAGCTTTAGCCAAAGCTTGCACAGTCTGAAAATTAAGATCAGATGACTGAAGATGCTTTGAGAGAGTATTGCATTGATCAAAAACACTGCTCATTACAAACAAAGTGAATAAAAATTCGAAAGATGTCATGCATGTTAAAAGGGCTTTGGCTCTTCCACCATTGAGAGAATTGTTTTCAGATAATTCTTCTAATGTTAAAATCACCATTTCAAAATTATCAAGTAGTGCTTTTATGGCTTTAACTCTGGAGGACAACCTCGTATCACTTAGTGATTGTAGAGTTGAAGAGCCTCCAGAAAAAGTATTTGTTGATGAGCGAATCTTTTCGAAAATAGCATGTCTTTTATATGATGTTTCTATGAAAGAATATAATGCATTGAGTTGCTGAAATACATTTCTAGCAGAAGGAATGGATGAGGACTCGCTAACTACACATAAATTTAAAATATGCGCATAACAATGGATATAAATTGCCAATGAGTTTTTTGGTAAAAATCGTGCAGCCACACCACTGTACGAACCTCTCATATTGCTTGCACCATCATAACATAGAGCTCGTATGTCTGAAATATTTAGCCCAAATGAGGAAATTACTTTAATTAAATTGAACAATGACTCTCCATCAGTTTTTTCTGTTCTGAAAAGGTCGGCAAATGATTCGTGTATTTCTAGATCATCATCCACATATCGAAAAACTACAGCCACTTGTTCATGCCTGGAAATGTTTTGAGTTTCATCTACTATTATAGAATAATAGCATGCTTCTTTTATTTTATTTTGAATATGGTTACTGATTTGTGATTTGCATAAATTAAGAATATGGTTCTGGTAGTCTTTGTGAATATAAGTAAAAGATTTTTCTTTATTTTTAAATATTCTTTCAATTAAAGAACAGCCTTTAGCTCTTAATTTCATCAATTCTAAAAAAATTCCTCTATTATTTGAGGTTATTTTTTGACCAGTTACTAAAGCCATCAAGAATAAAAGATGATTCTGTGTATCGTTTATTAGCTTCTGAAAATGCTCTACATGAAGAAAAAAATGCTGTATTCATATAAGGACTGTATTCTAGCCATTTATATAAATTATACCACTCTTTTCTAAACTTGCGACCTCTTTTATCAGTTGGAAAGAGAGAAAGTTCAGAAATTTGGGGGTGCTCTCATGCCCCTATTTGCCGCCCGTGGTTCAAGCTGTATTGTTCATACACCATTTTTTCTTTATTGCCATGATGTAATACTGGCAAAGATACCTTCGTCTTTCAATAAAACGAAGTTTTTTGAAAATTGACTTTTTTTTCATTGACACCACTAGGTATACTTTGCTACACTCTGTACACTTTGCTGATTTATACAGAGATAAATTCATATTTCCAACATAAAGAAATTATTTACAAGCGAAATCACACATTTTTCCTCAGTCATGAAAGAAAATGCCTTTTTAAAATAATATGGAACTTTTAAACCTAGTAGTCTAAATTATGATTTAAAAAAAAAAAAAATGGAATGCAAATTTATAAAAGAAAACTATATGTATGTAAGTGCAAATGAAAAATTCATAACCAGGGTTTCTGAGAGGTCGCCAAGATCATGCTAAAAGACTGCAAGCACACAACATAAAAAATGAAGGTTAATTCAAAACGGACAATTCCGGCCTCTTTTTTTTTATATTTTTATTCGATTCGAAATGTTGCAAAATGGACAAAAGTATAAAAATTTTTATTCTCTGAGCTGTACTTAAGGTCTTATTAGTAGTTAATATTCTCCTTTCTGACTGTCATGAGGAAACGACCCATTTTGGTATGCACGAAGTGTGATGTCAGAAGGCTCGACCATGGCTCCCGTCTTCAAAAATTGGTGAATAAGTCTGGTTACATTCGAAAAGTTCCGCTAATTAAAATTATTTCTTCCGTCTCAAATTTCCCAATAGTTATAAGTATTGTATCACTCTAATATGCACGACTACTAGTTTTACATCATCAAATAAAATATTTATATCTGTGCCAAAAAAGTTTTTTGTAAAAAAATAGTGTGAAGCGCATGAAGCCAGATTGTAAACAAAATTCACCACTGTCATTATAGAGTGTTCATTATGTATGTTATAGTAATAACTCAGTGACTGTATAATCCAATTTTCCAAGCCTTTTTATGAGAAGTTATTTCTTTATGATTTAATAAACTTTGAAAATCTTTAAGGGTGTCCACTGCTGGTTCGGCTCTCTATTTTTAGTTTTGCTGTTACGGATGAATTTAAAGCCAGATTCAAAGTGGATTATTGACTTTGTACCCAGTTTAGTGTGTGATGTTTGCAGTTAAGGATGAGCATCAGTAAATCTTCTGCGTCAGTAAATCTTTTTTTATGACCACTCTGTATATTAAATTTAACAATATATCTGACGAGATTTTACAGTCAAGTTAATCTATAAACTGGTCTGGCGGCACATAATTACTTACTTAATTATGTATATTTCCATGTATTCTGTTCAAACCTCATCAATCATTAAACATTTTTAGAATCCTAAGTTTATTTAACCTTCTAAATTTTTTAAACAAAATAAAATATCGCATGCTTGTGTGCATCTGTATTTCATCAAGGAGTAAGTAAAGACACTGAGTTACAACAATCATGACATTTTAAATATTGCAACTTTCCCATCTACTAGAAAATTCAGGTTAAGAACTAAGCTATTGAAATTATAACCACTTGATCCAAAACCCAATTACATACTTACAAGACTTTAAAAGAGCTACAAATTTTTACTTATTGTTCACAGTTGGTGCTTTTAGTTTTTGATATATAAGCATTACAAACTTGTAAAATGAAAATTTTTCAATCTTCTTCAACTTGACAAGACGATTACTCAAAAACTAAGTCAGTAAAGTTTTTCAAAAAATGGATTCAGAAACTAAATTTCCTAATACATATTTTTGTCGCTTACTATTTATATCTATCTTTTAAAGTTTGAGTGAAAGTAAGAACAATTAAAAAATCACTTACTCGAACAGACGCTTTTAAGTGTTTTCTAAAAAAGTTCAAAGTATTAAAATTATTTTATATATTCATAACCTGTACCAACAAAACAAGAAAAAAATATGTACATTTTTATCTATCAGGTTCGGAGAAATTGGTGTCTTAAGTGTTTGCATTTTTCCTAATGCTCCATTTTTCACCACAAATACCCCAAACGTAGTGTAATTCACATAATAATAATAATAATAATAAACATGCAAGAGAAGAGTATCAAGTTTACACCTTGAGTTTCAGCTGCCATAATATATTTATTGTTTCTGAAATAGAGCGATTTGGATCTTAGGCAAATTGTCTGATTCTCCTTTAGAAACCAGGATCAAAACCAGGATCCATGTTTACAATGAAATAAAATAATCAACAAATGATCTAAATTCAAACAGACCAAGTACAAATGTAAAAATTCAATTGTACACAAATTTAAACCCCAACCACCCTGAAAATATCTCAATGCAAAACACGATAGAATGTTGCATTACAGGTCAAATGGAGAAAATGAGTTAGTTCACAGCCAATCACGAGGCGTTTTGTGTTTGCTCAGATTTTGCCTTTTTTCTTTTTTTGATATTTAAATAACTTTATAAAGAGATTTTTGCTTGGATATTTGGAATCAGAAAAAAATTCTCTTTAAATATGAATTGGTTTTAAGAGTTTAAAAAAAAAATCAGAATTGTCCATTGCACTCTCATAAGGATAGCACAGATAAATTAAATTCATTAATCTATAAAAAAATAATTATTCATGCAAATAACAGTTCAAATTGCACGCAATGGATGTGATACGACCACATCCCCAAATTATACCCTGTGACTATTAATTAATAAAATAAAATATTTAAAAGGAAAACATATCTATGAGAGAGAAGACTTTAAGCACAGATGCAGATGCCGAAACGAAGGGGAAAAGTGTGCGGAATTGAAAATCTTACAAGTTTGCTCACTTAAAATATCACAAAAAATGAAATTACAGATGAAATCAAAAAGAATTTTTTTTGTTAGAATACAAAAATATATGTACAGAACTTTATGCCAAACTTGTATTAATCTTACATTTTCCAATTTGGCGAAATAAAAATTAGATTACAATACATGAAGCTGCTACTTGTAAGATAAAACTTGTAAAACTTCTTTGAATGAAGCAAGCATGTGTCAGTACTTCTTTGAATAAAACAGGCATATATTTGCAAGGTGACTACAATTGTTTCGAGGGCGGCATATGCCCTCTTCATCAGGCTACATTAGAACAGTTAGAACACTATGCAGTCTTAATAAAAGCTGAGAGTTGCAAAGAGACAAGCAATGTGCAATTCGAAAGTGCTAGGATGCACACAGTAAAAAAAATCATCGGTGGTATCGGCACTTGAAAAACGCCCATAAACATATCCGTATGAACATATCACCACAGGACAATAAAGGATCCCTCACTAGTCCAGGAAGACAAGGAGAGCACTGAGAATGAAATCGAAAGCATTGAAATGAGATTTAAAATGCAGAGAAGATATATAAAAACTGTGAAATTATTGGTAAAAAGTTAGAGTTTAGAGGGAGAATAAATAGTCAAACCCTTGAAATGGAAAAAAGGTAGAAAATTACTGGGAATGAGGTATAATTAAGAAGAAAATAACAAAAGGAAGTAACCAGTTTTGAGAGTTAAATTCATTATTCAAACTACTAATTAATTAATAATGATTGAGACTAGGTTGAAAAGGATATAACATGAAAAATAAGGGTGGAAAAACAGTTTCAGAAGCTATATAAGTTAACTTCATACACTAAAAAAAAAATATCAATCAATTTGTCTACTCAAAAATATCCGTTGGAGAAGGATATAACAAAATTGGAGGGGGGGGGGGGGACTAAATGAGCTAATTTTTAAAGTCAAGGATAAGTATACAAATAACTTTAAACCACTATTGGAATTAAGAAGGAACTAATTAAATAAATGACTAAAAATAACAAAAAAAATCAAACAACTGTTTCAAAAGCTATATGACCCAGGTAGCACAAATACGTAATTCTTACGTATCAAGCAATACGTAATCTTTACGTGTCAGGCCATACGTAATTATTACGCAAAAATGGTACGTTAGAATACGGTATACCAACCGTTATAAAAAAGGTTATTATTACGTATCCTTATACATTATTATTACGTATCCTTATACGTTAATATTACGTATATTCACATACGTTATTATTACGTATATGCAGATACGTGTTTATTACGTATCCATATACGTTATTATTACGTATATCCACATACGTTATTATTACGTATACCCACATACATTATTATTACGTATCTACATACGTGTATATTACGTATCCACATACGTTATTATTATGTATATCCACATATGTTATTATTACGTATCCAGATACATGTTAATTACGTATCACATACGTGTATATTACTTATATCCACATACGTTATTATTACGTATCCAGATACATGTTTATTACATATCATATACGTGTATATTACGTATATTCACATACGTGTTTCTTACGTATATCCACATATGTTTATAACGTGTTCCCATATGTATTTATGCGTTCCCATACGCATTTATAGTGTATTCCCATACATATTTATATTGTGTTTCTACATGTATTTATTACATGTTTATATTGTGTTTCTACACGTATTTATTACGTGTTTATATTGTGTTTCTGCACGTATTTATTACGTGTTTATATACATATTTATCACACATTGGACAACTCTACAGAATAGTGCATGTTGCAGACATGATATTTACAAAGTTTTATGCATCTTTGTAAAACAAACATATTGAGTCAGGTGAATATATTTTTATAATAGATGTCAAATTTTCAGATTGTGTTGATTTCAATAATGTACTTGAATTTATAAATTTGAAATCAACACAATCTGAAACAGTATCTTTAAAATTTAAAATACATTCATCTAAATCATATTTTTACAAAGATACGATATATCAAATGTGTCATATATGCAAAATTCACAATACTATAGAATGACTCTGTTCATATGTAATAAAATTTTTATTTTAATTTATATTATATATTGTTAATACAATAATTTTAATGCAAAAATGTTTTTTTCCTTTATTTTCAGTTTATATTTAAATATATTTTTAATTCTAATTATTTCTAAATATTGCAAAAATTATAATCTACTACATTATGAAATATAATTTTAAATCTAAAAGATAAGCTATTTTAAATTGAAAATAACTTAAAAATACAGAATAAAATTTTGGGATATATTAAAACACATAATACTTAAAACATTTTTGCAATTTTTAAAGAGTTAATTTTTTAAAAGTAAACTTCAATACTAAAAATATATAAAAAAAACAATATTAATAATATTGTAATTAAGTTTATAGGCTATTTTAAATTACAATTATAGGCTATTTTAAATTTTAATTTAGCATGCTAAAACTACACATCTCTGATCAATGGTGGTATCATGCAACTGTGATGATTTTTAAGAGTGAAAACAGTGAGTAAGGGCACAGAGCCCAAGTAGAACATGTTTCTAGATACACAGAACACAAACTGTTTCACAATTATTTCTAAAAATTGCAAAAATTATAATCTACTACATTATGAAATATAATATTGTGTTTAATGTTTTTAAAAAAATTCCCAGAATTGTGTTTTTATTTCTTGTACGTATCATGTTTATTTTCTTTTAAGTATAAGGCTTTTTTAACTTCTTCCAGGTATTTTTTTTTATTTTCTTAAAAGTATCAAATTATTTTAATTTAGTATTGTGTTTTTTAACATTTCACCCCAGTATCAACTTTTTTTTTTAAATTTGTCCTATGTAGCATATTATTTTAAAATTTCTTCCTAGTATAAATTTTTTTTTAATTCTTCCAAATCATGTATTTAAAAAAATTATACCGAAATATCGTTTTTTAAATGCTTATAAATGAGACTTACTATTTAACCTAGAGAGCTTAAATTAGTGTTATTTTCTTTTGCTTTTAATGAGTCTTAATTTGATATATAACATGACTATGCTATTTCAAATTTGAATTTTTTGAAAAGCTTCAAAATTTTTTTTTTTAAATCTCAAAAACACCCCTTTTAATTTTTTTGAAAAAAAAATATATGCTTTATGGACTACTTGTATGCCAAGTTTCATAATGGGAAGCCAATAGGTTCCTATGAAAATTATTTTTTTTTTGTATTAAACTATAAGTGAAATTAGCTAAATTACAAAAAATTTAATTTCCATAGGAACCCCTTAACGACCGACTATGAAATTTGGCACACAAATAGTCCCTTAATGTCTTTAATAAAAGTAAATAACTGAAAATCTAAAAGCCCCCAAAATCTGAAATTTTACAGTTTTTGTAAACTTTACTGATAACTGTACCAAAAATGATCGATTTCTGAGGTATCAAGGTTCAAACCATTAATTGATTTGACACGGAATAACATATACTTAGTACATAACTCATTAACCAGTTGTTTCAAACATTCAGCCCACATATGTTCTTTTCAATTTTAACAATTTGCTACACACTTAATATTTCACATATGTCACTCAAAATTTAATTTTGTATTTACAATCAGTTACAAAACGTTACTTTTCAAGAACTTTTAAAATAAGTACTTCTCCAAACAAGTGAAGACAATTTCATCTCTTCCTTGCTCAAGAGTACAAACTCTCCCAGTTGCAGTATCAGGCTCTACTTTTTGCGAAATGGTCTCACATTCAAATATTCAATACGTCACTTGGTTGAGGATAAAAGAAAGAAGGAGAAGGTCCTTTAGGATGTAGGAAGCTAACTATATAGTCGCTCGTCTTTTCAAGAATACATGCAAGCTACCAAGATTTTTTATAGAGTATAGTGACAAATCCAGATTCAATTTTTGCTTAATTAGTTGGTGTAATATAGTCTAATGCTGTCACACGTTCAGTAAATTGGTGTTCACTACAGTAATTATGCTTAACATGAAGTATATTTTCAGAAATTGGGTAGAAAGAATGAAGTTTTTGAGTACCCATGATTGCCTTAAAGTCATTCAACTGTGGCGACAGTATTTCTTTAACTTCTTCATACTCATCAACTGTGCTGTACTCAAAAACTTCATTCTTTTTACCCAATTTCTGAAAATTGGCTTCTTGCTAAGCATTATTACTGTAGTGAACACCGGTTTACTGAACGTGTGACAGCATTCGACTATATTACACCAACTAATTTAGTAAAAATTGAATCTGGATTTGGCACTATATAGTCTATAAAGGATCTTTGTGGCTTGCATGTATTCTTGAGAAGAATAATGTTACGAGCGACTATAAAGTAAGCTTCCTACATCCTAAGGGACCTTTTCTTACTTTCATCCTCAACTGAGTGACGTATTGAATGTGCCAGGTGAGACCATTTTGCAAAAAGTAGAGCCTGTTACTGCAACTGGGAGAGTTTGTACTCTTGAGCAAGGAAGAAATGAAATTATCTTCACTCAGTTTGGAGAAGAACTTATTTTAAAAGTTCTTGAACGTTTTGTAATTATAATTGTAAATATAAAATTAAATTGAGTGGCATGTGAAATATCAGGGTGGCCACTCTTCAGACACATTGGAATTCCCTGACTTTTCCAGGTGAATTGAAAAGAAATTCCAGACCAGTAATTTTAACAAAATGCGTGCACATCTCTATTTAGTTACAAATTTGATTAAAGAATCTTAACAATTACTCCACTATTAAAAAAAAAGTTATATTAAATCAGGAGAAAAAAATACACATTTTTTGTTTTTACAAATAAATTTTGACATTTTTAATAAAAAATACATGTAAATGCAGCAAAATTGAACTACTGAAATATTTAAAAGAATTTAATGTTTTTTTTCACTGAAGAAATAAAAAGAAAGTCTAAACTGATGTCCTTAAATATGGGCATTGCAAATTGTTCACAATGACAGACATTAAAGATATGCAAAAACTACACTGTAACAAGCTACAGACATTGAATAATTAATGTCAATTCAGCAATGTCAAAAGAATGTCATTAAAATAGAAAAAATATTGTAAAATGTATATAATATTCTTGGCAACAGTTGTCCAAAATGGAGCACAAACTCTGCATTTTTGTTTTTATACGGAATCAAATGGACACATGGCAGCCTTTATTTAGAAGTTACGAGTACAGCATAATACTTGGCGAAATTTTTCGAAAATGGCATACAAACTGGGCAGTCCTGTTTTTATAAGGACAACTAGTATTTAAAAAAAAAAAAAAAAAAAAAAAACAGAATTTTCACAAAATTCCCTGACTTTTCCCGGTTGAGTGGCCATCCTGAATATTAAGTGTGTAGCAAATTGTAAAAATTGAGAACATATGTGTGCTGAATGTATGAAAAAACTGGCTAATGAGTTATATACTAAATGTATGTCATTTTGTGTCAAATCACTTAAGGGTTTGAACCTTGATATCTAAAAAATTGATCATTTTTGGTACAGTGATAGTACCAGTAAAGTTTAAAAACACCGTAAAATTTCATATTTTTTGCGCTTTTAGATTTTCAGTTATTCACTTCTTTAAAAAAGCCAAATCTGGTAAAGTTTTGAAATCTTTAAACAGTGGTAGATCAAAAACTATTTGACCAAGAGAGTTCAAATTAGTGCAGTCTTTTGTTTTCGATGGACCTTAATTTGATATACAACATGATTATGGTATTTAACTCTTTTTTAAAATTGGAGTTTCTAAAATAATTACAAACTAAAAGAGAAATTGTTTTTAGAGAATAGCATAGTCATATCAAATTAAGACCCATTAAAAGAAAAAAAAAATGACACCAATTTGAGATCTCTAGGTCAAATACTTTTTTTTTTGCCAAATTTCGCTTTTAAGAAAGTCAATAACTGAAAACTAAGAGCCCAAAAAATCTAATATTTACAGTTTTTGTCAGCTTCACTGGTACTACTATTGTACCAAAAATTATCATTTTCCATGATGTCAAGGTTCAGATCATTGGTTGATTTGACTCGGAATGACCCTTGGATGAATATTCAATTTGGCAGTATTTTAATTTCTTAAGTTTTACACCATATGAAATATTGTTTAAAAACAAACTAATTATTCTTTGTAATCAAAGTTAGAGGTAAGTTACGGTACAGGAAAATTAAGCGTTCTGCATTTTCAGGTTGCAGCCTATTACCATCTTTAAGTTTAAAATCTAAGTTAAGTTTAAAATTTAAGTTATACCATCTTTAAGTTTAAAATACATAAAAACATGTAAAAGAATAATTTCTGATTTTACAATATTTGAAATAAACATGCATGCATGACAACAAATGCAATCTCGGACCACATTTTCATTTAATCTCCGCTTAGATAGTATTAAATGCGAGCATGGATGCACATACCACGATGCTGAAAACATGCACTTTTCCCGTTTGCTTTTAAAGCAATATGTGCATACATACAACAAAGCTAGGAAGATATATAAAATAAAATAAAAGTTAAAGCTAAATATAATTAAATAAGTTATATAAATTAAGCAACATGTTAACCTAACACTAACCTAACACGGGAAAATCAAGTTCAAGATACCAACCTACAAACATGGCAGGACTGGGAAGTAATGACTGCAGTCAGTGTTGCCAGATACACGAAGCTTATGGCTTCATCCCCTGAGGTAGAAATGAGTCCGTTCTGGAAGCTTCCAGAACTGCGTGACGTCACGGCGGGGTTAGAACTTGGGAGGGTGAAGATAAACAAGAAGGGATACATGAAAATGCCTTGGGGAAAAGGGTTCGAGAACAAAGCTGAAAGAGGATTTGAGCAGGGGGGAGCGTTAATGGTTATTTTTACGTATGAAAAATGGTAATTTTAATGTAATATAAACGGTATTTATAACGTATGATAAACGGTATTTATAATGTATTTTAAACGGTAATACATAAAAATGCCTTTGGGAAAAGGGTTCGAGAACAAAGCTGAAAGAGGATTTGAGCAAGAGGGGAGCGTTAATGGTTATTTTTACGTATGATAAATTGGTATTTTTAACGTAATAAAAACGGTTATTTTAATGTAAAATAAACAGTAATACATACATATTTAAAACGGTATTTCTACATACGGTATGTTCATACACGGTAATTCATACGTATGATATACGGTATTTTTATATACCGTTTACTCATAACGGTATTATAACCGATGTATTACCGTTTATCGTATAACACATACGAAAATATAACGTATAAACGGTTTATCAACGGTTATAATACCGTATGTGTGTTACCTGGGGAGCTGATAAATAAAGTTAAGGCTGAAGGGCCGATCCGGTGGTCGAGCGGTCAGGGGCATGCGTTTCTGTCTGATGGCTGGATTGCCGGGTTGAGGGTTCGAATCTCGCCAGCGGGCATGGATGTTGTCATGTCGAAGCCAAGTCAGACTTCCGCCCATCGGGATGCTTCTATAAAAGTGAAGCTGCAATTCTTCTCCCCTTCGCCATGGGATACCCTGGGGGGTCTTGTGGACGTTGTGCGTAGGTTCCCCTTAACCACGAGGGAATTAGTAAAAAAAAAAAAGGCTGAAGGAATGAAGTAATATGAAGGAATTATCCTATGGATTCGTATCAAACATTATTGGAAACAACGTTTTTTAATTTTTCCGATGGTATCAAGACAAAAACTTTGATAATATTTTTGATCACTAAAAAAACAATTTGTGTGAAAATCGTGAATAATGCTCACATTTATGCTGAAATATAAAATAACTAAAAAACTACTTCGAATTAAAAAGTAGTAATATATTTATAAAAATATATTTATTATGAAAAAATCTAATAATTATCTTTCCTATGATGCATCATTTATATGAACTTTAAAAGAACTGTTAAAATGCATTCTATGTTTAAAGACAGAAAAATTTAATTTCAAACTTCGACAGCGTTTTTACTAAATATAAATATCCAATGTAAAAAAAGTAATAAAAATGAATACTGAAAGAATAATTATCTGTGATATTGCTGATGTTTAGTTCATGTCCCAAATACACATACTCTATTTTTAGCGATTCGAACGTTGACTCGTATTAAGGGACATTCAAAACATATGTAGATCCACCAAAATTTGAAAGTCGGCTATTTTACCACATCACAATACTCCCCCTTCACAGTACTATGCATAACAGGGAAAGTAAAATTGAATTGAAAAATATTTTATCCTTCTGTGCAATTTGACCCTAGCACAAATTATGTGCAATGCGTAAAAAAAATATTTAATAAAAAAATTAACTACAACTAGAGAAAATTGACATTAAAAATGCTAAACTCTTAAAATCCATACTACTATAGGGACCCATGCATTGATGTCCTGATTTTAAGAAAAAATTAATAATCAATTCTCTTCAGCCCAGCTTGTGATATAAACACTATTATGTTGTTTTAAATCAACATTTTATGGTATTATTAATGAAGTACTTTTATTGAAGATTAATTTTTCATTATAAAGGCTATTAGGTCTACTTCTCAATGTATGAAATATTATAATAAACAGAGGCAGGTGTGTGTCTCCCCCCTCTCTCACACAAATACATCACATCCAAAGTCCCATATTCATAAATAATAAAATTAAAATAGATAAATATGGTAATCTTTATAACATTTTAGTGATCATGCTTTGTGCATATTTTATTTTACATAAAGTATATACAAAATCTTCAATCCATATACCAGTCTATAGTACTTAAATATTGCATTTATTACGATATTAGTTCCAGTTTGGTTCCCAATGGTGTTTTACCCCAATCCCAATGGTGTTTTACCTAACATTATTTGCTTATTCTTGCCCTATGTTAAAAGCTTCATAACTCCTGTTTTAGATATTTTAGGCCCAAATATTCATTTACACTTTTTAATGTATTACTGAAAAGTTTAACAATATGATTATTTTCTTTTTGGATATCGTTTCCACTAAATAAACAAAAATAAAAGTTTTGATCCTTGTAAAATTTTAAGAATTTTTAAGCTAAACCTTTGTTTCTATATTATACCTATATTTAGCACATGTATTTTGATCTTGGTTTCTATAAATATTGTTGTTGCACACACAGAAAAAGAATAGAGTATAATTTTCCTTAACAATAAAAAATATGTGCACATAATGTGGCCATTTGTGCAATGCACCCATAGCGGATTTATTTGATAATTTCAAATCTTTTAACACCTATACCCTAGCATTTGTTACAACTTATTTTAAGCAGGATTATTCTAGATATGATAATGCACTCATAGTACCCACAGTCTGGCAAGCAATGCTAAATAATACTACCATTGTCCAAACAGTTTACCCGAGCATTTAACTTTTCAGCAACTCCAAATTATGACCCAGCCATCAACTGCATGGACCTTTTGAACCAGTGTTGTAAAGGTAGGCAAGGTATGTAAGCAACTGCTTTTATCTAAAAATTCACACCTATTTCTGAACTACGAGCTTTGATTGTTCATTCATGCTAGTTTTAATATTTTTCTTGGAAAAAATCTCATTCCAATTCTATTTAAAGAAGATTAACAACAAAAAAAACCTTAATTATTTTCAAATTTCTATGGGTGCAAGTTGCACTTATAGGTTCTGACACAACTACCTTGGGCATTATATATTAGTCATGGATGGCCTACAAGTAAGACTGGCATATATTATACTATGTCTTAAAGGAAACTGAGTCTTGGTAAGTTTATTTTGATAGGCCTGTTCCCAGCAGATGAGCATCATAATCACTCATCGTGCCTAGCGGCACATAAGGGCTTCAGCTTGCATCACTACCATTGTCGATCATGTGCCACAGCCCTTGCTTCTGGCTAGCTTGCCCATCCCATCTGATTTTTTTTTGTTCCATTAGTCAAGTTAGCTTTTGTCAAACTCAAGATCTTTCCTTCAGGTGCCCAAGTAAGTGACACAGCAGGGATGTTATGCTGTGGCATTCACAAGACATGTCCAGTCGGTCTCCATCTTCAGGTTTTATTTCCATTTTGATTGCTTTCTATCCAATACTCTTGTAAAGTTTGATATTAGTAATAATATAAAGCCAAAATACTCCCAAAATGTTCCTCAGACATTTAGTCTGCTAGCCATTCAATTTGTTGCATTGGACCATTGTTATTTTCCATGTTTCAGCTCCATACAATAAAACACTTCACTAAGGAATTAAAAAGGTTGATTTTGGTTTTTAAATCAAGATTAGTAGCTCTCTATACTTCAGTTAGTTTTCTAAAACAATTTTGAGCTTTTGCAATTCTTATTTTTATTTCTTCATCTGTTCCACCCTCCTTGTTCACCAGTACTCCAAGGTAAGTAAAGCTATTTACATCTTCAATAGGTTCACCATCTAGTTTTAAATTATTTGGTAAACAGTTCTTGTGCATCTAGTTTTAGCAGCATTTTGTGCTTCACTATCTAGATCATCATCAGTATATATTTTCGTCTTTCTTAGAGCTTCTTTTGGCATTCTTATCTGCCTCTCTGTATTTTTCTTTATAAATTTGATACAGTCTTCCAGATCTGGTACTGTCAAGAACATTTTTTATTTTCCTTCTATATTCAGCAAGTTTTCATGTTTTACCAGTGATCCATTCTTTATTCTTTCTGCTCCCCCCCCCCCTCTCAATAGTATTTTCTGTTGTTTCGCTGAAAATAGTTTGCAGCTAACTCCACTGCTCTTCTACATCCTCCAACATTACTTCATTTTTCTCCAAGGCAGATAATCTGTCTTTCAATTCAATATTGAATTTCTCGTGAATCTTTTTATCCTTTAATTTAGCAATATCATACCCAACTGGTCAGGTATTTTTACTTTTCTTTTTGCATTTAAGTAATTTCAGTTTCAAATTCAACACAAGGTGATGGTCAGTGCCAACATCTGCTCCTCTCTGAACTCAAACGTCCATCATAGATTTGGTAAATTTTCCATTAATTTCAATATGGTCTATCTGATTTTTTGTTTTTCCGTCTGGCTATGTCCAAGTTAATTTATGTATATTTTTGTCCTTGAACTTGATGCCTCCAATCACTAAGTTGTTTAATTCACAGAATGAAACAAATAGCTCCATTTTCATTTCTATCACCACAAGCTTCATTGTCTATGGACTTCTCTTCCTTACAAATTTTGGACCCAGCCTTAGCATTAAGATCTCCAATAACTAGTGCAGATGAGCATAACATATACAATTTTGATAAGCTATTAGCATTATGAAGCCCGCCTTAGAACTCAGATGTTTTGTGGACATGTTCTGGAAATCCGGCAATAAATTAGATCTATTTATTTATGGCATTTTATTATTTTTGTTGGCCCATAGTCAAACGTTTTCTTTTCTAAGGCCCCTATTAATGGTAGCATAAATATATATTTATGCAGTGACATATTGCACATAAAACAGATACTTTGGAACCCTAAAGCTTAGGACTCTTTGAAAAACTATCCATATCCTGAATTCTATCGCTATGCGGGAGCCCTACATCGAATGGCAAATATCATATAGGGAACCCCTCACACCAAATTTAAAAAAGAGTAGAGGTATTCATTTCGAAAAGGAAAAAAAATATGGTATATGGGGCAGACTAAAGTTATTGCTTCTGGGCCCTAAGAGTCTAACTATGCCACTATTCGACAATGGTAATAGCCATAATTTTGCTAATTGATCTTCTATTACTAGAAGACCTATAGTTATAGCAGAGCAAAAAAAAAAAATACAAATTAGGCAAAAGCTTTTAGACCGAGGCGTAATAGGCTCTATGGGACCCTGCAGCCACAAAATACACAAAAGCAAGTAGACTAAAACTAATAAAAGATGCTACTGATTCTACCTTACCAGCTTCAAATTGTATTCAGATTGAAACTACTGAAATCTGAATTACTGAAGGTAAATTTTAGAATAACACAAAGTAATAAAGGAAAACATAGGAGCTAATTAGTGGTAAGATGTTACGTTGAAATAATTAGCTCCAAACAGAATTTAAGAAAGGCTTAGGACAAAAAAAATTATCCTTTCCAATTTTGAGGCGCTCTCCAAACATGAAACCCCAAGCAGTCGTACGCATGGGTTGCTTGGCCCTCAGGACACACCTGCGATTTAGCACATCTGTGGGTGAATAATTAGTTAATCAAGTGCCTAGCCATTAAAGAAAATGTTCTTCCAATCTTTTGAACCTGTTTCTTATAGGGATGATGCAACATTTTCGTTACTGAGCAATTTATAGAAAAAATATAACAAGAAAGATCAATCATGCATAAAGCATTGATTATGAAACATTTTCCAACAGAAATGCAATTTTATTTAAACATCTCTAAAATGTGATTCATTCAGCACTGATATATTTTAAATTATCACAATACTACAATAATTTATTATATTTGAAAACTTAAAACTGCATCGAAAAAATTGAACTTTATTCAAATGCTGTCATCGATATATAAATCATCTGGCTCTCTATGTAAAAGCAATGAATATTTCATTCATATCACTAATATTCCAGATTCCAGAGCTAAATAATTTTGCATGAAAAAATTCAACAATTCTTATACAACTCATCTTACAATCACTTATTTACATTCTGCATCCATTAAAATTAGGCTTTTTGTAGAAATAATCAAAGTTTGATGATCTTTTAAACTCAAAAATATTGTAACTGTGTTGGTACAGAATATAGATGCACAGAAAATACGCAAAAATAAAGCGGTTTTAGGACCGATGCAATACTAAATATAAATTTAAAAGAACTTTAAAAATCACAATTTTTACACTGCAAAAAAAAGATGGACGTCATATTTTATTTTGAAGTGGGTCACATGATGTCTTCGTATAATATGGGTGTAGTTATTATTTTAATTTTTATTCATGAAACTACCGAACATATTTTGCTGAATTTTTTTTTTTTTTATATTTTATGGGATAATTTGAATATTTCCTAAAATTTTTGAAACAATTTGAGAATTTTAACTTAAAAAATGTTTGAAAAATTAAGTCTCATAGGGTTGAATGTATTTCACTTTTTCAACCTGGGTTCAATCCAAAACTAATTGGGTGATTACATTCCCATATGTCCCACAGATTGTCTCAACAACATATTAAAATTTCATATTGATAAAGTCATTTTTATGACAGTTATCGTGCAGACAGACAGAATGAATGAACAAAGTCATAAACACTTTTCAACTATGTTGGAAAGTGTTAAAAACACATCTTTTGAGGTTGTATATATCAGCCATTGACAGCATACTTCTTCACCATTTGCTACTCTGCTCTTGGAGAGTGTAGGGAAAAACATTCAGTTTTTTTAGTCTTAGGAGAAATCATGTGATGCAGCCTGCTGTGATTCATGTTATTATAATAAGGTGTTTGTTTAATTTTACTAAAAATATTTTACGTTGCAGTAATTAGATTTATAATGTCTTATATTGTAGTAATTGTCATAATTCTGATTATAACCCCTTCACTTTTTCTTCTGCATTTTTGTCTATGTCAGTCCACTCCCCTTGATACGATCAACTTGCAAATTTCACTTGCATACTTAACTCTATTTTCTTTCTTTCTTTTTTTAGCACTTCGCTGATCGATCACGAGTATACTCATGTTTGCATGGCCACACTTTGCTGACTGGTCATGAGTATACTCGTGTTTTCATGTTATAATATTTTAGAAAAAATAGTTACTAGTGGGGGAAAATATCCCACTAGAGTATGTAGAGTATGCTCTTCCAAAGGAAAGCGCAGCAAAACTCGATATGTTTGTAAAATTTGTTATACACCATTACACGTGCTTTAAATGCTTTACAGTATATATCATACGCGAAAAAATTATTAGATATATATGTAGTAAATTTTATTTCAACGCATACTGTAAATAAAGTTTATTGAAGCTTATTTATATTTTTTAACTTTATATTCAACTGCAGAAAAATAGCCAGCAGCATTGAATATTTTTGGCTTGAAATAGCTGATCAGCAATGTGTTAATATACACTGTCTGGCCAAAAAAAAGTCGTGCATGTTAATATTTCATTGGGCCATATTTAGCACAAATTACGGCATGCAATTATTGTGGCATTGTGTCTATAAGTTCATATGATGTCTTAATGCTTATTTGTGTCCAGATTTGCCATAATATTTAGCCAAGTTCCTTAGTTGATGAAGGAAGAGTGAAATTACTCCTTAGCTGTTTCTCAAGTGTATACCCCACATATCTTCAGTGGGGTTGAGATCAGGACTTTGTGGTGGCCAATTCAAGTGTGCCAATGAGGCCTCATGCTTCCAACCAATCTTTTACAATTTTAGCATAATGAATCGTTTTAAAATTTTATTCACTTATTTTTCCACATTTAATTTGCTCCATTCTGAATTCTCAAATTTATTTAAGGCATAGCAACTTAGTGAACTGTGTCACTTATTAACAAAGGCTGTGTAGGGCCCTCAGCACCCTGCTCCCACATAGTGGTCCAAAGATGCTTATTTTAGATGTATGTGTACTTTTTTTCATTTGCTTAAGAAAGTTATTGCTAAAAAGCGGGTTCAGGCATAACTACACTTATTGAAAACTTAAATAAATAAATTTAATTAATCCCTACTTTAACTGCTCTCCCGGGCAATACCAGGTACATTTATAATTTAAAATGAAAATTGTTTTAAATGATGTGGTAAAATGCTGCAATAAAATGCTACAAATCTCGATCAGAAATGTGAACAAGCACACTGGCCTTTTAAATGTTGATAATTGGAAAAAATAACTTATATTGTTTTAACTGTAACTTTTGTTCTAATACAAATTTTTGCATGGGGTTTCATTTAAAATTCTGATAAAATGTCCTTTTATTTTAATTCATCATAACAAAAATCGATTTTTTTAGCATTTAAAAGGTATGAGACCCATTAAATGCCAGTACTGCATCTTATGTGGTGGTATTGCAATCCAGGCTAATGGCCAGTCACCAGATAATATTTTTGCGATGGGTTTTCGTAACCTAGTATTTTGTTTCCCATTACTCAAAGTATCACTTTTCTGGACTTCAATGGGTTTCTGGGAGGTTGTTATGACCTCCAAATATCCCCTTAGCAACCTCTGGGTGACCCCTGAGTTCCCCCACTGCTCTAGACGGCTGACTAGTTGGCCTAATGGTAGTGCTGACCCTGTATAGAGTGGTGAGTCTCACTCCCTTACATATACCCTTGGGTATACTCATTCTTAAAATGTGCTAGCTGTTATAATTTAATTGAGATAATTTTTTCTTCCAAAAATAGTTCTATGGCATCATGTGCGGACTTTATGTTATATTTGCAGTAGGATGGTTGATAATGTCTGCTTTACAGTGGAGAGATTTACTAAGAATACAATTTTGGATTGGTGCTGTTATTCTATTAGGTAATTTCTTACATAAATTCTTGAATTTTAGAAATATAATTTTCTGCTCTTCTATAAACTATGAATTGCATTTTATGTTCATATTCAATAAATATAGAATCTAGCATTAGAAGTGTGTTTTCGGAGTTCATCCTAGGTGTCTTTTTTTTTTTAGGTGGCCCACCCAGCTCCCCTTAGAAAAATAAAAAAAACATCTAGCTTGCCTCAACACTGCAATTTTGTGCCCTAATATAGAAAAAAGCCAGCTCCTATTCAAAATGGCACCTTATCATTTAATCTCAAATTTTCACAATATCACAGAATATGCTAATTTTTCTCTCATTCATTATTTAAACCACACGTGAGTGACAACAGAACCAAATGGTTTGAGATTGGTTATGTTATGTTACGTTGATTTTTATAGGAGATGTAAAATCTTGAATATTTCATTTACATATTCTAAGAGTATATAAGAAATAAACTTAATCTGCTCTCTTCAGTTAAAAGTAAATAAACTTAATGCTGTTTAAACTAGCAAACTTAATACTATTATACTTCTAAATCAATGCTATTATATATTATAATTAATTCTATTTTAATTTCAAAGCTCTTAATTAAGAAGTAAATAAACTTAAAAGTAACTCTTAACTAAAAGGTAAACAAACTAACGTAACTTGCTATCTTAAAGAATATTAAAACTTCCCAAAATGATAATTCACAATGCATCTTATGCTTACTTTTAATGTAAATAGAACTAACTGAACAATCCTTAAAATTAAGTGAAACATGCTATAGAACTCAGTTATTTATAATTGCTCAGATCAATTATTGTTATTTAAACTTTGCAAAGGTGAAAATAATCTTTAGAACTAAATAAACTTTAAAACTTTAATCTAAATATTTGCTTGTCTGCTTAACAGGACTTTGTCATAATTTTAAATGCACCTTTCCCAGAAAATATTGGATGGACTAGAACCCCCCCCCCCCATCAATATGTAAATTGCTTAGCAAACAATAAATGAACTCGGTTATGAGTCTGCAATTATTGTAAACAGCTGTATAACCAGAAACTCCATGAATTGTGTACTGCACCTCTATTACACCCAGGGTAAGGAGAACTACTTTGTGCTGTGTCAGAGTAAATGTTTTAATATTATTACATGTGTATTTTTTTTAAAAACCAATGATAAATGTCAGGGTTGGACTGGGCTTGATTTTCAGCCCAGGTGATTTTAAGGTAGTGGCCCTAGTTAAGTGATAATAGGAGGTGGGGTGTCAACATAATTAAGGTGGGAGAAACGGGAAAGCTCATTACTTTCTAGGGATGGTTATTTTACATATAATAAAAGAAGATGTGTGTGTGTGTGTGTGTGTGTGTGTGTGTGTGTGTGTGTGTGTGCAGTGATTTGGAAATCTAACCACCATACTGCTATGAAATTTGGTACACAAGTGCTTCATGACCCAAATAGGTGCACCTCAGCATTATTATTTTTTTTTTATTACAAATCAAATCTTTAGCTATCTGTATTTTAGCCCAATTTACAATGATTTTGGGTGATATTCATACAAATAGATTCCTTAGCAATGTAAAATATTAACACAGAATTTCCATCTTGACACCATCAAAAAGATTAAATAACATTTTTTCGTACAATATTTGACCAGTGAAACAATTAATTCATATTTATTTATTTTTTTAACACTAGAATGATAGAAGCAGTCATTTTGACTGCATAACTACTTTGAGAAACGATTCCTCCAAAATGGCGAATTCCAGCCCATTGAAATTTTATGACTTTTCTTATTTTCTTAAAGTTATTGAAAACACAGAAGAAAATTATTCTAGGTTTCATAATAAGAGAATAAATCAACGATCTTCCTAGAATGACGGCAGCGATCAAAATGACCGCTAGAGAGATTTCACACGATGATGCAATCAGACTGCAGCATTGCTCTACTATAAGCCGTAAAAATGATTGCATCAGCTTTTTAGCATTACTCGGCGTATTTCAAGTATGAACAATGACTGTACCCGTGCTAGACGTAAATTATTGCATAAAATTTTGGTGCGATGTATCATGAGAAGCAACTGACTACTGATGAGTGTCTAGCTCTTTTGCAGCAAATTAGCAAGAATTCCAGTGATAACGGTGATGATAGTGATGCAGATTTTGTAGTTTCTGATGAAAATGAAATTGCAGAGCACAGCGTCAGCTCCTTAGAGGAGCAAGCAAATTTTGACAGTAACGATATGTCCAATTCAACTCACCTTCAACGCAATACTCTCTTCAGCAACTCAATTGTCTTCAATTGTCTCTACTTCAGCAAATCTTTGTGCCAAAGATGGTACTGAGTGGAAAATATTGAATCAAAGCACAGCGATTTCTGAGAGATTTGGTTCTCAAAATGTCGTGAAAAAAAAGGCTGGCCCAACTCCGTATGCAAATAGAAATGTTGGAGGGAACTAGGTTTCATCGTGGCGTTTATTGTTTTCAGAATCCATGTTGAAGCACATTTAAAAGTGCACCATAGAAGAAGCTCATCACCATTTCTATGGCAATCAAATTGACCTCTGCCTGTCATTCTAGGTAGTTCAAAATATCTGTCGTTCTAGTGTTTAATACATCAAAATTTTCATTTTTTACATTATCTGATATATATATCTTCGCATCCGAAAAATTAAGATTAGCACAATTTTATAATTTGGAAAAAAAGTTCCATATGTGTATATCTCAAATTTTTAACAAAAAAATCTTTTTCGATTTCATAAGTAATTTTATTTTTTGTAATGTTTTAAGTGATCGCATTCAATCATCCCAATGAATATTCCGTGAATTGTCCGTACTTTCAACGGAGATACAGCTTTGTTCCAGTTGATTTTAGACATGCTTTACCTCCTTATGTTTTTGCAGAGAGCTGCTGCAGGTTTGCAAATGATCAAGCAACTGGGCAGACATTTATTCTAGGGGTAAAAACAGCTGATCACAGCAAGTGCATATATATTTATAGATTTTCTAAAATTGTGATTTCCAAAGATGCCATTCTATTTCTTTTTATTGGTATTATATTATCATTATGAGTATTCTGCTAAAATTTTATTGAAATTGGATGAAAGTTAGCTGAGATATCAATAACTTTTGGATTTAAAGAAACTTTTTTGCAATTTATTTGTGTCTCGAGAATGATTTTAGTTCAAACCAGATATTTTGAAAATTGAGTGTCGTTATCTATATTTGTATTATTTAAGTAACGGGTACTTATTTATTGGAAATATAAAAATTACATTATTTGCAGAAGATATGGTCAATATATACATTGGTCTAATTGTGCTGAGATTGTTGAAATTAAGATTTAAATTGTGTCTATCAATAGATTTCAATGTAGAACATACTCTATGTTTTCTCTCTGCCTCGAACGGGTTTCAGTTTTGGGATTTGTGTATGTGGTTGTGTATGTTGCGGGAGGGGGGGGTTATATCACCGCAGTTGCACTGATGTACAGGGATTGCATGCAATTTTCACTGTTATTTATACAAGTAAAATAAATTTATTCTATTACTCTATATAACTATCCTGTTTTAACTCCTGTGTAACACCAGGTACATTTTCTAGTAAAAAAATATATCTTAGTCTATAAAAATAAAATACAATACACAAGCCAAGCAAATTCCTTTCTTTTCTTTTTCCCTGCCCCATCACATCCCGGTGCTGCGGCAGCTTTGTAATTGCTGGAAGAACCTAAACAAATGATCGTGATTCATTATATTCTCCTGAGCGATGTTCAAAAACACCAATTTATTTTTGACTTACCTCGTTTGGGGAATGACTCACTGCATTCTTTCAGCAGACGTTTTCATGTCAATCTGAATATCCGACGCGTATGCAAACTCATTTGCATATTTGAGGAACAGACCTCGGAAATCATTCCCGGAGGTATGGTATATATAAGATCCTGGTATAAGTTCATACAGTATGATAAGGCCCCTATTCAGTCTATGAGCTGGACCAATCAGAAATGCATGGATCTCGGCCAGTAATTATGATTGAATGACTATGTAGATTGGAATGTTCTCTATGTTGATTGAAATGCTCTTGAACCAAAGCAGCCCTCAAACCCAGAGGCCCAGTGAGCATCGCCCATTCACCCAATGGGCCAATCCAACCTTGATAAATGTAATGTTTATGCACAAATTCCTATCTTTACATCTCTCAGCAAGGTTTTCACTGTTATTTTATGTAGATATTTAAATGTGAAGAAGCATACTTTAAAGATATATTATGAAAATTTTATTTTAATAGTGATTTTACTTTTAAGAACAGAGCAAGCTGCAAACATTACATTTTTATATAAACATCATTCCATGTCCATCTCGTGAACAAAAGAGAGAGTTGCCATAAACATTTTGTTAATACTGTTGTTGCCAGATATAAAATAAAGATAATATTTTAAATAACAATTATATTTTAACACACCCCTGTAATTGTTAATTTAAAAAATAGAAATAAAAAAATAAACAAATGTTACAGTTATCTACAGTATAGTCCAAATGTTCATTATAAAAAAAAATTAAGAAACCAGTTTCATTCTTAAAATAGGAAACTTGTTAGTTCCAAGAGGTTTTGTTAAAATGCCAGCTATTTGATGCTGAGTTGGACAGTATTTTATATCTATAATTTTTTGCTCATATTTTTCCTTTATGAAATGAAATCTGACATCTATATGTTTACTTCTGTGATTTAGAACACCTTTCCTAATTAATTCTATTGCACTTTGATTGTCAATATTCATTGTTGTTGTTATTTTCTCTCCAGTCAATTCTTTGATCAGTGCCTTTAGATATACTAACTCTTTACAACATTCAGCTGCAGATATATATTCTGCTTCGGTGCTTAAAGTGGCAACTACAGGTTGTTTTCTTGATGCCCAAGAGATAAGTCCTCCACAATAATAAATGACATATCCTGTAGTACTTTTCCGTGTTTCCAAATCTCCCGCATAATCAGCCTCACAGTAAGCTTCCAAATTTGCATCACTGCTTTGGTTGTAAGATATTCCTAATTCAGCTGTTCCTTTTAAGTACCTCAGAATTCTTATTAAATTTTCTAAAACTTCAGATGGATTTTCTACCTGTCTACTATAGAAACCTACAGAGTAGCTTAGATCTGGTCTGGTTTTTATTGATAAATAAAGTAGACTTCCTATCGCTTCACCATAAGGATAAGTAATTTTCTTTGTGCTATTTCCTCTCTTATTTGAAAGAATAGGAGTATTTGATGGTTTTGCTTCAGACATTTGAAATTTTTTCAGTACCCGATTTGCATATCCAGTTTGAGAAAACTTTAAAGAATGAGTCCTTTTTCAGATCAATTCCTAAAAATGAAGAGGGTTCGTTTAATGATGTCATTTCAAATCTTTTCTTCAATTTCGCAAGTAAATCATTTATTTTATCTTTATTATCCCCTGTTATGATTCCATCATCGACATAAATTGCCAGCATTAATGTATTGTCCTTATTAACAAAAATACACTGTTCAGTTTTTAAAGGTTCTAATCCTTCTTGTCTTTAAAAATCAGTTAACCCTTTCGCGACGGCGGCATTCCAGAGCTGTCGCGGCCCAAAAGACGGAGCGCTTCGCTTCCGAACTGGTCCCAAAGGACAGCACATTTTTTGCGCTAAGCCTAACTCTAAAAAAAAATTCATTAAAAATCAGCTATTCAACACAGAAATCTACTTTTTTCAGGAATAAAAGAAATATTTATTTTCAATTTGATGTATATTTTTCATACAAATCTGAATACAAAATACTCGTTAGTTGCTCCCATTCTTTTATCCAAAATAAACGAATAATTTCACTGTCTCTAAAACCCAAACAAAAAAATACTCTCTTATATTCCTGTGATTTACCAATGAAATCATATCGCTGAAATAAAAATAAAAACCGAAACTCATTTATAAAATTGTTGATGCTACGAGAATTGCTCTGTCTGTTTGTTACAAAACCATGTTTCACTGCTCCAAATGGAGAAATAATTCATTCGATCCTCTTCTGCCAAGGTCATGCCTCTGCAAAACACATTGAAGTTAGTTCTACGGACATGTAACGCCATCTAGTAGACAAATTAAAACGTTCCACGTGGAGGCACTTATGCGTGCCACTACGTCCTTGAATGCAAGTTCGCAGCCGGCACGTGGGCGTGCCGATCGTCACGAAAGGGTTAAGGTCTTATTCCACGTAGTTGGTGACTACTTGAGACCATATAGTGCCTTTTCCAATTTGCATATTTTATTTTCTCTTTCATAACCTTCAGGTAAGTGCATATATGTTTCTTCTTGAAGTATTCTGTAAAGAAAGGCAGTTTTAATATAGAATTTCTTCATGTAATAATTCTTCTTAGTGGATATAGCAAAAATAGCTCTCAAAGAATCACTACCTACAACTGGACTATATGTCTGTTCAAAGTCTATTATTCCTTGTGTTTGTTCAAATCCTCTAACTACGAGTCTAGTCTTGTATTTGCCATCATCTTTGATTTTAAATATCCATTTGCTGGTTAGTATTTTTTTCCCTTTTAATTCTTTTTCATCTCCTAAAGTCCAGGTTTTGTTTTCCTCCAATGAATTTTTTTCTTCTTTTACAGCTTGTTGCCATTTTAATTTTTCAGGACTATTCATTGCTTCTTCAAAAGTTAGGAAAACATATTCATTTAATTTTTCTGGGAGTTTTTTCTTCCTTTTACCTTTTCCCAATTCTTCTTCAGTATTTTCTTTTAACAGTTCTTCTGTATCTTTATCTTTCAACAATTTTTCTATATCTTGCTCCTTTTCCACATCTAAATTTTTCATTTCTTTGTCTTCAGAAATTTCATCTATTTCAGTGGTATCTTCATATATTTCATCATCATCACCATCATCTGTTTCATTGTCATTTAAATCCAAAAACTTGAAGTCTGAAGAACTTTGTTTACATTGACTTTCTTTTGGGTCTATAAAGTACACATCTCTTGAGATTTTTATTTTTCGTTTTTCTGCATCCCAAAGTCTATAACCATTAGGTGCATAGCCAACAAATATGTATTTTTCACATCGACTTTCAAGTTTTTTTAGATGACCTGTGATTTTTGAATATGCAGTTGATCCAAATATTTGAAGATTTGATAAATTTTGCTTTCCTCCAAACCATTTTTCAGCAGGCAAAGTGTCAATAGCAACGGTAGGACTTCTGTTGTGAAGATAAGTAGCTACATATAGTGCTTCTCCCCACATTTCTTTTTCTGCATTTGAATCAAATAGAAGAGCTTGAGTTTTATCCATCAATGTCTGATTTAGTCATTCTGCTTTACCATTAAGTTGTGGTGTATGAGGGATGGTATAATCTAAAACAGTGCCTTTAGATTTACACCAATTTACAAGATTTTTATAAATATATTCTCCACCATTATCACAGCGAATTTTTGCGATTTTTAAGTTCCATTTGTTCTCAGCTTCAAGGACATATCACTTCAGAACATTCGAAACACCACTTTTATACTGCAGTAGATAAACTGAAGTAAAATGGGTATAGTCATCTAAAAACGTTATAAAATATTTACAATTATCCTTAGTTGTTATCTCAATAGGGCCAACAACATCAGAATGTATCAGTTCAAGTGGTCTTGTAGCTCTAGTGCAACCAACTCCAAATTTTTTCGAGTTTTTTTTTACTTTTGTAACAAACATCACAATTTTTGATTAAGTTCTTGAGATCTTCATCACGCAGCATTACGCATGCCATTTGCAAGAGTTTTTAAAAGTTTTTAAGTATTCTCCACTTAAATATCCCATTTTTCTGTGCAATAACACAGCATTGTTTTGTTCAGTCAGTAATTCTTCTTTCTTATTCAAGTTCACTGTATATAAACCAGTCTGATTTTTATCACCTTCAATTATTAGGTCTCCATTTTTGAATACTTCCACTTTATTTTTAATGAATTTTACAACTCCATCATTTTCTGTAATTGTATTAACCAATAACAAGTTTTTACTAAAATCTGGAACATAGGACACATTTTTAAGTTCACATGCATCACTTTCATAAGTTCCAGTTTTAACAGCTTTCATTTCCTGACCCTTTTTAGCAACAGATATATCAGTAAAAATTTCTATTACATCTTTAAGATTGTCAGAGTTCATCATATGACATGACACACCTGAATCAACAATAAAGTTTTGATCATTTATTTTTATTTAAATCAGAAAGAAAGGTAACTTGTTTTTTTGTTTTGTTGCGGTGCTATTTCATCAGTTTTAGCAGTCAATCTCTATATTTCAACAGTATGAAATAAAATAATATTTAGCATTAAATTTCTTTTGATCATTTACTTCATTTAATAAGTCAGACTAAACAGTTAGTAAGTGAAATATTAAATAAAATGTTAAAATATATTACTTTCCTTATATACATAGTATAATATATATGGAAAGTATTGTGACAGGGGTCAAAAATTCGAATTTGAGTTTTTGACGGAATAGCACATTTCAAGCATCCCTGAACACGAATTAAACATTTTTGAGGTGGTGTGTGTGTGTGTGTGTCAATGAGTCTGTGGAGACGATATCTCATGAACTAATGGAGCAATTCGAATGAAATTTACTACAAAAATTACAATCCGTGAATACTGAAAACCTATTGTTCTTAAATGCAGTCTAATGTTCAGAACACCCTAAATTTTCGAGTGAAATTTTGAAAAATTATCAAAAATTAAAATCTTTAATAAAGTTACGCAAATTGTCATTTTTTATATAATTTTTCATTAGAAAACAATTAACACAAACGTTATAATACTAGCATAAACCGTTCTCGAGATATTGCACATTTTTCAAATAAATATTTAAAAAAACACATAAAAACATAAAAATTACTAACTATTGTGAAATATGTTCACTTTTCATATATAACATCATACAATAAATTTGGTGACATCATTCTCGTGGATCTAGCTCATTCCATTCATGAGAAAAGATACTTTGGGTAATACTTTTGTATTTGAATGCCAATAGTCATTTATTTGCTATAAGAATAACTCTTCTCCGTTCATAATGCTTGGCGAGATTTTGGCGATGAAGTTAGCGGAATATCGCCAACTTGGTGACTTTTCTAAATATTGACATATTAATGAAAATGTCGCCAAATTGATTAAAATGACAAATAATTGACTAAAATTCAATATCTTGGAAAGAATATAAGATCTACTGTAAGAAACCTAATTTTCCGTCCGTAACGTTTGCCAAAATTTTGGTAAAGTATTTGTCGGAATATCTCCTACTTGCTGACTTTTTAAATGTTTCCAAATTGACGAAAATATCATCAAAATTGCAAAACTGATGTTAAATTAATGAAAATGACTCCTAATTGATGTATTAATTATTAAAATATTTTAATATGGACTCTATCACTTATTGAGGATGCTATCAATATTGATAATTGTTTATATAGAGTTGCGCGAAATATAAGTTTATTGGGTACTTTGAAAGAGTTTTACATGTTGTCATTCATGAAATCGCCAAATGTACAATTCAACGTTAGAAACACAGTACCATGGAACTTATACATTATTATTTTACTGTAAAAAGAGTAAATTCATTGCATTATATAAGGAAAGTCATGTGCTGCTCACATCAGATTTTTTTTTACTTTAATCTTGCATGAGGATATCTGATTTGAATTAGAATTAATTTTAAGTGTATTATGATATTGGCAATTTTTTCAAAAATTTACTACTTTTACTACTTTTTTACAAAATCTACTACTTTTTTGGTGGATCCATTACATTGATGACATCGCTTACTACAACGCTTTTGACATAATTTCAGAACTGAGAAAAAATTATTTCATAAATTATACTCTAGATTGTGGGATAAACATTTTGACTCTGATTCAAGGATTACCATTCCTAGTTGGCAACCTATAAATAGAATCATTCTATTTGGAATAAAATATTATATAAAAATAGATGTTCCTTTAATATATTTTCCATACAACACAGGATATATGTAAAGGGAATATATTGGAGTAAAAAAAAACCTGACCATCCAATATTGATGGATCTGCGTGTTTTGTGCATTCAGAATATAAATCAACCACTTTTTCAGTGATGTGCGTGCATATTGTCTGTCTGTCAGTCTGTAGACACGATATCTCTCGAACAAATTGAAAGAAACTTGATACGATTATTTCCACTGAAAGTCCATCAGAGGCTTTATTATTTTCAGATTGATCAGACTAGTGGAAGGCCATCAATTTGACATCATTACTATATCACCTAGACGTTTTACTCAGTGGTGAATTTACTATGAAGAATGAAGTTTAAGTGTCTGACCCTGGTTAAATAGACTCCCCCCCCCCCCCCCCCCCCCCCCCGATCCCTTGTTTTCAAATTTTTATGTAAATTACTTTTATATAAAATGTTGAGAAGTTAAAAAAGATATACAAATTTTATGTAAACTAATCAAATGTTGTGGCTACATTTGAATATAACTTTGACATTAGGAAAGAAAGTAGTAGTGTAGTAAGAATGTAAAGAATTTTTAAGTAAAAAAAATCTGCTTAATTTAATGGCATCTTGATGACTGAATTGAAATATACAAAGTCATGCTGTATCCCCCCCTCCCCCCCACACACACCAAAATGAAGATTAATATAGGAATAGGACCTATGAAATTATTGATCCATGGGTGATTTTATTTTTTGACAATTGTTCTTTCTATATTACTATTTGCAAACCACTGTTATTACTACATGTTTTCATTTTAAATTTTAGAGGAGTAAAATATCTGTGGTAGTGGCAGAATTAGTTTAATTTTCTCTCTATTAATTTAAAAATATATTAATAACTTATAATCAATAATTATTGGTTATATAAGTATACATGCAATAGGTATAATAAAAAATTATTAATTATATCTATTACAAAATAATTGAAATTTTCAATTAAAACTACTTTAAAATTCTTAGAAACTATTTTATTAATTTTATACTTAAAAAATAAATTGTATTTCCTCTTAATGGTAAATTTCATTTTGATTTTGCAACTGGAACTAAAATTAGCTTATACTCAGTGTACTAAAGTATAAACTAATTTAATTAAAAATGTTTTAATTCCTTTAGTTTTAATCTTTAAATTATGAAATTAGTAAATTAAAAATTCAGTAATTTTTTGTAAATAAGAGTAAAATGTAAAAAAAGCTGGATGATAATGAAATTCACTATATTCTTCATAATTAATCAAATTAAATGCATTGCAGTGAAGTCTTTCTCCTACTTGGTACACACCAACCTTTCGCATGACGTCTCTCATGAGTGCAACCACGCTGCACAAAAGAATGCGTGTGAGCAGGGATAGAAACAATTTTCATCGGCTGTAGACGCTTGTTTCACAAAGGGGTCAGGCACAGCTATATGGGGGTTAGGGTAAATAAACTTGTTTCTGGGAATTCCTGAAAAATGCTCCAAATCATTACTTTTAGCTAAGTTGGTAGTTTTTACTTTTAGCTAAACAAGGATTTTGAATTGATTTAGGGGGGGGGGGGTATATACAGGGTGTCCCAAAAAGACTGAAACACGCTTTAATTAACTTTACCTGTTGGAGATAAGTGGGCAATGTAAATTGCAAAAATATTGAGAGTAAGGTAGGAAATAAGACTATGTTAATGAAATAGTCCTCCCATTAATTTTCAAAAAGTTACACTTTTTAAATGTTTATACGACTCCCTTAGACAAATTTGGTCAATCAGAAATTGTTATTTTTAATGCAACAAGATCATTAAAAAACCCACATATCTGTATCTTCAAAAATCAACTGAATTATGATAAAGGAAAAATCTGACTTATGCCACTTTTCCATACCATGTGAAAGGCTGTTTCATCAGTGAAAATAGGGATCATAAACAAATTGATGATAAAAATTGTTTAGATAAAAAGTACTTAATAGTACTTAATTATTGAAAAAGTACTTAGTTATTGAAAAGTACTTAAGAATCCGTGATTGCATCGTGAGCCTATTAGGAATTCGCAAAAATGTCTCCTATTATCATTCAGTTTTATCTTTTTTGTGATATGTCACAAATTTACATTTCTAATTTGATATAGGGTCCCCATTCACAATGTTTAATTAAATATAACTCGCTCAATTTTAAAGATACAGATATCCGGTTTATTTTAATGATCTTGGTGCATTAAAAATAAAAATTTTCTGATTGACCAAATTTGTCTAAGGGGGTCTTATAAAAATTTAAAAAGTGCAAATTTTTGAAAATTAATGGGAGGACTATTTCATTAACGTAGTCTTATTTCCTATCTTACTTTCAATATTTTTGCAATTTACATTGCCCACTTATCTCCAACAGGTAAAGAATTAAAGCGCATTTCAATCTTTTTGGGACACCCTGCATATGTTACGGTCAATGCGCTTAATTGGTTATTATTAATAATAACCGGCTATTATTAATACTATCCAAATAAACCGGTTAAAGTGAAAAATTTATGAGAATATATCACATGAGCCGGTTGTTATTATTAATTACCAATGAAGTTTGGTCAATATAATAATTTTCAACACGTTTAGCTTGAGATTTCCATTTATTGTATTTGTAATGTAATTTGTTTGCAATTTTTTGTCACCTTAAGGTGTTTGTGTGTAATGTAATTTATTTGTTGTAATAAATAATGAATGTGTCTTTGAAATAACAGTAATCATTATTATAAAACATTATTTACATTGACCAAATTTCATTGCTAACTAAACTGTTAATATATGTAATTTCATACACTTCCTATCGCATGACATAAAATTTATATTAGAGTTAGCTTTTCAATAACTTATTCTTAATTAATCACAATGACCAAACTTCATTGGTAATTATTAATATTTACCAGTAAATCTGATTAATATGCAATATTCAGGGCCCGCGCTAAGAATTTCAAACTGTTAGCCAACAAATTAGCCAAATTGAAAAATCATTAGCCAAATTACATGATTATTAATCAAAGTTATCGTCGCCATCGGTGAAAAAATTTCTACTTTTAAGCCATATATATAATGCAGCTAATAATATTAATTTCATTCTAAACAAGATATAAAGATAGGTAGATTTCATTTTTTTAATCATTAAATAGGCTATTAGTAAATTAAACTTGTATTTACCAATGAAAGATCACAATGAGTTACCAAAATGACAAATTTATTTTATAATTCACATAGTTTCATTATCATATAAACCAGGCAAGTGTCGAATTTTTGTACTATACACCAATTTTCAAAAGCTGCCTTAAAGTTAAAATCTTTCATATCTGGCCCTTTACTATTTATAAGAATCAAGCCACTGAGATTTTTTACTCTGATGTTACTACTTAATGAAATTTATGTTCTGTTTACTAAAGCCTCTTTCAATGATGGTTGTTGTCATAGGACATGTGAAACCAATTCTTGCTACATCCATAATATTTTTATATGCAGTATCATCATTATATTTCTTTAAAATTAGGCACCAAAACTATCTAAAGGATACATTTTTATGTTGGTTTTAAAATTCAGGCAGGCGTAAGGATCGTATAAAAACCACAAAGATGATGATGAAGATGAAACGAAAACAAGCCAGGCAGGCTTAAAAATTCGTAACAAAAAGATAAACTATGATTCAACTTATGACAAAAACAGCAAACCGCAAGTTGGCATCTGTGATAATAATCAGCAGTGAACTTTTTGCAGTTGCTTTTTAATTAATTAAATCCTTTTTTATTTACCGTATATACTCACGTAAGTCGAGAAATTTGTGACAAAAAAAACCCAAAAAGAAAACCCACTTCAAAGTGTGTGTGTGTGGGGGGGGGGGGGGTCGATTTATATGCGGAGACTAAAAAAAAAACATCGTAAGTCTAAAAGTTATTTTTTCCCGCAAGACAATCGATCCTAATACGATGTGGTAGTAATTACGCAATCGCACACTCCTAATTTCTCTGCCCTCCAGATGCTCCGGACTACCATTGTATACGCATCATCAAAAAATATACATACATTTTTGTTCGATGTTTATCACTTGTTTCTCTGATTATGGCTGATCGTTTTCGACAAAAAATGGCTCTTTTCAGAAATAATTCTGTAACACGGATTGTTTAAAACTATAATGCAGGATTTTAAGTTGAAAGTGTGTTTTTGTTTTGTTTATTGGAGAGTATCTAATAACTGTTGGGGGTTAATGGTTGTGCGATTCAGGGTTAACAAAAAAAATTGGCTCACATAACGGATGGAATCCAGATAATGTTTTGATTGCCGCGGTGGGTCAAGGACGCTTGAACGCATAAGCTCTTAATTCCTTCAAATATAACGTAATTTTCTAACCCGATCCACAATCTCCGTAACTTTCTTTTTATTTATTGTTTTCGCTATGGAAGCACTGTGACGTCCCCTCCACCTCTCGTGCGTCTGCGCGCATGTGGGAGAAAAATCGGAACTTCGGCAAGAATTCGCCGAGAAATTTAAAATCATTACTTCTTTAAAATCTGGATTTGGCCCTATTCATAAATATTTCTTCACCAGATTGGGCTTGTAAGAATGCCTGATGTTTGAGCTTTCTAAAAATGTAAATTATTAGTTGAAATTGTCGGAACTTTTCCCGATGCGAGGATTTAAAAACGAAAGTTCATTTTTTTTTTAGCCGAAAGTGACTTTTGTTTTAAAATCTTTAAAAAATGTTAGAATTCGTCTCTGAGATTTGAAATTGATATATTTTTACTCGCAATTGTCTGCTCTTTCCGGTCGTGAGATTTGTTTTTTTCTACGACATCTGGATGGTGGAGAAAAAAGGGGGGAAAATGGTTAAAATCGCATAAAACATTAAATAACAAAAAAAAATAATTCAGATTTTAAAAATCGTTTTTCACGTGTCACCGTCCCACCCTCCTGACTCTCCGATTTCCAAATTTCGTAGCTCTGCAATGCGCGGCCGCTGAGCCTATAGTGTATAAGACAGACACACATTGCCTTTTGTTATATACTAGCCACCTTCGGCGACCAGCCTGTTCACTACCCTTGAAAATTCTGACCGTGGCAAATGTCGGCGGCTATTGCTGTGTTAGCTGAGCGACTTGACTAGAAAAAATTTGAAAGTCATTTGCAGATTTAGCAGTGTTGGTCATATCCCTATCCGAAGTGCTGGTAGAAAATTTTTGTAGCAGATGATATGCAGTAGTGATGTGTTTTCTCAAGAAAACAAGCTCGTTAAACACAAACACAATTTATTTGTTGTGAGATCCATTGCATCAGATGAAGTTACAAAATAAAACACTGTAACATTCGTTGCAAAGCAAAATTATATACAATGAGCTAGCAAGCTCATGAAAAAGATTGTAAACAGTTTTTATGACTAGGCACACACTCTCAGTTACTATAACATCGGTAAGTAGAAAAAACAGCTACTGTACCACACATGCCGTGCACGTTAATGAAGCCACCATCATCAGGTCACACGTCATGGCTTTAGAAGTTAGACTACTCTCTACCGATCAAGGTCTGCCTTCCATAAAGGTCTTTCATGTCTACTACATGGTCTGAGAGTCTCACTGACTAAACTCCGAGATCACTAAGGTCTGTCAAGGTCTGTAAAGTCTCTGAATAACTGAGAATGTGTCCTATCATATATACACTGTGATGGGTACGCTCCGGAACACAACCGTTGACGGCAGCGCCCTCACTATATGCAAATCAGAATGCGCGCGCGGCGAGATGGCGATTTGCATGAATGGCATGTTCTGTTCCCGTCACGAGTCGTTCACGAGAACGGTAGAACCATTCTAAAAATGTAAACACGTTCTCGCGATAACGAGAATCGCGACGAAAACAGAACCAAGTTTCCAACAATCGGCCCCCTCATGCAAAACCCCAAATCTCGGCGCACGTGCTATCAATCAATGAAATTATTCTAAAAAACATAACAGCAAAAATGTCAAGTTCTTTAGTATCCAGCAAAAACATAAAGTATATATATTACTTTTCATGTTAAGCAAAAAAAAATTTATCATTGAAAGAAAAATTTAGATATCATTGAAACACTAAGTTCCAAAAAATTTAATTTAAGTCAAAATTTAAGTTTCAAGAAATTTAAGTATGATAATTTAATTTTAACATTTAAGATTAAAAAATTTTACTATAAATATCAAATTCAATTTGTGTAGAAAATTTTATGTATAATTATTAAATTTAACATTTAAGATTAAAAAATTTCACTATAAATATCAAATTCAATTATGTAGAAAATTTTATGTATAATTATTAAATTTAACATTTAAGATTAAAAAATTTCACTATAAATATCAAATTCAATTATGTAGAAAATTTTATGTATAATTATTAAATTTAACATTTAAGATTAAAAATTTCACTATAAATATCAAATTCAATTATGTAGAAAACTTTATGTATAATTATTAAATTTAACATTTAAGATTAAAAAAATTTCACTATAAATATCAAATTCAATTTGTGTAGAAAATTTCATGTATAACTATTAAATTTAACATTTAAGATTAAAAATTTACTATAAATATTAAATTCAATTATGGCTGTTCATTATCTCTGTCCAAGACCAGTATACATAATTAATACTAATAGCAATGACACAGATAATGAAAGATTTTTTTTTTTCTTTCTGTGTTGTATTCAAATTTAAATAAGTGGTTTGTCATCAATGAATCATAGCCAAGTGTATGATAACAAGGAGTAAACACACAAAATAATACACATAAGCATAACTGTCTTATGCGGGAATTGAAAACATGGATATATATATACATTCAGTGTAATGTGAAAAATTTTAGAAAGTTCATTGTAAACAATACACATATATATACTCTAGATACAATTATCTGCATCACAGAGGGAGGAGTAATTTATACGATATCCTAACCATATTTTGTAAAAGAAAGAAAAAAAATTTAGAAGTTACAAATTTAATCATTTTTGTTTTTGGAAATTTGATTACAAAAATTTAATGCTAAAAATTCCTCAAACATTTGGCAAATCTTATTAATGTACTGCCTATGATGTATAAAAATTTTGTTATTGATTTCAGCAAATTCCACACCTAACAGTTTTTGGACCTTCCCTAGAGATTTGATATCAAATTCTCCCTTTAGCAAAGAAACTACATGATCAATATCACCTATTATTTCTATGTTGCTTGCCTCTGGCCTGGATTTGATATCCCTCTTTTCTCTGAAGTTAAACAAATTTTGGTCATAATGTATGTTAGCCTTAGCACAGAATTTTTTAACATCATTATGACTTCTCAGCCTATGTTTATCACCCCTCACTGAGTAGTAAACATCAGTTCGAGTTCCATCAGGCCTGGGTACAGCTTTCCTTTCCCAATCTATGTTTGAACAGGGGGTCAGATCGGAATCAGCAGGAGAGTCCTCTTCCTCACTAGTATGACTAGTGTCATGGCTCTCACCTGCTTCTTCCTCTGACTCACTATCCAAACATCCCGATCCTGAATCTGATGTTCGAGTAAAACCCGATTTCTTTTGGGTGAAGTTTCTAGGTCGAATGGGGTCCAGGACGCCTTCCGCTGCTTCCATCTCCTCAAAACGGACATTGCTTATTTCTAATATTTTTCCTTCTTTCACAAGAAGAATTCTATAGCCCCTGGTATTTTCTGCATATCCTACCATAACTCCCAGTTGAGCTCTTAGGTCTAGCTTCTTCCTAAGCTGTTTTGCAATACCAGCATAAGCCTTACATCCAAAAACTCTGAGATGGGATACAGCAGGCTTCTTCCCATAGTACAATTCGTGTGGAGTTTTAACTTTAAATTTATGGCAAATCCTGTTCTTTGTATAAGTAAAACATAGGATTGCCTCTGCCCACATTTTGTCACCAACTTTGCTTTGATTAAGCATTGCCTTGACACAATCTAACGCTGTCAGGTTGAATCTTTCAGATACCCCGTTTTGTTCGGGTGTATAAGTGTTAGATCGTTCATGCTTAATCCCTAACTTTTTCAAAAAAGCTTTAAATTGACCGTGACAAAATTCCATGCCGTTATCAGTACGGATGCACAAAATCTTTTTGCCTAATTGTCTCTCCTGACAAGCTTGAAAAACCTGAAAAACTTTGAACACATCTGATTTTTGTTTTAAAATAAAAACAAACACCTTGCGGCTAAAATCGTCTGTAATAGTCAAGAAGTATTTGTTTCCCCCCAATGAAGCTACAGGCATTGGACCACAAACGTCCATGTGCAGTAATTGCAAAGGTTCTGTAGATCTAATCCTGCCTATTGGTTTGTACGAAACTCTTTTAGATTTTGCAAGTTTGCAATGAATGCAATTTACTTTTGCATATTTTAATTTTGGGAGTCCGTTTGCCGCGGAAACTTTACTTGTTTGGTGCAAGTAGTCTGAGTTAATATGGCCATATCTTCTATGCCATAATTCAGTTTTGTTCAGAATTTCAACTGTTGAACCACTAATTTTATTTGACTTTGATTTTAAATCAGATTTGTTTTTCCTTTTATTCAAGTTAGGCCTAATTTTGTTTTGACTTTGACTATTTGTTGCAGGGGTTTTTCTAACCTGTTTAGAATTTTTGTCCCTATCCTGATCTCCTTTACGGCCCTCAACACTACTATTTAAACTTTTAGTTGAGTACTGTGGTTTTAAGAAATACAATCCTTCTTTACGTTTAGCGTAAAAGAAATTTTCTCCCTCAGGAGTCTTAAACCATAGAATACCTTTGGCTGCACTAAAAGAATAGCCCTGCTCTTCTAATACAGATGCGGCCAACAAGTTACGCCGTAATTTTGGTGAATACATAACATTTTGTAGCACAATATTATTTGTATGATCTTTAAATTTAACATACATGTTCACCGTTCCAATAGCCTCAACTGGGCTTTCCATATCACCCACTGCTAGCGACATAGATGTATCCTTACATTTATCAAATTTTGAAAACATTTTAACATCATTACAAAAGTGTCGCGTAGCAGCGGTGTCAATCACCCAGCTGAGCCTATTGTCAGGATTATCAACAATATTAGCTTCTACATTTATATTTGAAAATACTTCAATAATACTAGAGCTAGTCATCTTTTTCAATTTTGGGCATTGTGCCTTTACATGACCATTTTTATTACACATAAAACATGGTCCTATGACCTTAATAGACTTTTTAACTTTGGTGACATTTTTACATTTAGCGTTAACATTTGAAAAATATACAGATGAATTGGAACTTACATTATTATTGTCATGATCCTTCCTCAACTGTCTAATCCTGCCCTCTTCTAGAGACAGTTCTTTCTGAATCTTATCCAGTTTAAAATCCTTATCGCTCCAGCGATAAATGATTTGGATGATACTCTGGTACTGGGCTGGGAGATACCGGATGGCTTGGAATGCCACGTACACATCCTCCACGGGGTGATTCACGTTCTTGAGCTTGGTGACAGCTTTCCTTATCCTCGTACAGAATATGTCGATGGGCTCCTCGATTTCCGGGCGTAGACTGAAAAACTCGTCCAACAGATGAACTAGATTGGCGCGCGTTGGGGCCTCAAAATGCGCCTCCAACTTCTCCCACGCATCCGCCGGGCTGTCGTCGATGTCGAGCAGTTCTCTGTACTCCGCCGAGATATTTCGAAACAGGATGGAAAGTGCGCGGTCGCTACTGCGCATGTACTCCTCTCGCTCGCGGCGTGACGTAGATTCGTCGACTGGTAATGCAGTACGGTTGATGTGGCCGTAACATCCTTCTCCTTTCAGGATAAATGAAATTTCATTACGCCAGGTGACGTAATTGTCCCTGTTTAACGCTTCTATGCCGTTGCTCACCTCCATAGTCTTTAACTGTGACTAGAGTGCGTTGTTTACCTTTCTGCTTGATGCAAATGGCGCCGGTCGCGGCCCCCGTCGATGGAATTCACAACTCTTCACTGCTGCTTTATCACGGATAAAAGTTATGGCCTTGACATACTACGGCCCATAACCAAATGTCGGCGGCTATTGCTGTGTTAGCTGAGCGACTTGACTAGAAAAAATTTGAAAGTCATTTGCAGATTTAGCAGTGTTGGTCATATCCCTATCCGAAGTGCTGGTAGAAAATTTTTGTAGCAGATGATATGCAGTAGTGATGTGTTTTCTCAAGAAAACAAGCTCGTTAAACACAAACACAATTTATTTGTTGTGAGATCCATTGCATCAGATGAAGTTACAAAATAAAACACTGTAACATTCGTTGCAAAGCAAAATTATATACAATGAGCTAGCAAGCTCATGAAAAAGATTGTAAACAGTTTTTATGACTAGGCACACACTCTCAGTTACTATAACATCGGTAAGTAGAAAAAACAGCTACTGTACCACACATGCCGTGCACGTTAATGAAGCCACCATCATCAGGTCACACGTCATGGCTTTAGAAGTTAGACTACTCTCTACCGATCAAGGTCTGCCTTCCATAAAGGTCTTTCATGTCTACTACATGGTCTGAGAGTCTCACTGACTAAACTCCGAGATCACTAAGGTCTGTCAAGGTCTGTAAAGTCTCTGAATAACTGAGAATGTGTCCTATCATATATACACTGTGATGGGTACGCTCCGGAACACAACCGTTGACGGCAGCGCCCTCACTATATGCAAATCAGAATGCGCGCGCGGCGAGATGGCGATTTGCATGAATGGCATGTTCTGTTCCCGTCACGAGTCGTTCACGAGAACGGTAGAACCATTCTAAAAATGTAAACACGTTCTCGCGATAACGAGAATCGCGACGAAAACAGAACCAAGTTTCCAACAGCAAACTCTCTGGTACGACCTACCAGAAGGATGTAAGGTAACTATTTGGATGGCCAGGAAGTGACACCCAATTTAGACTGGAACCCAGTGGAGGAGGCATCCACAGAGACCGTACCCTCCTTCCCCTACCACCAACCTCTCAGAAGGACTTACAGACCCACATGTTTAACGTGATCATACTCCATGTGAACACGCCGGCAGTTTTGGCAGTGGCGGGAATCGAACCCGGGCCTACCGAGTGCAATTCCCACGTGCTAACCACTGGGCTACCGCACCCTAAGCAATTAATTGCTAAGCTCTTAATTTCATCATTTAAAATATAATGTAATATCATTTGAAATATCCTCATTCCATCGTTCAATCGTTCCATCATTTAACATATCCATAAAATTAAAATATCCATTTAAAATATCCATAAATTAAAATATCCATTTAAAAAATCCATATCGTTCCATCATTTAAAAGATAAATATAATAATTTCATATAAATATAATAATTCCCCTAATATACTGTTACCACCACTCAATATATACAATACATCACTACAGTTCAATCCACCATAATTCAATCATTTAAATTTTATAATGACCATATAAATATCATGTAATTTTCTAACCCAATGCACAACCTCTATGGAAACACTGTGTGTCTCCGTGCGCCTGCGCGAGCATGAGATAAAAACTTATTTTGTCGGCTTGCCGCCGAGAAATTGAAATTCGGAAATTTTTAAAATCCGGATCCTGCAGCTACTTTTTCATATTTCTTGACCAGATTGGGCTTGTAAGAATGCCTGATGTTTGAGCTTTCTAAAAATGTAAATTATTAATCCAAATTATCAGAACTTTTTCTGATGCGATGATTTAAAAACGCAAGTTAATTTTTTTTAGCCGAAAGAGACATTCGTTTTAAACTCTTTAAAAAATATTAGAATTTGACCCTGATATTTAAAATTAATATATTTTTACTTGCAATTGTCTGCTTTTTCCGATCGTGTGATTTCTTTTTTTCTATGACGTCTGGATGGTGGAGAAAAAAGGGGAAAAATACGGTCGAAATTGCATGAAACATTAAATAAGAAAAAAATAATTCAAATTTTAAAAATTGTTATTCACATGTAACCTCCCCCCCCCCCGGGTCTCTGATTGCCAAATTTTGTAGCTCTCAATCACTGTGCCTATAGTGTATAAGACACACAGATAGACATTGCCTTTTATTATTTCAGCTCTGCGACCCGCGGTCGCTGAGCCTATATTGTATAAGACAGACACACATTGCCTTTTATTATATAAGATACTAACCAGATTTTTTACTTTAACCGTAACATATATATATATATATATATATATATATATACAGTACAGGATCTATTATGCGGAATGCTTGGGACTTCAGGCATTCTGGATAACAGGGTTTTTCGTAATTCGGAACACTTTTTCTAAAACTTACTGGAATGGTCTCAAATGTCGTTATAGAAAATTATAATTCATTTTAAAAACATAAATGTATTAAAAAAAAGGTTTTTTTACAATCTATATGGGTTAACTAAAATGCAAATTACAGTAATTATAGTATCAAATTTAGTGATTAAGAAAAATTTTGAAAGAAAAAAATGTCTGAAAAAAGTTGATTATTCAGGGTAGTTATTAGAAGTCTCTTTTTTTTTTAACATTTCAACTAAAGTGGGCCCCTCACTATATTCATCTAATATTTTGGCAGAAGCACCTTTGTTCATATGTTTCAAAATATTTTAAAGTACTTTTAATAAAATTAAAATGAGAAGGATGTTCATTTTTAATTGAAATGAGATTGTTCAACTATGGGTGCAAATCTATCAAATTCTAATTTATGCTCTTCAAATGTATTTCTAATAAGCCTTATAATTCTAAATGCCTGCATAAATAAAAAAATTTTAATTTCGTTATCCTAAACATATATCTCATTTTCACCAACAGTATGTTTAAAAGATAATATCCCAGCATAAAAAGCACAAAAAATATAAAAATATTAGTGGATGGAAGCAGATTGAAAAAATGGAAAATAATTAAAAATAAAACGAAATATACCGGCGATAGTATTTAAATAAAAAAATTTCGCGATATTGCTAAACTGTCTTTTATAAATTATTAATTAATAAATGTAACACATTAAGACCCCATAAATATACTGCAATGGAACTTTTTGCTAGGGTCAATTTTCGGTTCTAAATAGCCATTTTCATCCAATTAATAGGATTTAATTGAAAATGATTTTAATCTTGGAATTCCATCAACGTTTTTTAAAATATTGAAGATGTGTATATTTCCACGGAGATGAAAAAAAAATGGATTTTCCCGAGAAAATGACAAGTTTATTGCTTAGGTTAAGTATTTAAAGAGATTAATCAGAAGGCCCTGAATGACATTTTATAGCTGCTATACTATATATTTTCTCTGCATTTCGGCAAAAGTTAACTCTAATTAATTTCGGGAATTCCTTACTTAAACGTACTTTCTATCATCTCGTAAATGCGCTGATGACTCTCTTTTTTTCATCTTTTCCAATAAATGTTTAATAAATTGTGCAAAATAGTGTGAATTCTGCGCGGCACATCGCGTTTGAAGAGCGTAGCGATATCGGGATATTTCTAGCGAAAAAGTTGGAATACTTTTACCGAAAATCAAAGTCCCGGAACAAAGCGCAGAAAAGAAAATGTAGCGAATTCGGCAAATTCGAAACCTTTGTGCCTAGTGTGCTCTGCCCTATACACCCAGAAAAAAATGAAACGCCATTAAAAAAGCACCTTGCCGCGACTTGTCCGTAACTATCTCCTGTATTATACTATACAGGAGTTAGTTACGGACAAGTCGGAGACTTATCCGAAACTAGTGAAGAATGGAATGATGCGTCTCGCTGTCAATGTGACGGTTTCGCCCGTGCCGGATCGTCACCTTCCAGAGCTACTATCGGGGTGACGGCCGGATGCAGCCACTTAGGAAATTTTTGTGAAAAGTGTTGCTACTTCGGATGTTTTCCGGAAAAGAGGAATTGTGGAACTTCTCGGAAAAAACATGATCCACGGAATATTTCTATTCGCTATCGCGAGAATTCCTCGCGTTCGTTTTTGAAATTTAAGAAGAATCAGCGGTGGCGAGTGCGCGTGGGAATTTTGAATTTCGTGCGCGGTTTGCGCGTCCTATTTCAAATCCTCTAAAATAGTAGGTTTCAATGCATTTTTTTTATTGATATTGCTAATTAAAGCAAAAAAGCATTTGGCGCAATATTTAGCAAATAATCGCTTGTTGGCGCAGAATTTGGCATTATTTTGCCGTATTCCGGTTTTGGGAGAGTCCGGACATTGGAACGCCGGATAAGAGGTTACGTACTGTATATACACTCTGTTGCAAAAAAAAAAATGAAACACCATGAAGAAAGTGACTGTTTTTATTGAAATTAAATATGCATACAGCTCATACACAGGTAATGAAATGAGTACAAAATCAAGGTTGCAGAACCCATAATTGGTTAGCAATTGCACATTGAATTTTCAAATCAGTAATTGATGAAACCCCCTCTTGGCATCAATGCATTCTTGTATTCATCTAGGTAAGGACTGATAAAGTTTCCTAATGTCATCCTGTGATACATTCTGCCAGGTATTCCTCAATTGTTGCTCCAGATCTGCTACATTTCAGGGTGCCCAAATCTGGCAGCCTAATATGTTCCATGCATTCTCGATTGGCAAAAGGTCTGGTGACTTTGCTGACCAAGGAACAGTATCAATAGTACAGAGACAGTCCACAGATATGTGAGCCATATGTGGTGTGGCATTATCTTGTTGAAAAATGGCCCCAGAATAACGTACCATGAAGGGTAACGCAAACGGCTACAGGATTTCATCAACATATCATTGTGCTGTTAAAGTTGTACGCAGGATAACTAGGGGCAACCTGTCATAAAATATTGCTATCGTAAAAGATAGCACCCCACGCCATCACACCAGGGGTAATGGTTGTGTGCCTGTGTAAAACAAAGGCTGATTGAGACCGCTGGCCCTGGCACCTTCACGCACGTACCCGATGGTCAGCTGCTGAAAGACTGACATGTGATTCATCGCTGAGCATTATGTGATGCCAGTCTGCTAGCAGCCATGATGCTCGTCTATACCACCAATCCAAACAACTCTGTCGATATTGTGGGGTTATGGGCAGACATCTTAATTGCCACCGTGAGCATAACCCCAATTCAGCCAAGCCCGTGACATGGTGGAAGTTACCACGGTGGTATGGAAGAGGCTGTAGCATGTTGGATGGTGGACAATGATGTCGTTGGGCCAGTTCGGGCCTGTCGCACAATCATCCGATCTTGCCTTTCTTTCATGCACCTTGGCCTTCCAGAGTCTTTATTCTGCCAATGAGTTCCTTGCAACAACCATTGCTGCCAGCACCTTTGTTCAGCAGTGTCTGTTCAGTGCAGGTGGTGGTGTATTGCTCGGTATGACCAGCCAGCTTCACGCATCCTGACTATACGACCACTTTTGAACTCGTCTTATTGCTTATAAGGTCTTCAGCAACATCGTAATGGCATTATTGGTTGTGTCTCCACCGAACTGCAGCAACAATAATGAGCAAAGATAAACCATCCACATTTTTAACCTGTTTTATAGGATGCTAGGGTGTCAACTTATAGTATATACAGTAACTTAAATTTTTAAAAAAATGTAAATCGGGGATGCAATTTGGGAGCACCTTTAAATCTTTTAAAGTGAAGCACGTGCTTACTTGGTAATCAGACCTTTTGGTAATCAGACCATGACCATGTATGGATAGGGCCAAATGCTCAAACAATTATCCTAAAATCTTTCAGATTGATACTTTGCTGAAGGTTGCTGGTACCCTTTATATCTGAAAAACCAGGAATATAGATGACATTAGGAAAACATAAGGTAGATATTAGATGTATCATTCCATAAAACCTTTCTAAGTTTGAAATATAATGCCCATATTAATGTCGAAGTTTGTACTTCCATGCAATCCGTTAAGTTCATTTTTAAATATGTCTATAAGACTGTGATTCTACTAATGTTTCTATAATCTCAGCTCATAAATCTACATTCAATCATGATGGGGTGATCTATTTGGAAGCTAAATATGTGAGCACTCTTGAGGCATGTGGCAGTTGTTGGGAGAACAAAATGCATAACCATTTGCCTGTCATTCAGCTGACCATCGATTTTACCACCCATTTACTTCATACTTGGACAAGAGCAAAAAGCTTTAGAATAAGCTGCCTCTACTTTTACCATACTTGAAGTTTGATTTGAGCTGAATAATCAAATTACAAGTGCCAGAGAGCTTCTTTATACTAAGATCCCATATCATTATGTGTTTTTGAGTGAAAATTGGAAACTGAAAAAGAAAGGACAGGAAATGATCATTGCAAGAATGTATGCTGTCATTAGACCTGAAAATTCAAATCAAGCCACTCTATTATAGAATTTGTATGTGTGTGTATATATATATATATATATATATATATATATATATATATATATATATATATACATATATATATATGTGTATATATATATATATATATATATATATTTATGTGTGTGTGTGCGTGCATGTGTGTTAACTCATTAATTCACAAACGTATATAATCCACAATACATTTTGGATGTAAACAGTTAAATGTACAATAAATTACAATAGTTTATTAAATTCTGCAAAAGTTAATTCTGATATTAATTCTGATGAAGAAGTTACTTTCGAGCAGGGCTTAGCGCTGGAATATAAATACCTTGACTTTATACAGAAACAAAAGTTTATTAATAAGTTAAGAAAGAAATAATTAAATTAATAAGTTATTAATAAGTTAAGAAAGAAATAGTAAAGAAAGAATAATATTTATAAGTTAAGAAATAAACTATTCATAGACTGTAAGAAAAAAATATCAAATCAAAAATCCTTAAACAACAATTAAATCTATGTTTGAAAATCTTAAAACAAGCAGTGAATTAGCTAATTTTATTTTAATGTATCATAGAGTGATTTTTAATTAAATAACTCAGGATGTACTAATGTTTCATTTTTACATATTAGTTTATGCAGTAATAACCTATAATTCGCACAACCTCCTATCCCAAGTTGTGCAGATTAGAAGGAGTCTTCTTTGTGTGCATACAGGATAAATTGCATTTAATCTGCCAGACAAAAGGGATTGATAGAAGAGCCCATGTGCAGTATAAAACACCATAGCAAGCCTGCCCTATCTCTAACCATTTTCGAGTTATGGTGGATAGAAGGAAAGTGTGTCAAGTCTGAAAAAACCCAAATTTGTGAGATTTTTGAAAGGTCTACATACAAAATAAGCACATAATTGAAAAGAACAGAAAACATACTATAAGATGACACCATTTCCATCAGGATATCTGGATTTAATAGTGAGCTACCAGTGCGGAAACATTGGTGAAGTGCAAAATCGAAATGATGCCATAACCTGTAACTGACTATATCGCAAAAACCCTTCTAGCCACAATCGGTCAAATTTACCAAACACTTTTCCATTCCACCAGCTTTTTAATGAGCCTACAATAAACCATATCGGTGTTTTAGTTCAGGAGAAATTTAGCTTTTTGTTTGCAATACATCACTGAAATCGGCTTTCATCAAAGTAGACATTCGACGAACATGCGGCAAACAACACACTGTTGCATAAATGGAACATATGGATTTTTCCATATGTTCCATACGTACTCACTGTTAAATCCAGATATTGACCTTTCAGAAATCTCACAAATTTGGGTTTTCTCAGACTTGATGCACTTTCCTTCTATCCAGCATAACTCTGAAACGGTTAGAGGCTTGCTATGGTGTTTTATACTGCACATGAGCTCTTCTATCACCCTCTTTCATTTGGTAGATTAAGTGCAATTCACCCTGTATATATATATATATATATATATATATATATATATATATACTGGCTTCCAAAAGTTAAGCACAGACAGTAAATTAAACAAAAATTGAAAAGTAAAGCTTTGATTAATTCAAAATTGTACATGAAGATAACAAATGTGTTTATGCATTAAAGAAAATAAGAATTATGTACAAAGATTAAAAAAATATATACTTTTCATAAGTTATATGATGACGTCACATTTGGGTCATTACCAAGATGATGTTTAATTGCAAACAAACCAAGCAAAACTTCCATTAATATGGTATGTGACCACTACAGACCTTTACCCAAACTTTATAATGATTTTCCATGCTTTCAATGAGTTGATCAACTATTGCAGATGTGAGCAATGGCCATTCCTTCAATAGGGCAGTTTCCAACTCTCTGAGGCTGACTGGAAGAGGTAAACGTGCAGAGACAGCAAGTCCAAGGGCATCCCAAGGGTTTCCAATGGGATTAAGGTCGGGGGAATACACTGGCCACTCCATACGAGAAATGCCCTCACTTTCCAGGTATTCGTTAATGATGTTAGCTCAATGGGGTCTAGGACTTCATCTCAATACCGTGCAGCCAGTGGCGTATTCTGATCCTAAAAAGTGGGGGACTCAACTGCTTAACATTTGCTTATGCCAAAGGGTTATTTTAATTGAAAAATACATATAACATTCGAACATTTTATTTAGCATAAAACATTGTTATAAGGTACGTCTCAAAAGTTTATGCACTTTAGTATAAGTAATAGATATCAGAAAAAGAAGAAAAGAAGAAATATAATTTCATTGCTATATATTTAATAATGACTAATAAACAATATAAGACCATGAACATACCAGTTTGATTTGCAGGTTTCAATAAATGAAGTAAACACAAAAAAAGCATCAAAAAACTTGTTTCAAAAGTTTATGCACAAGTAACAAAAAATGAAGTTATCTAACGAATGTGATGTCCATTTCACGATATGATGTACTAACATGATCTGGCTTTGACAGAATAAGAGAATGAAGAATTTCTGGGTCTAAATTATACCAGCAGTTTTCAATTTCACACTTTAATTCGACTAAAGATGAAAACTGTCACCTATTCGCATGAACTCTTCTGGGTAGGATCCCCCAAAGGTTTTCTATGGGATTCAAGTTGGGACTTTTGACCGGCCAATCCATAACCATAATGTTATTACACTGCAACCAAAGATTCATTGACATTGTCATATGAATGGGAGCATAATCGTGCTGAAAACAGAAGTTTGGTCCTGCTACATTCGCAGCTTTTGGTAATATGTGATCCTTTAATGTTTGTTAGTAATTTAGAGCATTTTGCTTACCATTAAGAAAGGCTAAGAATAACCGAAGTGGTTAGGATACCTGCAAGTGCGGTTGTGCGGAAGCGATGTAATTTGGCTGCCGTCAAGTGCGGACGCGCATTGAGCTACCTGCCAGTGGGCTACCGTCAAATTAACCGGATGATTGTTGTCTTACGGCGGAAGGTAGCAAATTATATTTCGTTTCTATATTATATTTCGTTAGACAACAGTGTTATTTAAATTGTAATTCTTCAAATATATTTAAAAATAAATTACCGATAAAAGAGTCAAATTTTACGGTTTCTAGCTCGTACAAATGTATATATAGCATTAAAATAGAGCTTGAAGAATTCCTTTTTTCCACTTCTATTTTTCTGAAAATAAAATATAATAATCTTTCCAAACTTTTTAAGGAACTTGACAAGAAGTATTTGATCATAAAATTTTCTAATTAATAGACCCGAGCTGGATTTCCCCCCCCCTCCCGGTACTCTGGAGAACCCGGCCCGGAGAGGAATAATTAGGTACACATATGAGAGGATGGGGGCCCGAAGAGGCACCTTCTCCCCTCGCTTTCCACGGGCTTTAGGCCAGATGTGTGCTTATTTTGAAGAAAAAGAATTAGAGAAAGGTACAAGTGACATTTTACTCCTCAGAAAAACGCTGGTAAAGTTGTGAAAAAAAATATAAAATATTTACGCAAGTACTTCTAGTGAAATCTTTCAGCAAATTGTCTCTGCCATTTCATAATATTTAACCATTCAATTATAAGCAGCTATTTTTTTTAATAATTTTTAATATTATATATAATAATATATTCTTAAAAAAATTTAATTATAAACCAGTTTTTCATTTTGGTAATTATTTAATAATGCATTTTTTATGTATATAATAAACTGAGTAAATTACTTTTTCTTTTTGTTATTAATTTTATTTTTTTCATAAGTGGCAAAAAGGTTTCCCATCTGTAAATATTTAAAATGAATTCTAATATAATATTTAATAATATATTTTTTCAAAAGCATTTTTAAATTTGTTCTTATAATTTAATAATTTACTCTTGTTTATTATATTTAATAATTTACGTTTTAAGAATTTTAAATTATTTTTTCCTGCTATTCCTTTTATGTAATGTTTTAAATTTATCATTAAAAAAAAATCCTGTTATAGATAAAACATGATTATTTTATAACTTTTCTTTATAAAGAAAGAAAATATTTAAAAATAAACAATTTAAAAAAATTAAAAATATATTATTTTTAAATCACACTAATGCATATATAACATTAAAATAGATCGTGAAAAATATAATTTTTCCCTTCTATATACACATAGGAGGAGGGAATTGGGGGCTTTTATTTTATTGAAATTATTTTCATTATTACATGTTAGCTGGAATAATATGTCCAATGACTTTTTAAAGTATTTATTCTTATATTACAGCTACAATCAAACATATATTACACAACATAGCTATAGAAAAGAGTTTGAATTTAAAAATATATGAAAATTTCTTATACATACTTGTATATTGTATTCAGCATAATATCAACCTAAATGGAATATAATGCTACTTTCCACCGGAAGACAACCGTCTGACTAATTTGACGGAAGTCCACTTGCAGGTTTCCTACTACAACTCTATCCGTGACCGCACATGCAGGCAGCCTAACCACAGCCAAGAATAACATCCCATTAAAGCAAAACACTCCCCACAGCATCAAGGAACGACTTTGTTATTTACTGAAAAAAACTCTCAGTTTTTTTGCACAGGTCATGCCGGTATGATGCCCATCTATCTGGGCCATCAATATTCCATTTCTTTTCATCACTAAATATAGCAGTTATCCATTGGTCATCCCAGTTCATGTGTTCCCGAGCCCATTCCATATGATGTAATTTATTATTTTCAGTTAAACTTGGAATTCGCTTTGTATGTGCGAGCATTATATTGCAATTACTTTTTAAACGTCTGTGAATAGTAGATAGAGATACTTTTAAACCTGATTCACTTTGTATTTCAGATAACGGTAGTTCTTGAGTCAATGCTAGACAAAAAAGTTTTCTGTCATCTCGAGAACAGGTACATTTTGGATGGCCTGATCTATCTTTTACTTTATAATCACGCTGTTTTTGTTGCACAGCATAAATGCCTCGTTTTGACCGATTTAATATTTGCGCGATATCAAGAACAGACTTTCCATAAGCTATCTTCAAATTTCACACACTTTGTCCTTTGTAAACTGTTTCATACCCTGGATTGTACTGAATGGTGAGAGGTGAAACGCAGCAGTCTTATATATAGTGGGGAAATGTCTGCAGAACTGTTTATGCAAATTACTACCTTATTTGCATAATTTATTTTGATTTTTCACTTTTTTTGTTACTTGTGCATAAACTTTTGAAACAAGTTTTTTGATGCTTTTTTCGTGTTTACTTTGTTTATTGAAACCTGCAAATCAAACAGGTATGTTCATGGTCTTATATTGTTTATTAGTCGTTATTAAATATGTAATGATGAAATTGCATTTCTTATTTTCTTCTGATATCTATTGCTTATACTAAAGTGCATAAACTTTTGAGACGCACCTTATTCAAACAAACACAGAAGTTATTTTAAATTAAGCTACATAAAACTAACACTGAAAATAAAATAACTCTTAGACATAAAAAACAACACATTTTTTTTTACTTTTATAAAAACTGTTAGATCTGACATAAGTATTTAAAAAAAAAAAAAAACTATTTGCGAATTACTATGCAATGAAAATAAAAAGAAAGTTTCAAAAGTATACCTATAAATTAAATATGGTGGTTACATTTTAATCTAAATCTAAAAGAACAGTGTATTTTGGGAAATAAACATATTGAGCAAAATATCTAAGGAAGCTCCATCAGTCAACAAAGATGTAACTAGTTCCTGATGGATTTGCATTAAAGCCAACCCAGTTAAACGTTCCTGAGCCATGGTGCTTCACAAATATGTCTTTAATCTTTTGAGACCAGAGAAAAATATCTCCGCTGAAGCCGAAGTTACAGGATAACTTAAAATAATTTCAAACAGTTCCCATGGAGCAGGAAGTATGCTAATTAGTCATTGTCCAAAAATATTTGGGCACATGTTTCTACAGTGTCCTCTTTCTTTAAAAATTGTCTATACATTTTTATTTGATTAATTAGACTTTCATCTGAGACAGTTATTTTGTAAAATTTATTAATTTCAATTACGCCTTCAACATGCAAATCCCCCAGAGCAGTTAAACACTGAACTATTTTATTTACCATCGAATAATCATTTTCCGAAAAACGAATCTTAAGATTACCCACAATTTGATCAATAACAGTATAGAATAGACTGATACTGATCAATTCTTTGGCATTAGAAAAATGAAATGTGGCACTAGAACCATAATCAAGTTTTTTCGGAATTTTTCTTAGCTGAGGTAATACAATTTCTTTGATATGATATCCCTGACTTTCAGTTTTGCCGGTAATGTTTTCCATTTTTTCAAAAATCCGATTGAAGGTGGTTTCATTAAGGGCATCTTTAATTATTTTTATCACTGCACTTGATTTTTTATAAACTGATGAAATATTTAATGTGAATGATTGTAATTCTTGTGATAAGTGATCTGTAGTTTCCAAAATTAATTTTGAAACTAAAACTGATAAATAAGTTCCTGTTGTAGAAATAGACTTCAATAAACCCGATGCTACTGTAGCAACTTTAGGGTTATTTGTATGTGTGTCCTAATTTATGCTTGCAAGAGTTGAAACAACAGCAGGTAATAAATCAATTATCGTTGTAACAGCTTTATGATGAACAGTTCATCTAGTTTGAGACAAACTTTTGAGAGCTTTAAGATTTGAAACACAGGTTTTCTCCAGGGCAGACTTTTTGTATAATGTTTTGAAAAAGATAGTGTCTTTTTGCAGAGGCTTCAATTGCATTATACAACTCGTTAATTACATACAGCACATTTTAAAGAGGTACAATATCTATGCAAGATCGAGCAACTTCTAAATTTAATAAATGAGCATGGCAATAGAAATATAATGCCCTTGGCTCATTTTTTCGAAATTTTGCTGCCAGACCATTTAATTGACCACTCATAATACTTGTTCCATCATATCCTTGCCCCCTCACTTTATTTAGCTGTAAAAAGTTACTTAAAACTAGGTGTAACTCTTCACCACTAGTATTTGGACATTCTAAAAATCCCAAAAATTGTTCTTTTGATAATAAATTTGCTCTTTTGGACCTGACAATATCTTATGGCCACTGCTACTTGTTCTTTGCTCGACACATCCGTTGTTTCGTCTACAATGAGCGAATAACATACAGCAGCATTTATTTCATTTACAATTTTTTCGGTAATGAAATTTCCAACTATTAAAATCATTTTATTTTGGATCAGGGCACCTAAATAATTACAAATTTTTGATTGACACATATCTTCAAAGTTTGTTTCTTTATCATGACACCGTAATTTTTATTAATTCTATAAAATTACCTGTATTAAAAGACTCCGTTGTCTCATTGTGACTCCTGAGAGCGACGCCTTGTTTTCCAACTCTTGTACGTGAAACCGATTGATTGTGTTTTTTAAACTTTTCTAAAGCCTTTTTCCAGTTTGTTAATCCATTTTTGACCAAACCATCATCAGCTCAGCTAGGTTTGTGAGCACAAAATGCTCTACAATAAAAACAAAATGTAGCGTTCAGTTGCACACTATATTCTAACTAGGGCCGAATTTAGACCTTGGTTGGCCCGGGACAGTTAAGATTCGGGGGGCCCCTACCCCCCAAAAAATCCCCCCCCCCCCAAAAAAAAGGTATAATCATTGGATTAACTAAAAGAGCTAAGCCCATCTCCCAAAACAAATTTTGACCCAATAAATTATGTGCGGAAGCATTGGAACAGGGCTCCTGCTTCCCCCCATTTATACTTCAGGCCTGAAAATCTTCCTCTTCTTTGCATGTTTCTCAATTGTCAAATCTATTTAACATTTCTAGAAAAATTCTCAAATCTGTTAAAATTTTCAAATTTACTAAAATTGCGGAATTTTTTTTAATTTTCCTCATTTTTGAAATTTTGCATTTTCACCTCTGATACTTCGAAGCTGCTTAAGTCAATGAAAATAATTTATCAAATTTACATATCACAGCCAATTTGTCACATGTATATGAAGCTGAGAAGTTATACACACATAGGAACAACAGCTACAGTAAGTCCTTCTTTCTGCACTTAGCATTTGAAAAATCTTTAATAAATTCGTCAAATTGTATCATCTTTAAAACACTGCTCTCTACATAGAGTAGACACAGAGAACTCAGTATTTCATGGGCCATTTTTGTTTTCAAATAATTTTTTATCAGTGCCAATTTGCTGAATGGTCTCTCTCTGGAACAACTAGTGATCATTATGCTCAAATACTGTGTATTCTAAGAGCTACATTGACACTTGGAAAGGTGTCGCAAGCCCTTCATCATGCCTGTTGAGATGGAGTGAGACATGACCTGAGCTTGGTAAAGGCTGCAAACTGGACAATTTCCTCTGAACACGTTACTGAAATCACAGGGGTAATCAATGATTAGTTGATTAGTTTCTCAGCTTCAGCTCTGATCTCTGCATCAGATAGATTGCAGAAATCAACTATGAATTTGAACCTGTCATACACTAATTGATATGCTACCTTACATTCTTTTAAGAAAACAGACAATGGATCTATGGACAATAATCATCAATGGATCAATGGACAATATGATATTAAAGGTACCACATCTGAATTTATCATGTGAAGAAAGAACAACATCCTCTGAGCCTGATTTTGAATTCGCATTATAATGTTTGTTTCTCTTTTTTGACCTATCTGCAGTTGCTTTGTATTCTGTGTTGCCACAAAAGTTCCTGGCATCCAGTTCCAACTCTTCATACCTATCCCGAAGTGACTACAAAAACTTTTCCAGACAATCAGTTAGATCCACTACTTTCTTCAGGTCCACTTTTACTTCTTGTAAAACTTTATTTGTATTGTTGAATCTCATAAGAATTAAGTTGTTCCAGACCTTGGCCATCAGGACAGTTTCAAGACCGTCCATTTTGTCTGCTAATGTCTGATCTTCATGTCTTGCTTCATGTGTTTGCTCCAAGTCACTTGAAATATCTCTGAGGGCATTTTGAATAGAGTTGTATCCATCTACGGGGGCTTCAATAGCATCAGCATGTGCTAACCAATGAGTACCTGACAGGGACTTAATCACCAGTGCACTTTTATTTCCTTTCAAAGGATTCGTTAAAATTGTCCATCTCTGCGCTAATGCAGAAAAAAAGGTGTATAACTTTTGCATGAAGCCAAAATAACTGACATCTTCAACACAGCATAAGGCAGCAGCTTGTCCAACAAGATTCAATGAGTCAGCAGCACAGGGAATGAAAACTGCTGCTGCATTCTTCTCCTTAAGTCTGGTTTGCATTCCTGTGTAGCGACCAGATATATTGCTGGCATTATCATATGACTGTCTTCAGTCTTCAAAAGTAATAGTCAGTCTTCAAAATAACTCTGCAGTTTTCAAAAGTAATACCTTCTTTTTCTAGAAATTCTAACAGAGCTAGTTCCTGCCCTGTGAGAACCAGTTTACAAAAAAGTTAAAAATCTTTCTATCGACTTTATTAATATTCCCGTTACTTATAATACCCTTAAATTATAATGACAACATATGCGTAAAAAAGAAAAAGAAACTCAAATTTTGATAATCATAATGTAGTTGAATAAATAAACATTTTCAGCTTCGTTATTTGTCTATGGCAACAGAAAAGAGAAATAATAAAAATATTAACCATGTGCGGGGTGGAGCGAAAAAATGAAAGTTGAAATCTTGTTTTGGAATACCCGCCAAAAGCTGCGTATTTGTAAGTATAATACATGTGTAAAATATCAAGTTTGAACAACTCCTTGGGCCATCTACCAAGGCTTGTTTTTCTCCAATAATTGTTATTTTATTGTACTTTTGAATCAAACACAAAATTAATAATTTATTCTTTATTTCATTGCATGCTAATAATTTTTATTATTGCATGCTAATATTTTAATTATTCATTAATTAATTAATTCGTATTCATTTTATTCATTATTCAAAAATTAAAATATTAGCATGCAATGTAGCATTAAGTAAATAGGTTACGATTGATTTATTTTCCAAATGGTAGATAACACTAATGATTCGTTATCAGTGCAGAGTTCAGTTATCACATGGTTTTATTATTCGTTATTCGAGAGGTCTTTATTTGGTGTCCATTTTTAGCATGACGAAGTGCTACTATTTCGCATATATTTTGATTATGGTGAAGAAGTACATTTGAAGAATATAGCCGAGTCGAGTATTCGTGATAGCAACAGGTATTAATTTTTTGAATTATTTGTTTGGCAATATTAGTTGAATATTTGTTTACACCGTTTGCAATAATATCTGGCGGTGGCGATGTGAGTGGACGATCTGTTACCAGATGTACAATTGAATGTCTCATTTTCGCTGCCCCATCAGAACTTAAAAATACAGTTTTGCCAACTATTGACAGTATAAACAGTTATTTGTATGTTAGGCATGAATTAAAACCTGAACGATCCGGCCAAGAACCAGAAATTTCAGAAATATCCATAAAGGTTGGTCAGCAAATAGAAGAAATTTGGCAATGAGCTTCGATTCCCACAGTCTCACAGAAACACATCTTTCAAATGAATGAATGAATGAATGAAATAAAGGTGGGTGGCTCCAGAAGAGCCCAGCACATCGACCAGAGGTCTATTGTACTACCCCAAAAGAAAAAAAAGATATCTAAGAAAAGAGACCAGTAGCCGATGCGAAAATAAGCAGGCACTTGACAGGAATGTCATTCAGCTCCCAGGGTTCAATCACATGGCGACCAATGTGCTCGAATCTGTGAGCAGAGTAAGCCTCACATTCACATAGAATGTGAGCTGCAGTTTCTTCGCTGTAATTGCAGCTTCTGTAAAGCGAATCCTTAGTGACACCCATAATATTAAGGTGTCTCTTGAGGGTGCAGTGCCCAGTAAGGAGCCCAACAGCCCTCCTGATGCCGGTTCTGCTGAGCCTGAAAAGTTCCTTTTGACGTGTACTAGGGCAATTGCAGTTGAGAATTTTCACTTGCCTTTGTCCCTTAGTGTCATGCCAGTTCTTACATTGAAGCTTCCTGAAGATGTCATAGACAATTCTTCTAACAAGGTCATTGGGAATTCCCAAGGCCGGCTCAGGGCCCACAAAAGGAGTACTTAAGCCTTTCCTAGCAAGTTCATCCGCCATTTCATTGCCAGGAATGCCCGAATGACCAGGCACCCAGTAAAGAATGACATTATTATTGCTAGCGATTTCACAGAGTGCATTATAACATTCCCAAACAAGGGAAGACGTCACAGTGAACTTCCCCAGAGCCATAAGAGCAGCCTGACTGTCAGAACAAATGAAAATCTGGCTATTCTTATACTTCCTGTCATAGCAGATTCTACAACACATAAGGATGGCAAAGACTTCAGCCTGAAAGACAGTAGCAAAATTGCCAAGCGGATAAGACAGCTCAGTACCATCATCAGGGCAGCAAACACCAGCACCAGTACTTGTGCCAATCTTGGAGCCATCTGTGTACCATACAAAACAGTTCCGTTTATTGTAGGTGGGAGTCCTCTTCCAATCGTCCCGTGAGGGGACTTGAATTTCATAAGGCTTATCAAACGTATATTTGACATGAATGCCATCAGGTGGCATACAGAAATAAGGATGACTAGCAACATTACTGTTAAGTTCACCCCAAGATAGATACCTTGAGTAATCTTTCCAGTATTTCAGATATTTAAATCTGTTCATGCAGATAAGTGCTTCTGCTTCAATATGCATGTAGAGCGGATGCAAACCAAGCAAAAGAGTTGCAGTAGTTCAAGAGTTGCAGTAGAAGTAGTTTTCATGCATCCAGAGATTGCAATGCACACCATCCTTTGAAGCTTAACTAATTCAAGTTTAGCTGTTTCACATCTAATTCTGGACCACCAAACAATGGATCCATAGGAAATGATAGGACAGACTACCATCGAGTAAATCCAATGGATAGCCCTGGGATTTAAGCCCCAGGTTTTCCCAATAGCATTCCTACAAGACCAGAAGATTCTTCTGGCTTTAGTCGTGCAATAATCCAAGTATCTCTTTCAGTTGAGTCCCTTGTCAAAGTAAATTCCCAAGAATTTAACCTCCTTGGAGCAAATAAGCTTCTGCCCAAAGAAGCGAATATCCCCAAGATTAAGTATACGTTTCCTAGTAAATGCATCCAAAGCAGTCTTATGCAGATTAACCGTAAGACCTGCATTTTTGCACTATGTCTCAACCCTCCTGAAAGCAGTAGACATCATGTCGGAGACAGTGTTGCCAAATTTGTCCCTGGCAATGATGACAACATCGTCTGCATAACCAACGCAAGAAACACCAGAAACATTGATGCTCTCCAAAAGAGAGTCCACAACTATACACCAAAGAATTGGTAAAAGCACACCTCCTTGTGGACAGCCCGAAAGTGCATGCACAGTCATACTATCACCAAGCAGAGATGCACAGATATACCTATTAGATAACAGGTTCTTGATCCAGTAAGAGATCGTGTTATCAACACCTTTTCTATCAAGAGCATCAAGGATGGTATCGATGGGTACCTTATCAAAGGCACCTTCAATGTCGAGAAAGGTGGCAAGAGCAACTTCCCTGGCATTGAAATTTCTCTCCAAAATAAAGGAGAGACTAAAGGGCAGTGTCCGTAGATTTGCCCGGTTGATAGGCATGTTGAAAATTTGACAAGGGCTTAGAGGCCAGGATCACTTCTCTTAAGTGCCTATCAATAAGCTTCTCAATAGTCTTTAAAAGAAAAGATGTAAGGCTAATAGGCCTAAAAGATTTGGCCTCATAATAATTGTCCTTTCCAATTTTTGGAATGAAGATTACCTTAGTATGCCTCCATGCATTTGGTATGTGACCTAAGGCAATACAGGCTCTGTAGATGCTGCAGAGAATGGGAGCTAGAACCTCAATTCCCTCCAGGAGAAGAATTGGAATGATGCTATCAGTTCCCGGAGTTTTATAGAATTTATGGGAATTAATTGCCCATTTGACCCTATCAAGAGTAACAATGCTCCTGGCAATGCTCCAACTTTTGTCGTCAGAAGAGGACGTGGAGCAAGCAATAATGTTGTCACAATGAACATAAGGATAAGAAACCGGAAAGTGAACCCTGAACAGCTCAGTCAGGGTCTCTTTACCAGTAACAGTAAAGTCACCATTTGACTTCTTGACAGTGTTCAAATTACAATTTCTGTCCCTTGCCATCAGCTTAACAAGTTTTGCTACGGCAGGGGCATCTTTAATACCTTCGCAGTACATTCTCCAAGAATTTCTCTTGAAGTCCCTGACTGCTTTATTATAAGAGGTAAGAGCAGATTTATAAACCTGCCATTCACCATTCTTCTTAGCTCTATTGAAGAGCTTCCTGCATTTCCCACAGAACCGGCTGAGCTCATTAGACCACCAAGGAACAATCCTTGGGGAGTCAGCAATAGTGGTTCTACAGTTGCTATGAAAGGTCTGGATAATGGCCTGTTGCACGGAGTCAACAGCCAAATCCAGTTTTTCAATAGAAGAATACTCACCATTGTGGCTAGCTAACCTGACCCCGAGATCATCTTTGTAGGAACCCCAATTAGTATTTCTAGGGTTCCTACCCTTGTCAGCTGCAGGTTTTACAGGACCTTTAACAGAAAAAGAAATTAATTGATGGTCAGACAGGGATATATCATCTGAACCCTTCCAATTAACAACATTTTCATAAGCAGAGCTATTGCTTATGCTGATATCAAGCACTTCACGATGCTTTACAGTCACGAAGGTAGGAGAATTACCCTTATTGAGTACAAAGAGCTTATAGAGAAGGATCTGTTCTAAAAGATCATCACCCCTACGGTTGCAATCACTACTACCCCAAACAGTGTTATGGGCATTCGCATCGCAACCAATGATCATTCTTTTGCCATTACAATACTCAATAAGATTGATAATGACATTAGAAAGAGTTTCCTTATCTTCATAAGGAAGATAGGCCGAAGCAAAGATGTATTCCATCTTATGTTCATCAGTTTTAAGATTCACACTGATGGCAACATTGTCACCATCAAGGAACTTAACAAGATGAACAGCATTGAGCTTGTTGCTAACAGCAATACAGGCTCTAGGTCTGATACAGGATGTATCATAAAAGACATTGAATCCCTTGATCCCCAGACCCAAAATTTTTCCGTTGCAGGTCCAGGGTTCCTGGATGAGAGCAATATCAGCTCTACCATTTAACAGCCTTTTGCTAAGAATAGCAAAGGCAGAACGACTGTGATGCAGATTTATTTGCACAACGTTAAAACAGCGCATAAGCAAGGACAAAAAGAGGGCAGAGAAAACCTAGGAGAGAAAGACCCTCCTAGTAACATGACAATGATCAGCGTCAAGCACATTTTCATTGTCAAAATCCTGCATGCGTTTTTCCAGCTCATCATCAGAAATCAGAGGGTTTGCATGAAGTGTAACATCAGAACCAGAAGCAATTTCTAGATCATTAAGTTTAGGTATCATAGTCTCAAGACTTCCGATACTTACCTGAGAGGAGGTCACCCGGTCTACTGGCTGTTCCTCCATCTCCATCTTCCCTTTGGGCTTCTCGTTTGGATCCCGAAGAATCTTAAAGACTCCACGGTCCAAACCAGTGAAGGCACCAAGGTCAGCTTTGCAAATCGCATCCGCAGCCTCCGAATCCACCTCGAAGATTCATCTTACAGAGTGGGGTTCCACAAAATTTTGCAGAACACGCCACTCCTCAGACTTCAGCTCCGGGTTGAAACGATTCAGCCGTTTCAGCAAAACGCTCGGCTCCTTGGTGTACACATGTCTGGTCTTAAAGGCCACCTTGACAGGTTTGGGAAGGTCATTGGCACTCAAGACTTTAAGTGCCTCTCCCAGAACCTGACTGTTATTATGGAAGGTTCTCTTAACCCATTCCACAGTATTTGCATCATTGCACTGAAGAACCAAGGCTCCAGCGTTTAAGCTAAAGCCATGAATCTTCGGAAGTTGCTCACCAGTGGGGATCTCATCTATCTTATCGAGAGTCACCATCTGGATGATATCAACCTCTTCCTTGCTCAGCTTACTAGAAGGGAAGGAATTCCTGACGATTGCCATCTTAATAGCCTGGACTGCCTTAGCATATGTTCCAGGTTGGATGTCCGTCCTTGATCTTTTCTTGACGACCAGATCTCTTGGAGAAGGTGTGGCTCCTTCCGACCTAAGTTGTTTGGTGCCTCCGACCTTTTCTATGACAGCGCCAGCTTTTGCAAGCCTCTGGTCCTGCACCTCCGTGCTTTAGTGAGTATACCCTGCGTCACAGCCATGGTTTCAGTGTATCGGTCACCGAGGCTCGCGACTCCACTTCCTTCCACAGCCGGACTGCAGGTTTCCTCCTTTTTGCCAAGATCCAACCCCAGAGGGGTTGTTTCAGTGGCTGATTGGGAAACACCCGAAGATGAACCCAATCCTTTTTCAAAACTTTCACTTTAACTATTGCAGCACGGAGAACCAGGAAAACTCGGAAGAGTCTCATCTAATTGCTTCATGCTGTAACCACTAAAGAGAAAAAGACCACGGATTACTTCCAGTTCGATCGAAGCCCCCACTAGGCTCCGTCTCCCCACACTTTTCTGACGTGAAAAGTGTAATCGCCGGAGTCATTCGCAAAGCTGGATGATAAGGAGTGGGCCATACCGTGCACCAGGTACACAGGGCCCAAGGATCCAAGGGGAATTTCTCGATATGAAACGCTCCCCACCATCCAACCAATGCAACCAAGGGACTCAACCTCTGGAACCATTTACTACAAACGTTTCTTGAAAGCAAAACTACAGATACACGCCGCTTTGCCCTTTTCGCAACACAGCCACTTGGTCCCGTTCCCGAGCTCAAACGGTATACCTTACAGCAGAGGCCGAAGAGTGGTACTAAGACCCATAAGACAGAAGTGAAGTTTACTAGGGGCTTAGCATTGATGCAATCTGCAGCTAGAAGAAAAAGTTTGCTCGGGTACCTCGGGATAGCAACACCCGTATCCACAAAAGAAATGGATCCCTGAGGATTTTACAGAGTGAGACTAGGTGCCTCACTTCCAACCTCCAACCTGGAGGACCAGGATGCCTCATTTAGTCCGGAACCTCACCTTCGACCTGTCCGGCAAGGGAGACCCTACCAGTAGCTGAAGCTACTGCCGGCATAGCTCTTAGGATCACCGGAACCGGCAAGCTCCACCACCTCATCAAGGCACAGGCATCATTTAGTGGAGATCTTTCAAATGATTTGTAAGCATTATAATATCTCAGCCACATCCGATATCCCCAAATCAAAAGAAATGAAAACTACAACGTAAGAGTGGAAACTTTTAAAAATGAATCAGCGAAGCTGTTTGATATCGCAGCTTGTAAATGCCAAATATTCACTTTCTGCTCTTGCCATAAGTCGCATAAGGTTCCAACTGAAGAACAGGCTTTCCTTCTGGATCAGAGATCAACCGGAAGAATGGTTATTGGAACCATCGATATAATAGAAAGTAATAAATTAAGGAAGAAGTTTAAAAGGATAAAAGCAGAAATGGAATGGGAACGCCTTCATCTTTAACTGCAAGAACGCGAATGTATTAAAAGCATTGAAACTGATAACATTGTTGAGGGTCAACGTAGCATCATTGAATTCCAGAACTGGAAAAAGATGCAACTGATACGTTCTCTGCAACGGAGCCATCAACATCAAAAGCGGGACAAATGAGATTTTCACTTCCAACTCTCTCATGGGTATGTGACCCTGACCAGTATGACATTTCTGACAAATGCGTTGCAGCAATTGCTTCAGCAACATTGCAGGACATCGGTATTGTGGCAAAGGATGATTGCTATAAAGTCGTTGATAGGAGTAAGATTTAAAGAGTGACAGAAAACACGTGCTTCACTTCAAAACCTGCAAACTGGAAGTGGGGGAGGCTTGAAAAGTGCATTTATCGATAGCAGAAAAGGCAAAACTCTGTCACAGGAAATGGTTGGAGATAGATACCATAGAAGAACTGTAAGCAAAGAACATGTATTTATGATACAAGAACCAAATTCTCTTTATTTGGGGCATGTGATGCCGTCTTCTGGAACGGGGAAACAAGTAGCGACAGCAATATATGATTTTTGTATTGAAAATGGTTTAAGCCTCGACGAACATTTAGCTGTTGGTTGTGACGGCATGGCCACAAATACCGGAAAAAAGAATGGTGCTATTGCGGTCTTACAGAATAAAGTGGCACGTCCTTTGCAATGGTTAATCTGCCAACTGCATGCGAACTAGCTGCCTCTGAGTCACTTATTATCATTCCTTGATGATGCAACTAGTGGTCCCTATGAATATTTGGGACCAATAGGTAAATTGCTAGAAAATTGCGAGCAAATGCCACCTGCCAATTTGAAGCAATTACTTGTATTTTGCCAGAAACAGACCATAGCGATCTCAGTACTGACCAGAAATTCATGTATGAAATGTGTCAAGCGATTTCGTCTGTTATTTGCTCCCTAAGTCTGAGTAGCCGTAATACAGGAAAACTGTCGCACTCGAGATGGATTACAGATGCAAACAGAATACTGAGGCTTTACATTGCAAGTGAGAGTCCATCTTCAAATTTGAAAATTCTGGCCGAGTACATATTAAACGTTTATGCTCCAGTTTGATTCCAGATAAAGAAACAACCCTCTTGCTCAAATGGAGCAGGGCACGTATTAAAGTCAATAACATCATCTTGTTATCTACGTGACGATCTCAAAAAAATTATTGATCCTGTCATTCAACGAAATGCATATTTTTGCCACTTGGAAAACATTCTGTTAGCAATGCTAACTGATGAATGAAGGCACATCAAAGAACTCACTTTACGGAGAATTTTGAAGGCTAGAGAAGTGGCCTATGTTCCCACAGAAGTAAGAGAATTCCGTATTCCAAAGCTGAACTTCAGTGCTTCAGACTACATTGATGTTATCAACTGGCATGCATGTGGAAAACACAGACCACACGACTGACCTGAAGGTTTGCAGTAGCTATTTGTGTGGCCAACTGGCATGCGTGTGAAGTAACTGCACCTCCCATTCTATCTAGCGTATCGAATGAATGTCTCTAACAATCGATCAAAAGTACCGAAGCGGATTTGGAGTTCGTTCAGTTCCCCTGTCATACTCAGGTGGTGGAACGCTGTGTTAAGATGTGACCGAGGTTTCTTTGTCCGTGATTAGACAATCGGATAGGGATGGCGTCATACGAGCAAATATTAACTCTCGAAACATCATGTCATTGTTCGAATCGAAAAAAAATTCCGAGTGGTTTAATGACGGAATGATGGCTATTCCTTATGGCTGTAATTGACTAATGAATATTAAGGTTTCTTATCTAGTGAAATATTGTTACTTATATTGTAGTTACTGTGTATCTGTGTATTAACAACTCGTACATAATGTTCATTCCTTCACTTTATGGTTTCTTAGTACTAAATAAATCATTTTCCAATTTTACTTATAATGCTAAATGAGTGATATTTACATATTATACAACATCGCCCGGTAGAGGGTGGAAGACATATTTTGAATGCGTCCAAATTTTAAACTTACGTTGAAGAATATAAACAGCAACTTTTTAACTGTATTCCATTAGTTTTTAATGAAAAAAAAATTTTCGCCCTATTTCACACCACCCTAATGTGCACACACACACATACAACAATACCATTTCTTGATTTATTAGTATGATTCAACCATTATAATGTGCTTTTAATGCGATTTTAATGTGCTTAATTAAAAAATTAATTACAAAAAAAGTTGCTTAAAACCTTCCCGAATGAATATGCCACAGAATAAAAAAAGATGCATCAAAATCGGTGAAGTAGTTTCAGAGACTACTGGAAACATAGGTAGGTAGACACATACACAAAACATGACTTTGCTTTATATATGTATAGATAACTAAATTTATAATTAAAAAAATTGTACCTGGCCTTTTTGAAATTGCACAAATCTTCTAATCTCATACTTCACAAATCTTTAAATACACTTAAAATTTTAGCTTTTGCGATACACTTTACGGTCACAAAATGTTTAATCTCCATCTGAAAACAAAAGCCCGTACACTAGCGTCACATTTGGAGCAGTTCTCAGGCACATTCAGAGAATCTCTGAATGTGCCTGATCCATGCCCACAGGCATGCGCAGTACGAGATTGCAAGTCGACACTAATGCTATTGGTGCTGACACATGCAAAAACAAACAATCTTGTGGCATGTTGCGGTCGGCGCCAGTGTAGTGACAGTTCTAATATTACGAAACAGCAGCGCGGTGCATGACTCACAATACTGATTAATATGCATGCATGTGTAGATTTAAAAATATTAAAATTATGTTTCAAATTATTAATTTTATTTCAGTTAAAAAAAGTTGAAAAACCAAAGTACTTTATACAATTATTTTAAAAAAAGGCCTTGAAAAGTGGGGGAGGGTGAAACCTTCAGACCCCTCCCCCCCCCAAGCATACGCTGTTGCGTTCAGCCATCACAGAACCTCCTTTAAAGATATGCAGCTCTATGTGATATCCCATTGAAATTCCAGCCTACACCATGACGTTGCCACCTCTGAATGCGTGATATTTAATGATATACTTGGCCTCATTGCATGTGCCTCATTCCAGATCCTTACACCCTTATCATCTGATTCCAGGGCAAATCTGGACTCGTCCATGAACAGAACGTTGCACCAATCTGAGACAGTCCAATTGACATGTTGACAACACCACTTTAATCTTGCTCCTCTGGCTTGGATGGTTAGTGGAACATAAAAATGTGGTACTCAGGCATACAGTACCTTCACATGGAGCCTTCGACGCACACTACTGGCAGATATTGTCTTACCAAGTGCCACTGCAACATGAATGTAACAGTTATGGAGGCCGCTATTCAATTCCGCTTGGCTACTATAGCAATTTACCTATCATCAGAGGGGATGATAACCCTTGGATGACCGGGCACAGGTCTCCAGACAACTGTTTGAATTGTTTGGAATTATTTCCATAATCGAGAAATTACCGAATGATCAATGCCAAAGAAAATAATGACATCTTTGATTGATTGTCCTGCTTCAATACGTCCGACAGCACACCAGTGCTCACTATCTGCCATTCATCTTCTTTCAGTCATAGAAACATGAATATTATCAAAAATGATCCTACAAAAATTATAAACACTTCATATCAGCATTTAAATGCACCTCCTCAAACCCTTCAGAATGCTGGCATCTTTAACGACTGCCTAATTAGCATATATCCGGGCAGTCAATCATGATTGGCTGTAACATATGATATTTGCATACTGCCATCTACATCCGCAGTGATTTTCAACCACTTAAATTCAAATACGCGTTCGAAAAATGAGAAATTTGCATTGCGTGCTGACATTTTGGAAGTCAGTGTATATACCCAGGTCGCACAAATACGTAATTCTTATGTATGATGCATATGTAATCTTTATGTGTCAAGCCATACGTAACTATTAAGCAAAAATGGTATGTTAGAATATGGTATACCAACCTTTATGAAAAAGGTTATTATTACGTATCCTTATACTTTATTATCATGTATCCGTTATATGTTATTATCATGTATATACATTATTGTTACTTATATTCACATACGTTATTATTACGTATATCTACATATATTATTATTATGTATTCACATACATTTTTATTACGTATCCATATACGTGTATATTATGTATATCCATATATGCATATATTACGTATATCCACATATGTGTATGTTACATATATCCACATACATATTTATAACGTGTTCCCATATGTATTTATAATGTATTCCCATACGTATTTATAATGTAAACTTAACATAAGTAAACTTAAAAAATTTTAACCTCAAAGTTATAAATTAGAAATAACATTCAAATAGAGAATTTAACACGATACTTTAAACATGTTATAATTTTTAAAAAGTTAATTTAATTTGAAATTTTCTAAAATATAAGTTTTAAATTGAAAAAAAAATACAGAACATTTTCGGGACAGAATAAAATACTTGGATACATAAAATATATCGAAAAACACAATACTAAAAATATATAAAAAAAACAATATTAAGAAAAGTTGATAGACTATTATGAATTGTAAATTACTTATGTTACTAGATGCACTGAACACAAACTGCTATAAAATGAATTAGCCTTTTTTCGACTAATTACATTTCTTTTAAGTAAGGTAAGTGTACCAGTAGTGGGCCACTTAAGGGCATTCAATCAATTATCATTGAAACTTTAGGGAATTATAGCATAAATATATGTTTTTATCATTGGTTAAACTCTTATCTATAATTATTATCACATCAAATTGCAAACAAAATATTATTATTTTTTTTTTAATAAAAAACTTTAACTTCCTTTATGTTCCAGTAGTGGGCCTATTAAATTTCTGATGTACCTATAGTGGACCCACCAAAAGCGGGCCACTCAAATAATGTATAAGATTTGTTGAAAGTTATATTTCGCTATATATTATCATTAACATAATTTCTAAAATATATGTATAAAAAAGGTACCTAATTAAAAGCGAATGTAGTTTAAATTTTACTTTACAATTTTTCTTTTATTGCCAATTTTTTACAAAAAGTGAAGAAGAAGAAGTGGAAGACTCAGATGAAAGTTTTTTTATTCACTTTTTCTTCTGATCTGCAATCATTCTTTTCTTCCATTTCAATTCTTTTTCTCTTTCTTTCAGTTTTTTTCTTTCTCTTTCAGTTTTTTTTTCTTTCTCTTTCAGTTTTTTTTTCTTTCTCTTTCAGTTTTTTCCCTTTCTCTTTCAGTTTTTTCCCTTTCTCTTTCAGTTTTTTTCTCTCTTTTTCTGCAACTGTAGCAATTTTAATATCTTCTTTCTTCTTATAATATTGAAACATATGAGAAGAAGTCACAACCATAGGAAGCTTTTCTCATCTTCTCTTTTTCTTTATCTTGTCATCTTCCCCCTCTGGCCAGAAAAGAACTCTCTTGAAGGGAGATGGTACATTTTTGGATGGACCTGCAATAGGATGGACAGTATTTAATGACATTGGATGCATTGCATCCCCAATAAGCTGAATTGAGCCTTCTTGAATATTAAGATCCACCTCAGCAGATTCAATGGTACTTTCATCATGCTCCAGCTCAACAAGCTCTTCACTGCATGTCGCCTCAACAGAATTGACTGGTGCACCCTGTGAAAATGGTTCTATGTTCGAAGTTTCCTTTGTCTCCAACCATAAATGGTAAAGGTCTTTTTGCTCCACAGGGCCTTTCCATTCTCCTTTATTTTCTAAGAATGTTTCTAACTTCACTTTTCCAATTTTTTTCTTCCAAAATTTTTAAAAAAACCTATTTCTCTCTTCTTTATCGGTGATACTGCCACATTCTTGGATTTTAGTTCAGTTGCAACAATCACTTTCTAACCACTACTAACTCCTAGCCTCACTACTGGAACAATTTAAAAAGTAATGACCCAAAAGTGGGCCTCCCCTCAAAATTAATATTCTGTTCGTTTTATGGCTTTTAAGCATAATTTACAAAATATTAAGTATACAGTACGCGACCTCTTATCCGGCGTTCCAATATCCGGACTCTCCCAAAACCGGAATACAGCAAAATAATGCCAAATTCTGCGCCAACAAGCGATTATTTGCTAAATATTGCGCCAAATAGCGATTTTTTGTTTAAAATCCCGCCAAATGCTTTTTGCTTTAATTAGCAATATCAATTTTAAAAAAATGCATTGAAACCTACTATTTTAGAGGGTTTGAAATAGGACGTGCGAAATTCTAAATTCCTGCGCAGAAAAACATGCCGCATGCACTCGCCGCCGCTGATTCTTCTTAAATTTCGAAAACCGATGCGAGGAATTCTCGCGATAGCGAATGAAAATATTCCGTGGATCATGTTTATTCCGAGAACCAGGGCCCCCACAAGGGGGGGGGGGGGGGGTCAGTTGGTACTACAGTACTGGGGCCCAGCGATTGTTAGGGGCCCGTGAATATTGCTGATGATAAAATTTTTATACTTTTGTGTATAAATATATAATTTTTTTTTCTAAATTAATTGAAGGTTTTGAAATTTACGTATTATGTGTAATTATAAAATTACAAATATAAATTATATATAAAGCCTAAACACAATCTGTAAGTTTGAATAAAAGAAAAGTACAAAACGTTTTGTAAACATCCATTTGGATTCTGTGTCTCATTTTTGAAATAGTCAAAAAGTCTCAAAGAAGGGTCCCTTAGTTCAATAAAAGCCTTTGAGGAGTAATCAAGCATTTGTAGAACCGAAGGGGGACATACTGGCCATGCTTAAAGAAAGGAAAGGCTACCTCTAGTGATTCTAGCTCTTTGATACAAGCCGTCTGGGTACAGATAGCTTCAGTGTCGTGTTCAGAATCTGAGGCAATAAAAACTGATCAGGGAGAATTTTTCTAGAATTGCACCGAAACAGATACATTTATGACTCTAGTGGGTAAGTTTGCTCATTCATTCATGTTTACAGCTCATATCAATCACGTCCAGCTAACTACTGAGACGACCCGTCTAGAAGTTTCCTTTGTGAAATTATGAGTTTGGGAAGGGGGCGATCCAAAGAGCTAGCCTCGAAGGGGCGATCTTATCTTCCTGCTCTTCGAGGTCGTAAACCAATTAACGCGATGGGGTGTTGCGACCAATTAACGCGACGTGGTGTCGGACTAAATGATGTAGAAAGAAAAATTCTTGTTTCTCCCTCCTAGCATGAACTTGCTTCCCACGTTGATTTCCGATATAGCCGACATTAGAAAGCATAAAAAGCAAGTTTATTTTAATTTCTCATGCAATTATATGGTAATCTCATATGCGTTATCAGTGCTAGTTGCTAGTGCAACTCTCAACACATGACTAAATCGTATAAAAAAATGATTCGCTGAAACAAATTCCAATGCTACTATCTAAGATTTAAGGTATGTTCAAAATCATTTTCTTATAGTTTTCAAATATTATTTTCAGATTTATTAATCTTAAACAAAGCTTAGATTTAATTAAAATTTATTTTATCAAATTTCTATGCTGTTTTTTAAATTCAATCGTCTAAAATAACTATAATTAAATATGTACAAAAATCTCTGAGAAAATATTGCATTATGAAAGGAAAATGGATTATTTTGTGTTTATAATGCTTTTTTAAACTTTCACTTTATATTGTATGATTTTATGTTGAACTTGGTAATTACTAGAAATATTCAAAAATTTCCCTTGCATCATCTATTTTTTGGAATTGGCTAAGGATGGAGCTTAGGCGATGATTTATGTAGTATCAAATTTCGAAGGAGGATGAATTCATTAAGAATTTCAACTCCTGGTTGTGGGGAGGTGTCAGTTCAATTTAAAAAATTTATATTTTCATTGCAACATCAATTTTTTAACACTTTACAACATAGTTCAAATATGTTTATGACTTTGTTCATTATGTCTGTCTGTCCCTTTAGCACGATAACTGCCGTAAAAATGACTTTATCAAAATAAAATTTTAGTATGTTGTTCAGATGTTCTGTGGGAACCTATGAGAATATAAATAAATAATATCACCCAATTAGTTTTGCATTGAAACTGGGTTGAAAAAATGAAATACATTAAACCCTATGGGACCTAATTTTTCAAATACTTTTTAAGAAAATTTAAAATTTACAAATATTCAAATTTACAAATATTCAAGGAAATATTCAAATTATCCCATAAAATATATAAAAAAATTTCAGAAAAATATATTCCATAGTTTTTTAAATAAAAATTAAAATAATAATTACACCCGTTATATAAAGAGATTACGTGACCCACTTCAACATAAAATATTGCATCCATCTTGTGTCGAAATCGTAATTTTTAAAGTTCTTTTTAATTTGTATTTAGTGTTGTGTCTGTCCTAAAACCGCTTTATTTTTGCTTAATTTCTATTCATCAATGTTCTGAAATAATGCAATTACAATATGTTTCGGCTTAAATGATCATCAAACTTTGATTATTTCTACAACGAAGCCTAATTTTCACTTATGGAGATTTTAAACACATCAAGCTGTAAGATGAGTTGTATAAGAATTGCTGGATTTCTTTAACGCAAAATTATTTAGCGCTGGAGTCTGCAATATAGTTGATATGAATGAGACAGTCATTGATTTTACATTGAGAACAGACGATTTTATATCAGACTTTTCGGTGAAGTTTTAAACACAGAGTTAAATTACTTTTATCTCCATGGTTTTAAGTTTTTAAGTAAAATAAATTATTGTAGTATTGTGATGAATGAAAGGAATTGAATAAAAGTTTATGAATGAAATTTTTACCGATTTTTCATAGAGAGCCAGGCGATTCATATTTCAATGATGTCATTTGATAAAAGTTAATTTTCCTTCGACAAAGTTTTCAAATATAATAAATTATTGTAGTATTGTTATAATCACAAAAATATCGTCGCTGAATGTATCGCAATTTAGAGATATTTAAATGGCAATGCATTGCAGTTGGAAAGTGTTTCATTATCAATGCTTTATGCATGATTGATCTTTCTTATTAAAGATGAGCTTAAATGATGACTGATATAGATTCAGCATCATATTCCAGAGGAAGCAGGGAACCTCCTACCCCCTCTGGAATTTACTTTTCTAAAGATTTCTACTTGCGGTTTTTCATCTTATGGTTCAGAACATTATTTTGATTGACTATAGAGCTTAGATAATGACTGATAGGAATTTAGCATCGAATTTCAATAAGGGTAGGGGGTTGAGGATTTACTAAGCATTTTCACTTCCAGTTCTTTTCCCAATACTGGATAAAAAAAATCATTTTTCTTCAAACATTTATTTCTCAAAAGCGGCTATAGATGGAGCTAAATGATTCAGTATAAAATTGCTTAGGGGTTTGGAGAATTCATTAAGGATTTCCACTTCTGGTTCAACAGATGTCATTTCCAATTAAAATAATTATAATTTTCTTTACAATACCTATTTCTCAGGATTGGCTGTAGGAATAGCTTAGATAATGACTGATATGTATTCAGCAACGAATTTTGCAGGAAATTGGGATCACTAATGATTTACACTTCTGGTTCTGGAGATGTTACTTCCAATTTTTCCAAAAATTCCTTTGACTATGCGAAATAAGTGTGCAACTGAGTATAAAAATATTTCGTTTATAATGAAATGTAAACACCACTTGCCATTATATGAATGATCTTTCATAAACTGTGTTATATTTCGTACTTGATATATTTTATTAGACTGTATAAACTGTGTAATTTTTTTGTATTATATTGTGTTAAACCTCGTACTAGATATATTTTATTAAATTCAACTCTACCCCTAAATAATACGTAAAAGAAAAAAAAGGTACCACCCTCCCCCTTGTTTTTATCTAGGGCCCGCAGCTCGACTTAGTACCCGGCCCCAAAATTGAATATGGCGGGCCTGCCGAGAAGTTCCACAATTCCTCTTTTCCGGAAAACATCGGAAGTAACACTGTTTTTCCCAAAAATTTCCTAATCAGCTGCATCCGGCCGTCACCCCCGATAGTAGCTCTCGGAGGTGACGATCCAGCACGGTCGAGACCATCACATTGACGGCGAGACGCATCATTCCATTCTTCACTAGTTTCGATAGGAGCCGCGACTTGTCCGTAACTAACTTCTGTATAGTATAATACAGGAGCTAGTTATGGACAAGTCGCGGCAAGGTGCTTTTTTCCCAGGTAGCACAAATACGTAATTCTTACTTATCAAGCAATACGTAATCTTTACGTGTTAGGCCATACGTAATTAATACGCAAAAACGGTATGTTAGAATACGGTATACCAACCGTTGTAAAAAAGGTTATTATTACGTATCCTTATACATTATTATTACGTATCCTTATACGTTAATATTACGTATATTCACATACGTTATTATTACGTATATGCACATACGTGTTTATTACGTATCCATATACATTATTATTACATATATCCACATACATTATTATTACATATACCCACATACATTATTATTACGTATCCACATACGTGTATATTACGTATCCACATACGTTATTATTATGTATATCCACATATGTTATTATTACGTATCCAGATACATGTTAATTACGTATCACATACGTGTATATTACGTATATCCACTTACGTTATTATTACATATCAAGATACATGCTTATTACGTATCATATACATGTATATTACGTATATTCACATACGTGTTTCTTGCGTATATCCACATACGTGTTTCTTGCGTATATCCACATACATGTTTATAACGTGTTCCCATATGTATTTGTAATACATTCCCATACATATTTATATTGTGTTTCTACATGTATTTATTACATGTTTATATTGTGTTTCTACACGTATTTATTACGTGTTTATATTGTGTTCTACACGTATTTATTACGTTTTTATGTACATGTTTATCACATATTGGACAACTCTACAGTATAGTGCATGTTGCAGACATGATATTTACAAAGTTTTATGCATCTTTGTAAAACAAAAATATTGAGCTAGGTGAATATATTTTTACAATAGATGTCAAATTTTCAGATTGTGTTGATTTCAATAATGTACTTGAATTTATAAATTTAAGTACATATTAATATTGAAATCAACACAATCTGAAACAGTATCTACAGTATCTTTAAAATTTAAAATACATTCATCTAAATCATATTTTTACAAAGATACGATACATCAAATGTGTCATGTATGCAAAATTCACAATACTATAGAATCACTCTGTTCATATGTAATATAATTTTTATTTTAATTTATATTATATATTGTTAATACAATAGTCTTAATGCAAAAATGTTTTTTTCCTTTATTTTCAGTTTATATTTAAATATATTTTTAATTCTAATTATTTCTAAATATTGCAAAAATTATAATCTACTACATTATGAAATATAATTTTAAATCTAAAAGATAAGCTATTTTAAATTGAAAATAACTTAAAAATACAAAATTAAATTTTGGGACATATTAAAACACATAATACTTAAAACATTTTTGCAATTTTTAAAGAGTTAATTTTTTGAAAGTGAACTTCAATACTAAAAATATATCAAAAAACAATATTAATAATATTGTAATTAAGTTGATAGGCTATCAGGGCCGATCCTAGCAGGTGTGCAGCGTGTGCACCGCACGCGGGCGGCCAAAGCAAGGGGCGGCCGCAGGCCGCATATAGTTCTATCAATCAAGCAAAATTTTTTAAAACTTATAATAAGTCGAATAAATATGCTGAATTTTAAATAGTTATTGAAAAATCAAAATAAGTCCCATAGTTTAAGAAAAATAGAATGTTAGTGCACAGTGTGTTGGTCCATTGTCCATTAATGTCTACTCTTTACACACATCCTTCATTTGATAGCAAAATTCGTGGCAGAGCCGGTAATACGGCATAGAAAAGGATACCAAATTTTAAATTTCTATCTAAAAAAATAACCAAGGGGCATATTTTTGAGACGCCTAAGGATGTTTCGTTCCACTGTGCGGCGGCTTATTTATGTATACCACGGTCGGCACGCGGCTCGCAGATCAATGGTCAAAAGAAACTTTATTTTAGAGGTCTCCTTTGTAAATTAAAACTGAATTATTTCGGCAAAGTTAACCCTTTCGCGACGGCGGCATTCTGGAACTGCGGCGGCCCAAAGGACGGAGCACTTCTTTTTCGAACTGTTCCCAGGAGACGGCAATTTTATTGCGCTAAGCCTAACTCTGGAAAAAAATTCACTAAAAATCACCCGTTCAACACAGCATTCTACTATTTTCAGGAATAAAGGAAATTCTTATTTTCTATTTGATGTATATTTTTCTTTCAAATTTTCTTTTATCAAAATATTAAAAATTTTAGCGTATTAAAAATAACTTACCTTGAATAAAATAGTTATCAGTTAATCAGGAGTGTATATAGATTTAAATCAGTTATCAGGAGTGTATACAGATTTAAATTTTGAAACTAATGCATCTAAAACGGGTTTCAATTTATCTAGTTTTTGGGCATTACTATCAAGAGTAAAATGAAGGTAACGTAATATTCTTGGCCTAACATTTTAACGAAAAAAATATTGATTTATTGGTAGAACATGGTCCCAAACAAGTAGCAAATTTTTAATTTCCGGTCGATGAGAGTGGCAGAAAATTTAGCTGTTCATATTATAATAAAACTTTAGTGAACAGGGAGAAAATAAATCGCGCTTGGCTCTTATATTCCATAAAACTAAATCGTATTTCTTGTTTTGCATGTAAATTGTTTGGTAAAGATAGTTCAACACAACTTGTAAGTACTGGCTTTTCTGATTGGCATCATTGTTCGGATTACCTTAATAAGCATGAAAACACTCTAAAACACGTAAACTCTATAAGATCGTGGTGCAAAATAAAGACGAGGCTGGAAAAAAATTGTACTATTGTACTAAATAATACAACAAAATGTTTACAATCGAGAGAAAAAGCGATGGCTCGCCATCATTGAAAGAATGATTGCTGTTGTACAATTTTTAGCCAGTCAAAATTTGGCATTCAGAGGAACTAGTATGAAGTTGTATCATAGAGATAATGGTAATTTTTTAAAGGCAGTGGAGATGTTGGTCAAATTTGATCCAGTTATTTCAGAACACTTTAATAATGTCAGTAAATACAAAGATAACAAAACACGTATTCCACACTACTTAGGGCAGCATTTTCAAAATGAAATAATTAATATTTTAGCCGAATCTATTCGTAATGAGATAACACGCATTGTCAAAAAAGCCAAATATTACACTATAATTCTTGACTCTACACCAGATGTTAGCCGCACAGAACAAATAATGTTTGTAATTAGATGTGTGAACCTTACTGATGGTAAGGTAGATATTTTATAATTTTTTCTAGGATTTTTTCCAGTAACTAATACCACTGGAGAAGGTCTGTGCAATTTTCTATTAGAGAAGCTATTACCTAGTCTGCAGCTCAAAGTTAAAGATATACTGGGTCAGGGCTACGACAATGGATCGAACATGAAGGGGAAAAATATAGGGCTTTAGAAACGGATTCTCGATATCAATCCTAGAGAATTATACGTGCCGTGTGCGGCTCATACATTAAATCTCGTCGTTAATGACGCTGCCAGCTCCAGTGGTGACATTTCTGGTTTTTTTGATAGGGTATATAATTACTTTTCTGTGTCCCCATATCGATTTACTGAAAAAACACGTGGAAAGTCTAACTTTAAAGCCATTAAGTGAAACAAGGTGGGAAAGTCGTATCAATGCTATTAGACCTCTAAAACAAGACCTAAAAAACATTATTACCGCATTAAATGCCTTAATTGAAGATATCAGAGACACGAAAACAAAAATGGGTGCTGAATCAATAATTAAAAGTCTTGAAACGTTTAAATTTTTGTGTTCAATTTTAATTTGGGATGATTTATTATCAAGAATTGATGTATTGAGTAAAATGCTTCAAAATCCTAAATTAAACATCGCGGAATGCATTGAAGGCTTAGATAATCTTAAAAAATATTTAGTTTCCCAAAGATCTGACGATAATTTTAAAATATTTGTCGATTCAGCAACAACACTTGCTAGAGATTTAGGTATTGATCCCGAATTTCCCATGTCGAAGCTCAGGAAAAAGGTCCGTTTATTTGATTACGAGGGCAGTGATGAACCAGTTTCAAATCCCTTCCAGCAATTCAAGACTGCTTTCTATATTGCAATTCTTGATCACACGATCTCTTCGGTAAATGAAAGATTTACTTTATTATCTGAGTGCCATTCAATATTCTGCTTTCTGTATGAGTTTCACAACATTTCTAATGATGATCTCATGAAAGCCTGCATGGACTTAGATATTAAGTTACAGGTACAGGAGGAAGGAAGTATTGTGAAAGATATAGACGGTATACAACTCTTTAATGAAATAACTTCATTCAAAAATATTTTTCCAGGTAAAAAACAGCCAATTGAGATATTAGAAATTATAGTCAAAAATGAACTCATTCCCTGTTTTCCAAATTTTGCTCTAGCAATAAGAAATTTTTTAACCTTACCTGTTTCTGTGGCTTCAGGTGAAAGAAGTTTCAGTAAATTAAAAATTATTAAAAATTACTTGAGAAATAATATGACAGAAGAAAGGCTTTCAGATTTGGGCGTCATCTCTATTGAATCCGAAATCTCTGAAAAAATTGATTTCACCGAAATTATTGACAAATTTGTTTCTCAGAAAGCCAGAAAAGTTATTTTATAGTTAATTATTAGGTAGTCTTTGTACAAGGACTGATTTATATACTTTTCGTTTCACGAGATTTATGCTTTAGTACTTTTTTTTATTAGATTATATTTTCTGAGTAAATACTGTTGTTTTGCATTTCTAATTATAGAATGTCTGTTTTTATTTCAAAGGTAATATTTTTGTTTGTTTATTATTTTGTTAAAGTATTTTGTCCCTATTATAACCTATTAGCTGGCCAAAAAATAAAGTTTTGCACTTCAAATTTTATTTGCATTTTTATTAATGTTTTACTTTTTACTCTTATACAGGTAGATGAATTTATAACGTCAACGTTAAGTATTAGTCAAAATATGAAAAATTCTCTAGAGGGGCGGCACATTAGGTCTTTGCACGCGGGCGGCCGACACCCTAGGATCGGTCCTGTAGGCTATTTTAAATTATATATGTGCATGCTAAAACTACACATCTCTGATCAATGGTGGTATCATGCAACTAACTGTAAATGATTTTTAAGAGTGAAAACAGTGAGTAAGGGCATAAAGCCCAAGTAGAACATGTTTCTAGATACACAGAACACAAACTATTTCACAATTATTTTTAAAAATTACAAAAATTATAATCTACTACATTATGAAATATAATTTTGCGTGTAGTGTTTTTAAAAAAATTCTGAGAATTATGTGTGTTTTTATTTCTTTTAAGTATCATGTTTATTTTCTTTTTAGGCTTTTATTACTTCCAAAAATTTCTTCCAAGTATCAATTTTTTTTTAAATTTCTTAAAGTATCAAATTTGTTTTAATTTAGTATTGTGTTTTTTAACATTTCACTCCTGTATTAACTTTTTCTAAGTCGCGTATTATTTTTAAATTTTTTCCTAGTATATTTTTTTTATTTCTGCAAATAGCATTAAATTAATTATAAAAAGTTTATACTTTAAATGAAAACGTGGTCATATTGCGTTTGTTATGCATGCATGTTTATTTCAAATCCTGTAAAATCAAATTATTCTTTTACATGTTTTTTATAGATTTTAGTTTTAGACATGTATAATTACACTAAATGAAAGTTGCTTCATTTACTATTATATAGATTAAATTAATTTTATTATAAACACTAACCAACACTAAATAAGTATTTTTACTTGCAGGTAAGTTATAAATGAAGCAACTTTCATTTAGTATTGTTATGCCGAGATTTTTGATTCTAAATTTAATTAATAGTTCGAAATTGGATAATAGCTTAAAATTCGTTATTTTCCCCTTTTCCTGCAAAATTCAAAATTTATTTGTTGTCTTTGAATATTTTGGCGATTTATTCCCCTTTTAACGTAATTTGTTATCTTTTTCCCTGTTTTCATTATTCAAAATTATACACAATGCATCTTAAACATTAAAATATCTTTTGTTAATCTTTCGGCTTCACGTCACTTCATTCACGAGAGTGAGAAAAAGGATGCATTTTTAGGCAAAATTTGGCCTTCACGGCTTATCTCTGGCAAACACCTGCTAGAGGGGTGCCGAACTTCCAGTGGGGTTGCTGTGCGGCAGGTTGCCGCTTGGCGGAAGTTATCTGTTTAATGGTTCTTGGCATAACAGTGTCTTTATTTCCACAGTATATGCGTGAGCGGTCAGTGCGAAGTGCAGGTTTTCACTCGCCAAATTTGGCAGCTTTTGGGAAGCAAGCGTGTTGCTTGGGACATTCGTTTACTGAGCGGCTTGTGGAGGAGGTGGTTTTGTTTGTTGCTGCGAAGATCCGTGGAACGGGGCCCCAATGCAAGTTCGCCCGTATCCCGTGGTCGCCGTAAGAATGCCTTTAATTCGATTCCTGACCAGCATTTTTGGAGGTGTTGGTTTATGTTGCTGCTAAGATCAAAATCGGCTATTTCCGTTACTATTTGGATTCAAGGAATTGAAGATGCGAATGAACAAGCGTTTCAGTATATCATCACGCATAACAGATTCTACGTTTCCACTACCAGTACACATTTTTGCAAGTCAACGAATATGTAAATCTCCCTAAGCCACAGATGGTGTCTTGGTGCATGTGCAGTTTCAGTGCAGGGGTCTCCAAATGACAACCGTGACTTCCTGTGCATATCCGACCTTTTTGAATCTACATCTCTTATCACAGGTGTTTGTGCGCTACATGTGTGAGATCAGCAAGTTCGTTACCACTTTTCGGTAGTCCCTAAGCAGTGGGACAAATTCTTGGCTTTGTGTGTGTGCAGCAAGCAGGGGTCTCCAAATGTCAACCAACCATGTCATCCTTGACCCATCAACATAAATAATATTTTCTTTTATTTTTACCGAAAATCCATGCCACAGAAACATATTTAAATTTTACAAATTTTACGATATTTATAAGATTGTTTGATTCTCATGAAATATTTTATGTTTCACACAAGGAAGTTAATATCTGTTTCTAACTGTACAAGAGTAAGATTTGTGCATTTTTATAAGTTAGAGTTTATTTTTGTTATTTTGAGTTTTTAACATTTTTGGTGGTGGCCAGCCAGCTTCAGGCAGACCAAACTCTGGTCTTCAGACCAGAGTGGACTCTGTACCTGGGTAATTGTGATAGTTTGGTTATTTTAATTTGCTAACCAGGTTTCTTTAATTGAATTTTAATGTAATTGATTTAATTAGCGCAATGTACTGTTAATTTTTGAACCACTATACTTCTAATTTAGTAATAATGAATAGAATGCTTAAATATTTTAATTGTTGTTAATAAAAATTAATTTTTAATTTAACATTAATATGAGTTGTGTTTTCCTTGTTGGCTGTGCTATTTATTTATCTAAAGGTAAGTGGAATTTTTAGAAGTTATATGATGTTAAAGTGTTTTTAAAAGTGTAACATAGTTGAGCACAGTCCAAGCTGTAAGTAATAAATAAAGAGGTAAAGAAACAAATAATAATTATAAAAGTAAACTTTATTTAAATCTATGCGATCAGGCCATATTGGAAACAATGATATAATAATATAATTAAGTAAATTTAATGATTAAATATAAATATAATAACTTAGAATTTAAAAAAAATGTAATTAACATAAATATAAATAATTAAATAAATAATAAGTTTAATAGTAAAGGAAGGGTAATCCCTCCATAACAGTATAAGTATACTGTCTTAAGTCTAAAATACATAAAAACATGTAAAAGAATAATTTATGATTTTACAAGATTTGAAATAAACATGCATGCATGACAACAAATGCAATCTCGGACCACGTTTTCATTTAATCTCCACTTAGACAGTATTAAATGTGATCATGGATGCACATACCACGATGCTGAAAACATGCACTTTTCCCATTTGCTTTTAAAGCAATATCTAATGCTAAAAGTTATATAAGGATACAATAAAGCTAGGAAGATATATAAAATAAAATAAAAGTTAAAGCTAAATATAGTTAAGTAAGTTAAAATATATAAATTAAGCAACGTGTTAACTTAACACAGGAAGATCAAGATACAAACCTACATGGCGGGAAATGTAAAGAATAATAACTACACTCAGTGTTGCCAGATCACAGAGCATATGGCCTCGTCCGCTGAGGTAGAAATGAGTCCGTTCTGAAAGCTTCCAGAACTGCATGACGTCACGTCCGATCACCGAAATCAAGTAGCGTCGGCCGCGGTTAGTACGTGGGAGGGTGAAGATAAACAGGAAGGGAGATCCCTGACTACCTGTGTTGGAGGACAAAGCTGATAGGGGATTAGCAAGAAGCCCCAAGGGGCGGGAGGTGGAATGGTTATTTTTACGTATGAAAAATGGTAATTTTAATGTAATATAAACTGTATTTATAATGTATGATAAACGGTATTTATAATGTATGATAAACGGTAAGCCATGAAAATGCCTTCGGGAAAAGGGTTCGAGAACAAAGCTGAAAGAGAATTTGAACAGGGGGGGGAGCGATAATGGCTATTTTTACATATGATAAATTGGTATTTTTAACGTAATAAAAACGGTTATTTTATTGTATAATAAACAGTAATACATGCGTATTTAAAACGGTATTTCTGCATACGGTATGTTCATACACGGTAATTCATACGTATGATATACAGTATTTTTATTTACTGTTTACTCATAACGGCATTATAATCGATGTATTACCGTTTATTGTATAATACATACGAAAATATAACGTATAAAGGGTTTAACAACAGTTATAATACCGTATGTGTGTTACCTGGGTTTAATGGTGTTTCATTTTTTTCTGGGTGTATAGGGCAGAGCACACTAAGCACAAAAGTTTCGATTTTTCAGAATTCGTTACATTTTCTTTTCTGCGTTTTGTTCCGGGACTTTGATTTTCAGTAAAAGTATTCCAACTCTTTCGATAGAAATATCCCTATATCGCTAAAGAAATTCTATGCTCTTCAAAAGCGATGTGCCGTGCAGAATTTACACTATTTTGCACAATTTAATAAACGTTTATTGGAAAAGATGAAAAAAAAGATAGTCATCAGCGCATTTACGAGATGATAGAAAGTACGTTTAAGTAAGGAATTCCCGAAATTAATGAGAGTTAACTTTTGCCGAAATGCAGAGAAAAGTATAGCAGCTATAAAATGTCTTTCAGGGCCTTCTGATTGATCTCTTTAAATACTTAGGGCCAATCCCACCAACAACCGTTAAAATATAGCAGAGGTTTAACGGTTGATTAGCACTGTTTTGCGTCCCACCAACACTTTAACGGCGTTAAAGAGCTCACTAAAGTGCTGTTAATTTAAGTGGCCGATTTTGGCCACTTAAATATTTAACAGTTGATTAAAAGTCGAACAAGATGGCGGCAATTTCTGTATCGTTTGATATTTCCAGATGAAATTTTATTTAAGATGGAATTCTTTTATATTTCTTTTCTGAAAGAAGAGTGTTTGAAAGTTTTTACAACATAGGGGAAAATAAAGCCAATTTCGCTTATTTATCGAAGTCAGTGAAAGTTTGAAAGACACTTAGGAGTATTTACAATACACTACTCAGGTATGTAATGCATATATTTCATTTATATTATGCTACAAGTTTCTTAACTTCTTAAACCATAATGTACGCTTTTGAATTATGCTAAAATTACAGAATTTCAAGTCTTGAAAGAGAATTAAACTTGTACTGCAATATTTCGGCCGATCTGTTTATTATATCAGATAGGCTGTTTTATTGTTGAACCAGATATAGAAATTGTCCTATATGGTCTGATTTAAAAATTTCATATGTTGTCCGTAATTTTTTCTTGTTTAGAATAACATTTTTAGATTTATTTGCATATAATCTCAGAAATTATATTTTCAAAACTTTAATTTACTTGAAGTTATGCATGCTATACTGTTTATTTACAAAGCCAAACTGAAAAATAAGCATTGTCTGTAACAAACATAATTTATGTATGGGTATAAATGAATTTATCAATAGTTAGTTATTAGATTTAAATTTATATGTATTCAGCATGGTGTGAATGGTAATCCCTATTGTATTTCCCAAAGATAAAAGTTGCATTTCCATTAAATGTCTGATGTTTCTTTTTAATATTTCCTGTCTGAATTGGAATGCTTCCATGGACTTGCTTCTATGTTTAGTTGGTACCTTATAGAAAGGGACTTTTTCAAATTTCAATGTAGCATTCTAAAGTATCTTGCCATTGTATGCTGTGATAATTTCTCCTGAATTAACTTTTATTGAGTTCTCTCTTTTGAGCAAGACATTTTGTATCACACATACTTTATATATTAAAAGTTTAACATATTTAAAATTGTTCTTGCGAAAGTCTCTCTTATTCCACGAAATGTTAATTTTTTTATAAATGATTTTAATGACAACACTAGTAAAAGAAATCTTTGAAAATAGGATAGGATAATTTCTATGTTAATAATAAACTGGATAGCAATATAAAATGCAGCAAAAAAATAAAATAAATAAAGCATACGTATATTTATTTACCTTGCATTTTATATTGTGTTCTAGTTTATTATATTGATTGTGCTGAAAGTCATATTCTTTACTTAATTTCTATGTTATATAGGAAATAAAGTGAAATGTGTCTTCACAAATTAATAACTAATATCACAAATAAGTGATCAAAATTCACTTTCAAATTTCAACACACTACAATTGTTTTAAAAATAACTTTATTTACCTATATAAGTCAATAAATGACGTTATCTTATCAGTAGCGAATACTGTCGTTGAATTTGGTATGGCACTACTATACCAAATGTATCGACAAAAACCCTTCTCTAGGTTAAAGTATATAACACAATAGCAGTAACATTATTATCATTTCTATTATTGTCATTATATTCCTTGAGTATTGTGGTGCAATTGGGAACACTGGGATTGGAATGTAATATGCACTTTTGAATGACCTGCTTTCTAGACTAGAATTCACCACTGTACCGTATGTTAAATAATTTTGTTGGATTTTGATCAACTTTGCTCCCTAGACAATTTGTAAAATTGTTGCGTATATACCTTCAGCTCGGTTTTTATGTCATAAAATAAATGAATTTTTTTTTTACTGTCAAGTTTGGTAAGTGTTATACATTAAAATGCTTTAATGGATATATAACAAATGTGAAGTGATTTTTGAAGTACTTTGTTTTCTGTTATATACACCAGATATTTGCCCCAATATTTTATCTTTTAATTGATGTACAATGGTATTGATGTAGCAATAGCTTGATTTATTTATACCATGTACTTCAATAGTTTGAACAATGAATGATGATTGTTCGCCTAAACACAATATTATAAAACAACATAAAAATTTGATTTTGTTTATAGCAGTACTTGCTCAAAGATGATTTATAACTGGTAATAAATAGTTCATAATATTGGTTAAATGAAACTCTTCTTTTCGTTTTACAAATTTGCATTCTACTGACTTCCCCCTGGATGTCAAGCTCATGTTTTAATACAGTAAAATCTGATTAATTTGAATAATTATATTTGAATGTTACCACAATTCAAACTTTTTCATGGCAGCAAAAGGATAGTTTATTTTACTGGTAAGGTAACACAAGTTTTGGGGATCTTGTTTATAACCACTGCCGTTTAAAAATTTACTTCAGTGACAATACGATTATAACCAGATTGACCAAAAACTTTCCCCGGTTATCTTCATTATGTGGTCACATGATATGCAGAAGCAGTTGCATAATATCAAATGTGGCCTTAATAATAATTAGAATATTATTTTCTTTATTTAAGATTAGGCATAACTTGCCGGATAGTCTACAAATCACATATGCTTTTATCCTTAATGTAAAAGTTTCTTTACAATTACAGCATATAACAAATAGTATCAGTATCAACCGGTTTCAGAAACAGGAAACATTTAATTGTTCATGGTAAAAAGACATAACAATTACACCAAGGGCAAGAAGGTTTTTATGTCTGTCTCTTTGCTTTTCTCGACATGGATGCTTTGTTTCTTTTATTTTAAAGAAGGAGCTTGTTCTCCAAACTGGTTGATACCATTACAAATTTTTTACATATTGTAATTTTAGTGACAGTTTTACTATAGCATATTGTTTTAATTTAAATAATTTCTTAATTTATATACATTTCTATTAGTTTTATCACCACCAAAAATGGATATTTATTTAAAATTACATTGAACTCACAATTTTTAAATAATTTTTTCATATTTTGTTATTTGGAAACATTTTAAAATGCGATATATAAGAATTTAGTTCATAGTATTTTATAGTGAAGTTTTCTTATACATGAGTTCACTTCAAATGAAGTTTGATTACACAATATATGTACAGGGTACAAAATTTTCATTTGTAAATGAGAAGTAGACGTTTTCATCTGAATAGAAAAAAAATCTACATATGGATTTATTTCTTCAATGTATAAGAAATGGCAAACGTTATACAATGTTATTTATATGGTACTGATAAGTAAAAGAATCTTTTGGCGAGTAAATTCTGAGCTAAAATTTCTAATCCTGCTATGTATAGAATTTTCAGAAATTTTTTCTATGATGAATATAAATGTTTGTCATAGAAATGCTGCAATATCAGCCTTTTGAAATGCATGACAGATTGTGATTGGGAAGTTACATATTATGTAAAAGGTTAGGATATAATTGTAACCTGTAAATTATTGATTTTGAGTCTAGTCGTTTAGCAAGATTTAACTGTAAACAGAATTATTTATACAGAGTGGATACTGTATATATATACATTTCAATGTACTATTGCTCATTTTATACAAAACAGTTCATACTAAGTTTCAATTAATGTGAAAAAACTTTGAAATTTTATAAATAGATCTCCGTCAAACTTGAAATATTATGCTGGACCCCTGTTTGATGCAAAGTATGAGAAGTTCAATGTAAAAAACCCTTAATTTTATTTCAGTTCGTTAATTAAAATGTAACAAAGTTTGTTTATTCGTAAATCAGTTTTCTTCACACAAGTTAAGACAAAACACAAAGAGATTAAAATCACCACCTCCGTCATGTATCGCTGAACTGATTGATATCGTTGAAATTTGTTTTATGCTGTATTTTTAATGAGATTTTACTTTAAAGCTATTTTTGTAGCATTCTGATGTAATTTAATTATTTTTCCTTTTTTATATACATTTGTGAGTTTTATTGGCTTCAAATAAGGATATTTATTTGAAATTACATGTAATTTGCAGTTTTTAAATAATTTTATATTTATATTTTGCTATTTGTAACCATTTTAAAATGCTTTATCCATGAATTCAATTCGAAGTAATTTTTGGTTAAGTTTTCTTATAAATTTAGATAACCGAAGTTTTCTTATACATGAGCTCACTTAAAATGGAGCCTAATCACAAAATGTATATAGAATATTCATAAAGACTTTGAATTTAGTACATTATACACAAGCGGTCATTATAACCCTAGTTCAGTATAATCAGTTTACATTGCATCATAATTTCAAGGCATTATAGAATATTCATAGAGACTTTGAATTTAGTATATTGTAAACAAGTGGTCATTATAACCCTAGTTCAGTATAACCAGTTTACACTGTATCATAATTTCAAGGCATTTTCGGAAACATTTCTAAAGTATAGTGATAAATACTTCACAAACTTTTGCTTTATTTTATACTAATGAAACCACAGGTATTCTGCTTAATAAGTAATTTAAAAAATCAGTTTATTTATTGTGAATGTCCTGTATAATCATTACAATGGAATCGAATTTATTACGGTTCATTTCTGAAAATTGTAAGGTGCAAAACCCTTCTCCTTTGAATAAAATCTGGTACAGATGTCGTATTATCCCATTTTCATTTTTGCCGATTATTTGGTGGGATTCTGGCAATCCCTACTTTGATTTAGAGAACATTCCATTCTGACAACTATTTCCGCATCGTGCAACATCATAATTAGTGATTGCAATACCGGACCAAAAATACAATACCAGTATTCAGTATTTTTTTAGACGTTATACCGGAATGCCGGTATTAATACCGATATTAGGAATTTTTCAAAATGTACAAAAACACAGTTGTTTTTTTGCTATATTTATTAGTTTTAAACAAAAAATGCATAAACTATAAAAATATAAACAATTTTGTTATGTACAAATATAAAATAAAGGAACAAATGTTATAATCAAATATTATTTATAAGAGCAGTAAAATAATAATTTATAACATTAGTAACAGAAAATATTTACAGTAATATAATATATTAAAGGAACAAAATATATAGTATTATTATTAAGAACAGTAAATATCACATAAAAATCTTGTTGTGTAGTCTAATATATAATATTTATTAATAAAAATAACTAATTTATTAACTGCATATTTTTGAAATGTGATCGTAAAAAACATAATGCATCTATTGAACTGATATTGAGCCTGGAACGTATTTTTGTGCACAAATTACCTGCAGTTGAAAATGTTCTTTCTGCATCCAAGCTGGTTGGTGGTACTGTTAATAATGAGCGATATATTTTCTCTAAATATTCGCCTCGAAGTTCTTCACCTTCTAACAACTCGGTCTGACGGTTTTCGATAAATCTATTTCTTGTATTACTTTTGTATTATTGTTTGTGGCAATTTTTTTATTTATAGCTAATTGTAATTTCTTCTCGAGAGACAATTCTTTTCCGATATTGACATCAATATCATCTTCAACGAATTCCTCTGGATAGGTTTGTGTTTACTTTTCATAAATGTTTTCGTGGAAATTTACGACGAACTTAATTAAATTTGACTTTGTTAGCTTCTTTTCTTCATTTTCATTTTCTTTTTTAAAGTCGTTATAATTATGTAAATACCTTAAAATATTTTCTAGTTCACTATGCCTTTCCTCTATATGAATTTTCAATGCACTGTATAATTCTTCAGATAGTGTAGTGCCCTGATCTTTAAGTGATTGCTAAAGAGCTTCAGAGAACCAATAGGGGCTTCAGAGAACTGCGCCTGTGCACAGAGATGTTAGTTTAGAATATGATCTCGTCTAGTAATTTGCATTATTAGATAGTTTAGAATATTAAATTCTAAGTTATAGTTCATGCTGGAAATTAACTACGCCTGTGCAAGGAGTATTTTATTTTACAATTTTTATACGTATTTTTAAAAATACGTATAAAATACGTATTTTTATACATACTTTTAAATATTTTTATTTATATACATATTTTTGAAAATACGTATTTCAAATAACAGTAGATGCCTAATAAGTTAAATTAAATCTTAATAAAAAAAATATATTATTATAGCTAGTGTGTGGTAGGCTGACTTTGAGCACAATGGAGGTAGCTAATAGGATTTTTATTTTTCAGTTTTGCAGTTAATTTTATATTTTGTATACATAGTGAGGAATGAATTCAAAATATCACTTTAATGGGTTTACATTGTATTTAAAAAATTAAGTTGTTGACATTTGCTTTCTTTTGTATATTTGTCATTTTAATGTTTTTAAAATTTTCTAATTTTCATATTACATCCACTGTATGTACGTACCTAACTGTACTTTATGTGCCACGGAATACCTGTTGCTACAAGCAATCTCCGACAGCCAGTAGAACTGCTTCTGTGATGTTTTTTTAGTGGGCGAGTGAAACTCGCATAGCAGGCATAGGTTCATGTTCAAATTGCTACAAATCAACTGTTGCACAAACGACTGTTACAACATTGCGGCTTTCGACAGAGAATGACCATTCCTATATAAAATAACCAATATGGCTGCTCTTCTTTTATTTAATCAAAATTTCTATAATTGTATTAAATCAATATTAATTTTATATTTTGATGCATTTCAGTTATGGCAGACATGCTGTCCGACAGACTTAGTGGCATTTTTATGTCACCAAGGTAAAAATCGCAGAAAAAAGGATAATATGACACCTGTTCTTAAAATCTAATTGAAATCAATTTAATAAAACATTTTAATTCTATTTGAGCATCAAACTCCTGCTCCCAATCCCTCTCTTTTTTTTAAAAAAACCCTGTACGTTAAGTCAAACTGAAAACTTGTGTGTACATAAAAAATTTCAAATCAAAACTTTAGATGGTATATTACATTAATTCATATTTTTCAAATTTTGGTATACAAATTCAAATTTCATATTTTGGTATACTATTATTTTTACGGTACAAGACAGAGAAATCACTAGACGTGCCGATACGAAAAAAAAGTTCACTTCTGAAGTGCATAAAAAGTAAAATATTTCAAAAACTACATCAAAATTAAAAGAAGGGGAAAAATTCACCCATGTAGGTACCTGCCTGCAAAAATTTGTGGTCTTGCTATAGTTAGTTTATCCAGGACGTGAACTCGCAGCTCAAATATTTTGTCTTTGATTTCGATATTAAATATTTCTTAAACTACAATATATATAAAAAAATAATTTATTTCAGCGTATTTCCCAAAGCTTTTTCAACAAGTGTACCAAATTTCATATTTTTATATGCAATAGTTTTTGCAGTACGAAGCAAAGAATCTTGAGAAATGAGAAATTTGTCAAACACTGGTGGCGTCAACTACTTTTTTTTTAATATAGAGAGATTTTTAGGCAATATATTAAGAAAACATCCAACGTTTAACAATTAAAAAACTATTGATATAAAAAATATGAAACTAATTGCTATTTATATCAGTATTAGAGTCAGATATTAGAAAATAGGAGGAGTCTGTGTCAGACAGTGGAAAAAAAAAAGAGGAGTTGAAGTCCACGGTTTGAGTTACTGACTTCACAACCCTGCTAGTATGTATTTTGCTCATCCAAATTAACTGACGCACTACCTGGCTCTTGGATAGGGCTTATTTAATTCATACCTATCCTATTGTAGGGTTATACATGAAACAAAAGCATAATATACTTTTAAGTTTGTTATTAGGAATATATTTTTCTTTCAATTTTGTGCATTACTTTTTTATGGATTTGTATCATGATCTAATAGCACCATGGTGTCACATAGCAGAGCATACTAATCACTGGTTCCCAACCCAAGTTATGAAATTACATTTATGGTTGTTTCCATTCCACACACACACATTTCTCTACATTTTTGGCAGTACCATTCACACAAATCTAGCACATTGAAATAGTATTTATAGTGCAAATTAAAGAAACTATATATACTGATCCTAATACAATTAAAAAGGGAGATTTTTTTAAATCGGGTAACTTCTTAAATTGGAAATATATGCATTAATTTCAAATACGTATTTCCTTAAAAAGGAAAGAATTCCCGCTAAATTATAACAAAATCTTTTCTCATAATGTATATATATTTGTGTAAATGTGAATGATATTTATATTATTCCTGTAGAACAAATTTGATATAACACGAAAATAAATAAATTGCTCCCTTACGAGAAGTAAGAACGTAAACATGCAGAAGTTGAAGTTGTATTTTCGAGATAGAAATAACAGACCAATCAGAGAGCTCGTATCATTTAGAAATCGGTTTAATCATTGATTAACTAACCGGAACAGTTTTAACAGTCGAATAGCTTGGTGGGACGTGATGGTTTTTAAGCATCCTTTAGTGGGCCGTTAAATTTAGTGACTGATTAGTTAATCAGACATTAGCACTATTTTAACAGACGTTGGTGGGATCGGCCCTTAACCTAAGCAATAAACTTGTCATTTTCTTGGAAAAATCCATTTTTTTTTTCATCTCCGTGGAAATATACACATCTTCAATATTTTAAAAAATGTTGATGGAATTCCAAGATCAAAATCATTTTCAATTAAATCGTATTATTTGGATGAAAATGGCTATTTTGGACCGAAAATTGACCCTAGCAAAAAGTTCCATTGCAGTATATTTATGGGGTTTTAACTTGTTACATTTATTAATAAGTAATTTATAGAAGACAGTTTAGCAATATCGCGAATTTTTTTTATTTAAACACGATCGCCGGTGTATTTCGTTTTATTTTTAAATATTTTCCATTTTTTCAATCTGCTTCCATCCACTAATATTTTTATATTTTTTGGGCTTTTTATGCTGGGATATTATCTTTTAAACATATTGTTGGTGAAAATGAGATATATAATTAAATCGTATTATTTGGATGAAAATGACTATTTTGGACCGAAAATTGACCCTAGCAAAAAGTTCCATTGCAGTATATTTATGGGGTTTTAACGTGTTACATTTATTAATAAGTAATTTATAGAAGACAGTTTAGTAATATCGCGAATTTTTTTTATTTAAACACGATCGCCGGTGTATTTCGTTTTATTTTTAAATATTTTCCATTTTTTCAATCTGCTTCCATCCACTAATATTTTTATATTTTTTGGGCTATTTATGCTGGGATATTATCTTTTAAACATATTGTTGGTGAAAATGAGATATATATTTAGAATAACGAAATTATTTTTTTTTTATTTATTCAGGCATTTAGAATTATAAAGGCTTATTAGAAACACATTTGAAGAGCATAAATTAGAATTTGATATATTTGCAGCCATAGGAGCATAAATTAGAATTTGATATATTTGCACCCATAGTTGAATATCTCATTTCAATTAAAAATGAACATCCTTCTCATCTTAATTTTATTAAAAGTACTTTAAAATATTTTGAAACATATGAACAAAGGTGCTTCTGCCGAAATATTAGATGAATATGGTGAGGGCCCACTTTAGTTGAAATGTTGATAAAAAAAGACTTCTAATAATTACCCTGAATAATCAACTTTTTTAAGACATTTTTTTCTTTCAAAATTTTTCTTAATCACTAAATTTGATACTGTAATTACATGTAATTTGCATTTTAGTTAACCCATATAGATTGTAAAAAAGCATTTTTTAATACATTTATGGTTTTAAAATGAATTATAATTTTCTATTGCGACATTTGACCATTCCAGTAAGTTTTAGAAAAAGTGTTCCGAATTACGGAAAAAACCCTTATCCAGAAAGCCTGAAGTCCCAAGGATTCCGGTTAATAGATCCTGTACTGTACAATGAAATAGAAATATAACATTTTAAAACCAAATTAAATATGCTTTTAGAGAAAAAAAATTAAATGAATACTTGCCTCTTGAGGAAAGCATTAAGAATGAGCTAGAAAAATCACTTCAGAGAAACATAGACCTCAAAAAGACCTCTAGACCTCAAAAACTAGCAGATTGCTGAGATTGTGCCTTTGTCAGATAACTGATAATGGTTTCAACCAATCAGCATTTGTTCTGTTACCTTACAAGTAAGACCTTGAAATCTGTTTTTCCACTTTGAAAACTGGTGGCCCACTATTGGTACATGGCCCACTACTAGTACATTACCTTATAGTATTTTTAAAAAAATTCTAAGAATTATGTGTGTTTGTATTTCTTTTAAGTATCATGTTTATTTTTGTTTAAGTATAATGCTTCTTTTATTTCTTGCAAGTATCATGTTTTTAAAAATTTCATCCAAGTATCAATTTTTTAAATTTCTTTTAAGTATCAACTTTTTTTTATTTTCTTAAAGTGTTAAATTTGTTTTTATTTAGTATTGTGTTTTTTAACATTTCACCCCTATATCAACTTTTTTTTAATTTTTTCTAAATAGAGTGTTATTTTAAAATTTCTTCCTCATATATTTTTTTTTATTTCTTCAAAGTATCATGTATTTAAAAAAATATATAATTATCAAAATATTATTTTTAAAATGCTTATACATAACACTTTTCTGTATAATTTTTTTTTATGAAAATTTGACTATTATTCATACGTTTTCATATTTTTTTCAAAGTGTCAATTTTAAAATGTGCTTTTATTCATAATGAAGTCTTTTACTTTTTGATTTTATGCACACACACATTTGATTATTTTCTTTTATAAGTTATACATCATTAAATTTACAAAAAAAAATTGGCAGAAAATGCCTCTTTATAAGTTAAAGATGCATTTTATAAACACCAGATGCCATAACAGAATCTGTGTAAAAAAACATCAACAAATTCGAAACCATACAAATCATGGAAAAAAATGCCCATTTTCGTGAGAATTTTTAAAGACTACGCAATACTTTAAATTTGCAGTTGTTTTTAAATCTGTACAAAACTTTCATCGCAAAAAGTAATTTGTAACAAAAAAATAAAAGCTTTAAATTTTTGTTTTAAAATACAAAAAGTCTTAAATAACAAGAAATAGTATAAACTAAAAAGAGTTAATATAATGAAGTGCATGTTGTTCAGCATCATACAAGCAGAAACTGTATTCTGCAAATAACATTAAATTAATTATAAAAAATTTATACTTTAAATGAATAAAATAATTTTAATATTTAAAACTGTAAGTGGAGAATAAATGAAAACGTGGTCAGATTGCACCTGTTATGCATGCATGCTTATTTCAAATCCTTTAAAATCATAAATTATTCTTTTATAAGTTTTTATATATTTATTCCTAGACATACATAATTACACTAAATGAAAGTTGCTTCATTTAATTTTACATGGATTAAAATTATTTTAGTCCTGAACTTCCAAGTTATGCATGCACATAATATGTTCTAAGGAAGCATGATGCTGAACAAACACCATACACTTCGTCCACTTTTAAAGTAATATCTAATCCTAAAAATAATATATACATACAATAACACTAGGAAGATGTATAAAATAAAACAAAAGTTAAAGCTAAATATAATGAAATCTAAGATAAAATATATGAATTAAACAGCGTTTTGACACAAATTTGTTTTAATTTAGTATTGTGCTTTTTAACATTTCACCCATGCCGACGTGGTGGTCGAACGGTCAAAGGCAAGCGCTTCCTAGCTATTGTACGGCTGCCGGGTTGTGGGTTCGAGTCCCACCTGCGGACATGGATGTTGTGGTGTTAGGCGCTGTGTGTTCCAACCCCCATTTGTGCACTGGGGCAACGTCATATGATGGCTAACAGGTTCACGGTTCTGGCCAGTGTATGAGATATTGACTTTTCATGTTATATATTTGGGAGCTGTTCTGTTTGTATAATGTTTGTCTTGTTCTCTGCTCTCTGCCATTGGAAATTAAAAAAAACCATTTCACCCATGGAATCAACTTTTTTTAAATTTCTTCTAAGTAGAGTATTTTATTAAAATTTCCTCAAAGTATATATTTTCTTATTTCTTCAAAGTATTGTGTTTTTTTAAAAAAATATAATTATATCAAAATATCATTTTTAAAATGCTTATACATAATACTTTTCTGTATGATTTTTTTTTGTGAAAATTTGACTATTATTCATGCTTTTTCACATTTTTTTCAAAGTGTAAATTTTAAAATGTGCTTTTGTTCATAATGAAGTCTTTTCCTTTTTGATTTTATGTACATTTGACTATTTTCTTTTACAAGTTATACATCATTAAATTTACAAAAAAAAAATTGGCAGAAAATACCTCTTTATAAGTTAAAGGTGCATTTTATAAACATCGGATGCAGAATTGCTGTAAAACAGAATTGGTGTAAAAAACAATCACCAAATTGTTGACCATACTAATTATGGGGGGGGGAAATGCCCATTTTCGTGAATTTAAAAGTTTCTAAAAGGCGATAAACTTTGAAAATTTTCCGGGGAAAAAAAATTATTTTAGGCTTTATATGAATTTAATTGTACAAATTTGCATCACAAAAAATAATTTATAACAAAAAAGTAAAAGCTTGAAACTTTTGTTTTAAAATAAAATAAATCTTAAATAACAAGAAATATTATAAACAAAAAAGAATTATGGTAAAGTAATGAAGTGCATGTTATTCAGCATCATGTTTTTATAGCATTCTGCACATGCATTAGCAGAAAATTTACTACGAAAAGATTGTAGAACCATTAAGTGAACAAAATAGTACAAGCAGAAACAGTATTCTGCAAATAACATCAAATTAATTATAAATAATTTATACTTTAAATAAATAAAATAATTTTAATATTTAACACTGTCTAAGTGGAGAATACATGAAAACGAGGACAGAGATTGCATTTGTTATTACGCATGCATGTTTATTTTAAATCCTGTAAAATCAAATTCTTCTTTTATATGTTTTTATATATTTTAATTTTAGACAGGTATAATTATACTAAATGAAAGTTGCTTCATTTAATATTATATAGATTAAAATTATTTTAATATAAACACTAACTGACACTAATAAATAAGTATTTTTACTTGCAGGTAAAGTTATAAATGAAGCAACTTTCATTTAGTGTAATTATATCTGTCTAAGTCTAAAATATATAAAACATATAAAAGAATAATTTATGATTTTACAAGATTTGAAATAAACATGCATGCATGACAATAAATGCAATATCGGACCACGTTTTCATTTAATCTCCACTTAGACAGTGTTAAATATTAACATTTTTTAATCATTTAATTAATAAATTTTTTACAATTCATTTTATGTTATTTGCAGAATACCATTTCTGCTTGCACTATTTTGTTCACTTATTGGTTCTACAATCTTTTCATAGTAATTTTTCTGAGCATGCATGCACATACCACTTGCTGAAAACATGCACTTTTCCCATATGCTTTTAAAGTAATATCTAATCCTAAAAGTAATATATGCATACAATAACACAGATATATAAAATAAAAGTAAAAGCTAAATATAATTAAATAAGTTTATATAAATTAAGCAGTGTGTTGACTACACAAATGAAGAAACAAACAGGGCGGGAAAGAACAATGGAATTTGCACTCAGTGTTGCTAGATACACAGAATATACGCATGCACTTCATCCGCTGAGATGAGTTGAGGAAATTGATCCTTGCCAGAAGAGCTGTGTGACGTCATGTCCTATCACCGAAATCAAGTAGCATCGGACGTGGTTACTATTCAGGAGGGTGACCAAAGTGACCTTGACCACCTGTGTTCGAGGACAAAACTGATAGGGGATTAGCAAGAAGCCCAAAGGGAGGGAGGAGGAATGGTTATTTTTACGTATGAAAAATGGTAATTTTAACGTAATATAAATGGTATTTATAACGTATGATAAATGGTATTTCTACATATGGTATGTTCATACACTGTAATTCATACGTTTGATATACGGCATATTTATATACCGTTTACTCGCACGGTATTATAACCGATGTATTAAGATTTTTCGTATAACACATAAGAAATTATGATGTAAAAACCGTTTAATAACTGTTATAATACCGTATGTGTGTTACTTGGGTAGATTGTTAGAAAAAATGTTAATTTTGTTTTCAAACTACCTTATATAAACAAAAGAGAAAAACTCAATTTAAACAACCAAATAAAATTCCAAAAGCTCCATAAAATCACCATATAAAATTTTGAAGAACTGTGGATTAAAACAAGGTATGGCCTTAAGAGCAAAAGTCTACCTGGTAAGTTAGTAGTTGTTGCATGTAACTTGCATGGATTGAATGCACACACGTAGCAAAATTAAGGCAAATCTGCTAATAAAAGACAATTTATTTTGTGAATTCGCTATGCGGATTGATTGCTCTGTGAAAAGGGTTTATCTATTAGCCTTGAACCCACATAGTGGGTGGGTATGCGATTGACAGCTATTTCAAGCTATGCAGATTTCATATGCCCATGCAGCATGTGCATCATTATTACATGCAGTTGAATTGTCGTTATTACATGTATCATATGAAGATTGCATGCACCTGCTTATAAAAGGCAATTCATTTTATACACAGCAGCCGTATCATTACCCATGTGCCCTTTTAGTGGTTGGATACATGATTGACAGCTATTCAATGAACTGTACTGTTAGTCGGGACTTGTGTGCTTAACTGAGGTATGCGATCGACAGCTACTTTATGAACTACCTCGTTAGCCATGACTTGAGTATATAGCATATGGTGAGCAATGGTTGCCTGTTAATTGTTTTATTTAATTGCCAAACTGTATTCTTTAATCGACCTGTAGCGAGTGCCTATTTTCAGATCTAGCTGTCAGTTCTAAAGATACTAAGCACTTCTATGTATGTCTCTTGATCCTCAACATGAAAGGAGCAAACTGTTTTAATGAGCTACGAATTGTTAATGGGCAAATTCGTGTAAATTTCAAGGAGACTGCAAGTCATACACATTTGTTAGATGATGATGAAGAATAGATCAGATGTTTTAGTCTAGCAGCCATGCATTAGATCTTCACATTTATTTGTGCTCCAAACTCTCCAAAAAACATTTTAGCTTTGTGAGAACATTTTAAGAAAGATATGACAGAAGATTAAAGACAACATATGGATGATATGTCACATTTATGTGCCTCCAGGACATCCAAAACATTGACCATATGTTGCAGTGCAAAGACATAGGTTTTCCCGACCCTGTTCCTTTACAGAATGAAGTAGAGTTCCAAGTGGATCAAGAGATTCCTGAAGCAGCTTCAAGAATAAATAATTTGAACAGCAGTCAGAAGGAAGTCTTTAAAGAAATTACAGTTGCTGTAGAGAAAAATGCTAAACAGAGGTACTTTTACCTAGATGAGTCTGGAGGAATGGGTAAAACTTACTTCTGCAACACACTGATGAGCTACATATAGGGGAAGAAGATTGTTTTATCTTTCATCATGATAGGCATAGCCTCAGATTTATTGAAATGAGTGTAAACACTGGCTTCAAATTGCCAATCCCTGTTACAGAAACGTCAATTTCTAGTATGAATCTCAGCATTAGAAGTTAACAATAAAAGTCACTGGTCCTGTGGACAAGTGAGTACAAGGAAACATTGATCCGCAGCCATTATAACTGGTCTGCTAAGATTATAATCAACATGGCACCAATGTACACATATATACTCAGATATTTAACATAATAATATGCATATGCAAGTTTAACTTACCTTTAAAGAGGTGTATAGTAAATTATCCTAAATAATTATCAAATCCGTTAATATATACACTATGAATAATAACAAAAACTACAACATTTTCAGAATTCAGGATAATTTTTTTTTTTGCCATTTTGAAAAATGTAAATTGAATTTATAAGGTTGTTGACTTACTAAATAGATTTTTTTAATTATACTAAAATTTGAAATCTCCTTACTATGAGACTTAATGGCAAACTTTTTTGATCTTGTGCCTTGTACCCCATTCCAACTAGAGGAATGATACAGCAAGCACAGGATCAAAAGCTTCGATGTTAGGTGTGTCCAAATGTCTGATGTCTGTATCATTTTATTTAGTTGGCTTCTCCAGTCTTTTTTTGCTTTATGTATAAATGTTTGAAGCATCTTTCAGCTTCAGTTTACATATATAAAATGAAGAACAAAACATCTACAATAGCCAAAATGTTTTCATGCCTAATGCATTATAGTGCATTTGTGCTCTCTCAGAATTCATTTATCTTTCAAGAAACCAAAATTAATTAGATTTTAATGGACTCAAAGGTAAATTTCACCACCACTTCATATTTATATCTTGTTACCATTGCTAAATATCACTATTATCTTTTTTTTTAAATTTATAATTTTTACTACAAGAAATAAGCAAAAATTATAATTCAAAGTTCTAATTTGCTAAAGAACTGCAGTTAGGGTCATTAAACATTTTTAACTTGCACTTAAATATTCTCTCTATCAATAGGTATAGATAACAACATATTTCTGCTTAGGATTGAAAAAGAGCTGTAAAATCCCTTATTTTTGAGAAAAAGCATGAACATTTTCATTTTAAAAGAGTGCAATTTTTAGTAAGGGTGCTAAAATTTGCAATTCTTATTAAAAAAGCAGTAAAATTTGTTATTTACATGAAAAAGTGTTATCTATAACTATCTATTTTTATGAAAAATCATTGATATTCGTGATTTTATTTAAAAGTGCTATTTGTGATTATTTTAAAAGCCCTAAAATTAGTGATTTTTTGCAAAAGCATTAAAATTTGAGATTGTAAGTGCTAAAATTCACAATTTAATTTAAAAGTGGTAAATTCATGATTTTTGTGAAAGAGTGCAAATTTTGTGTTTATATTTAAAATCATCAAAATTTGTGATTTAAGGCACTAAAAGTAGCAATTTTATGTAAAAATGCTAAAATTTTATGTTTTAATAAAAGACTCTAACATTTGACGTTTTATTTAACAGCGTTAAAATTTGCAGTTCATTTAAAAGAGATAAAATACGCAATGTTATTTAAATGTGGTAAAAGTTGCGATTTTAATGAAAAACCATTTAAATTTTCAATTTTATTTAAAAAGTTTAAAATTCTCGATAAATAAAACAGTAGTGGATTATGAATGTGTAATAAAATACTCAAATTCTTTTTTACTGACTTTGTTTTAATCAAGGTGCAACTAGGCTACATTGCCTAAAATACATGGTATTATAGGCACTATAACTAGCACAGAATACTATATTCAGAAGGCCCACTCCCATAGGTATCCCCCTATGGCAACATTTTTAACATGGGATGTCACATAGACACTAGCGGTCATGAGTTGGATGAACTGAACTATGATGTAAACAAAGTACATCTGCCAGATTTGGCGCTTTATCGCCCTCTTGGCGATTTTTTTTCCAAAAGCTGGCGGGGAAAAAAATGTACAGGACTGTACTTTTATCATTTTTGAAACTATAGAAATGATCAGGATTTAAAAATACATTAATCTGCAACATAAATATATTCATTAGTTTAAGTAAATTTAAATAATCATAGTTATATATTTAATACAAATAATCATAAAATGGATTAAAAAATAGATGCATTGCTTTGTCTCACTGTAAAACATAATGCACAAAACATTACAAGCTAACATACTTCAAAAGACTGAAATATTATATAATATTTGCAGTCTCAAAGGTATACTAGCGTGTTGATTGTCAAATTATTTGATCCTTAATTTGTTCTGGGATACTGATAATAGACTTTTTTTTTTTATAAATATAAAAATATTCTTATAGTAAATATCAAATTTACAGAAATGCACTATCAAAGTTGTAGAACTCAATCATTAATTATCCGGGGGTGGAGTGAATTTTCCACCATAAGGCACTTAATAAAAATTTTACATAAATATATACACATACAATATCACATTTTACTTAATTAGCTCTAAGAAAAAGCTATCCAAATATCAATTGTTATACATTTTATAAAAATACGGAAATATTTTTTAACTAATTATACCACTACCTCTTAGAATTTAGTCTAATAACACAGCACTAATTTCGTATGATGAACAGGTGTATACTTATGAACACATGTATATTTATAATGAACATGTATATAGGATGGTGATAACTAATATTATTTCAATTTTAATAAAAATAAATTACATACACTGTAACACAACCACTTTTCTTTTGGCAATCCATTTCTTGAAATGATCTAATCACTTAACAAATAATCCTTCTGCACGTTACTCAAACCACGCTACAATGCATGCTATAGGGTTATAGCATTGAAAATCGTCTTGGACCCAAACCAGACCATCGCCAAGTTCTCAGACCAAACCTGACCATCGCCAAGAGCATGCCAACCTGCATTTTGGTCCCTCTCTGAGGACGCTGTGAAATTGAGAGTGACAGGTCTGTATATAATAGTCTGCGATAACTAGTATACCGGACCGTCTAGCAAGCAAGATCATCACAAAAGATGAAATCACTCCTTCTCCTAAAAGCACGTGACCAGTTATGATACCACTGAAGAGTCTTGGCAGCTGTCCAAGTAAGGAGCTTTAGCGCTAGTCTGAGCACAGACGGAACTTTTGTTGGGCAAACCAATGTTGTTTGGCATATTTTGAAGGATGAAACCGTATAAAACTTTTGTTTAGAGATGAAATCTTGTGATTTTGTGGTCATTAAATCTACTGGTCCCACGAACCACCAATGTTTTTATCTTTATGGTCTGATCAATCTTTTGGTGGTCTCGGACCCAGGCCTGGATTTAGGTGTTGGCAGCATGGGTAATTGCCCATGGTAGCAAAATTTAGGGGTGGCCATGTGAAAATAAAATTAGGTGTAATAAGAATGGCTTTTGAGGGCAGAATTCCCACAAAGAATTTTGATATATACCCAATTTTGTGACATAAAATTCATATAAATTAAATTAATGTAATTTAGATATTTGAGAATAAAATTTAGTGATCAATAATCTGGTAAATGTAATGGTCTCTTTTGAAGCTGTCTAAAGCTTAGGTGGAGGATACATACACTTAAAAATTATGAACAGTCTGAGATTTTACAGCTTACAGCTGCTTGTAGTCTACAAATCATTAAAGAACTGTTAGACAATATTAAGTAAACAAAGCATGTATCATCATACAGATATGGTTAAAGATTAAATTATAGTTTGTTTCCGGTTAACTGTTTAAAGTCTGGATCATTTGTTTTGTTTCAGATCCGTTTCATTTGAGATCCTGCTGATTGTACCGTAGCTGACCGGAATATGCTGATTTTCCTTATTACTGGAAAATTAGCAGACTCCGGAAGCATCATGAAACTGAACTTGTATAAATACCAGATTTTGGAAATGTCAGTACACAGTGGTGAAAGCAAGATCGCAGTGTCGATCGCAGTGTCTCTCGGAAAGTCGCGGTAAGCGGCTGTAAACAGTTAAGGCCTTATTACATGACAGCAATTTGGTACAACATACCGTTCGCAAAACAGCTTTGGAACGTTTGTGACGTCACTCCATGCAGCACAGAATGAACGTGACGTCACTTCACTCAACAAGTGGGGGAAGCTGTTTCCCCCTTGCATTCGCTTCGTAATTTCCTCATCGGAATACCGTTTTAGAGTTCTCATACTGTAAAGATCTCTTTTAACATCCCAAAGGCTCCTTTTGAATTGAATAATTATGTTATTACACAGGGCAATTTTTATTACCGAACTTCGTCAATTCCGCCCGTCAATCATACTTTAGGCTCCTCCTCTTTAACAGGTCCATTCTCTCTAATACCGGTGATTTCATTCCAGAAGCCATTCTTCAGAGTGTTTTTCGTATAATATAAATCTTTTATATCTCAAAAGTGTCTGTAATTTGGTAATTTTTTTTTCTTTTTCTTCATCTGCATTTCCAGACTTCAGCAATCCCTCCCGGCAATGATACTTTAGGTCCCCGCCTCTTTAATGCCGACGAACCAAGAAACATTCCAAGAAACATTCTTTAGTGTTTTTTGCGTATAATTTGAATCCTTTATAATTCATAGATGTCTGTAATTTGGTAAAAGTTTTATTACTGTTTTTCCATCTCCAGACTTTAGCAATTCCGCCCAGCAATGATACTTTAGGTCCCCGCCTTTCTAATGCGCCCCTCCTCTTTAATGACGCTGATTTCATTCTAAGAAACATTCTTTAGTGTTTTTTGTGTATAATTTGAATTCTTTATATTTCACAGATGTCTGTAATTTGATAAAAGTTCTATTACTATTTTTCCATCTCCAGACTTTAACAATTCTGCCCGAAAATGATACCCTAGGCTTCCCCGCCTTTCTAACTTGCCCCTCCTCTTTAATGACGCCGATTTCACTTCAAGAAACATTCTTTAGTTTTTTTTGGGTATAATTTGCATTTTTTATATTTCACAGATGTCTGTAATTTGGCAAAAGTTGTATTATTATTTTTCCATCTCCAGGCTTTAGCAATTCCGCCCAGCAATGATACTTTAGGTCCCCGCCTTTTTAACGGCCCCCTCATCTTTAATGTCGCTGATTTCATTCCAAAATACATTCTTTAGTGTTTTTATCATATAATTTGGATCTTTTATATTTCACAGATATCTGTAATTTGGTAAAAGTTCTATTATTTTTCCACCGCCAAACTTCAGCATTTCTGCTCGGCAATGATACTTTAAGCCCTCCTTTCTAACAGGTCCTTCCTGTCCCATGCCGCGGATTTCAGAAAGCATTCTTTAGTGTGTGTTTTTCATATAATTTGGCTTTTTAATATCCCACAGGTGTCTGTAATTTAGTAGAAGTTCTATTATTTTTTCCATCTGGAGATTCTAACTCATTCCAAAGCAGTCTATCGGCCATCTTGGTCGCCATTAAAGGCACGTCACCTGTGACGTTCGGATTTTCGCACTTCTGATTGGTCGATTTTCGCACAACCTTTTCCTCAACAACAAAATTTTTGAACCTAAAATGTTGAGGCTAGATTTGTTGAATGAACTGTCTTGCTAACGGTTTTGTTGTGCCAAATACTATCATGTAATAAGGCCTTTATTGATAGTTGGTCATGTCTACGTTCAGTATGTGGAGCAATGTTTTTCTGAGTAAACAGTTATTAAGAGCCGGTTGTGGCTACGCTCGGTTTGCACAGTGGTGTTTTTCTGATGTCAACATTTTTCTCATGAGCTGCATTGCAGTTAAGGATGCACACTCTCATCATTTGCGTCTAGTTTTGTGTTTCTGCGAAATAAATTGTATTATTTCTTTTACTCACTTTGTACTGTGATTTCATTCACTCTTATGCTCCAGCTACTCTGCTAGCACTACGATGTTTTTATATTTCACATCAAGAAATTCGACCTGAAATTTTTCGCATTTCCAACAAGAACAATATGCTTTCTGAATACCAGAAAACACCAAAGGGTAAAAGCAAAAGGAAAGGGGTATGAGACCAGAGGGTAGTATGTTGTGTCATAAAGTATGAGAGTAAGGACAAATTAATGGATTGATCGGTCATTTTGTGTCTTTTTGTCTCTTCCTGGTCATTTTGTGTCTTTTAGCTTGTGCATTTTCCTCAATCATATAGCACTTTGACTGCAAGGGAAATGTTGCTTTTTCAGATTTTTTAATGTTTAGTGTACTGAACATTATATTGCTGTATGATATTCACCATTTCTTCATCTGATCATGTTATTGCCATTTATGGCAGCTTTTTTTTTAAAGAGCCTTCAATGTAATTAGTTATACTGAAATTCTTTTAACTTTTTGAAATAATTTTTTTTAATTTCCTATTTAAGCTAGGAACCTAATAATATTTCAAACTTAATATATAAACTTTTTATACTATAATTTTAAATGCTCTTAATCAAAAGGTAAATAAATTAAGCAAATTGCCATCCTAATATATCTTAATAATTTTTATATTAATGATTTTCATTTAATAAGAATTTTGATTTAATCTTATGCTTACTTTAAAAGTAATTAATACTGAGCAGTCAAATTACAAAGTAAATATTTATGATTATTGTTCTCTAGTAAATTGCTCAGATTAATAATGTTATTCTAGCTTGAAAAGGTGAAAATAAACTCTAAAACTTTAATTTAAATAATTGTTTACCTGCATAACAGGACCTTATAATAACTTTAAATGCACCTTTTCTGAGTATGTATTGGTCAGACTGGAAATTTTTCCCTCCCCAAACTTGCAAATTGCTTTGTAAGCAATTAATGGATGTAATTATGAGAAAATGAAACATCTGTAAACAATCCCTGTACAAGAAAATGCCACAAATTATGTATCACATTTTTATTACACCCAGGATAAAGAGAACTGTTTTATATTGTATTTGTGTAATGTTTTGATTATTACTATTATGGTATTTATTGAAAACCAATCGTAAATGTAATGTTTATGAACAAAATTTCTATTTTTACACCTCTTAGGAAGGTTTTTACAAATCCTTTAAAAGTTCTTTTCCTAAATTTCCATTTTTTTTCAACATCCCTCACGATCTCCTACTGTCACCGGCAAGTAAACAAGCATATTAGATTACTGATTGCTTTAGCACCTGTGGGTGCAAGGTAGATTTTTTTGGTGCACTTACCTTTTAGAGAGTAACCATTACGTCTTAGTGTTCAGACACTTGATGTTACTAGATTTGAATTGGCATAGCCAAAAAGGGTTGCTGGTTTGAAACTGTGCCAAGCACCGGAGTGCTCCTCAGTCAGATCAGAAACATATGGGTAGCAGGTTGCTTTTTTATTGACACTCATTAGATAACGGGTCTGCGAGAGATGTTTTGTTTTTCTTATAAGTTCGAGTCATAGCACTCTTCCCAGGTAACACACATACGTTATTATAACCGTTGTTAAACAGTTTATACATTATATTTTCGTATGTGTTATATGATAAACGGTAATACATCGGTTATAATACTGTTATGAGCAAACGGTATATAAAAATACTGTATATCACACGTATGAATTACCGTGTATGAACATACCGTATGTAGAAATACCGTTTTAAATACGTATGTATTACTGTTTATTATACGTTAAAATAACCATTTTTATTACGTTAAAAATACCAATTTATCATACGTAAAAATAACCATTATCGCTCCCTTCTTTTAACCCCCTGCTCAAATCCTCCTTCAGCTTTGTTCTCGAACCCTTTTCCCGAAGGCATTTTCATAGATTACCGTTTATCATACATTATAAATACTGTATATCATACCTTATAAATACCGTTTATATTACATTAAAATTACCATTTTTCATATGTAAAATTAACCATTCCTCCTCTATCCCCTTGGGGCTTCTTGCTAATCCCCTATCAGCTTTGTCCTCCAACACAGGTGGTCATGGATCTCCCTTCTTCTTTATCTTCACCCTCCCAAGTACTAACCGCGGCCGATGCTACTTGATTTCGGTGGTCGGACGTGACGTCACGCCGTTCTGGAAGCTTCCAGAATGAACTCATTTCTACCTCAGCGGAGGAAGCCATAAGCTCTGTGTATCTGGCAACACTGAGTGCAGTTATTATTCTTTACGTTTCCCGCCGTGTTTGTAGGTTTGTATCTTGATTTTCCTGTATTAGGTTAACATGTTACTTAATTTATATATTTTAACTTATTTAATTATATTTAGCTTTAACTTTTATTTTATTTTATATATCTTCCTATCTTTATTGTATGCACATATTACTTTTAACATTAGATATTGCTTTAAAAGCAAACGGGAAAAGTGCATGTTTTCAGCATCGTGGTATATGCATCCATGCTCGCATTTAATACTGTCTAAGCGGAGATTAAATGAAAACATGGTCCGAGATTGCATTTGTTGTCATGCATGCATGTTTTTTTCAAATATTGTAAAATGATAAATTATTCTTTTACATGTTTTTATGTATTTTAGACTTAAGACAGTATACTTATACTAAATGAAAGTTACTTCATTCATAACCTACCTGCAAGTAAAAATGCTTATTTAGTGTTGGTTAGTGTTTATAATAAAATAAATTTAATCTATATAATAATAAATGAACCAACTTTCATTTAGTGTAATTATACATGTCTAAAACTAAAATCTATAAAAAACATGTAAAAGAATAATTTGATTTTACAGGATTTGAAATAAACATGCATGCATAACAAATGCAAATATGACCACGTTTTCATTTATTCACTGCGTAGACAGTGTTAAATATTAAAATTATTTTATTCATTTAAAGTATAAATTTTTTATAATTAATTTAATGTTATTTGCAGAAATAAAAAAAAACTATACTAGGAAGAAATTTTAAAATAATACGCTACTTAGAAAAAGTTAAAAAAAAGTTGATACAGGAGTGAAATGTTAAAAAACACAATATTAAATTAAAACAAATTTGATACTTTAAGAAAATAAAAAAAAATTTGGTACTTGGAAGAAGTAATAAAAGCCTTAAAAAAAAAGAAAATAAACATGATACTTAAAAGAAATAAAAACACAGATAATTCTTAAAATTTTTTAAAAACACTATACGCAAAATTATATTTCATAACGTAGTAATTATAATTTTTGCAATTTTTAGAAATTAGAATTGAAAATATACTTAAAAGAAATATAATTAGTCGAAAAAATTCTAATTCATTTTATAGCAGTTTGTGTTCTGTGCATCTAGAAACATGTTCTATTTGTGCTTTGTGCCCTTACTCACTGTGTTCACTCTTAAAAATCATTACAGTCGTATGATACCACCGTTGATTTTTTTAAAGGTAATATTTCTATTTTATGCCAATATAAAATAGAAAATGTTTCTATTTTGTGCCATACTTGCAAAGATAGCAAGAAAGTACTGTCTGCACCAGCTAGCAGCGTTGATAGTGAACGTTTATTTTCAGAAAGAAGCAGGGAATGTTTATGAACCAAAACGTAATAGGCTGCAACCTGAAAATGCAGAACGCCTAATGTTCCTGCACCATAACTTACCTCTATTAAACTTAGAATAATTAAAGAATAATTAGTTTGTTTTTAAACAATATTTAATATGGTGTAAAACTTAAGAAATTAAAATACTGCAAAATTGAATATTCATCCAAGGGTCATTCCGTGTCAAATCAATCAATGATCTTTTTTTTTGTTTTTAATGGGTCTTAATTTGATATATGACTATGCTATTTCAAATTTGATTTTTTTTTTTTTTTTTTTTTTTTTTTTTTTGAAAAAAAAATTTTTTAGATTTTCTAAAAACAATTTTTTTTTAGTTTGTAATTATTTTAGACACTCCAATTTTAAAAAAGGGTTAAATACCATAATCATGTTGTATATCAAATTAAGGCCCACCAAAAACAAAAGACGGCACCAATTTTAGCTCTCTTGGTCAAATAGTTTTTGATCTACAACTGTTTAAAGATTTCAAAACTTTGCCAGATTATGCTTTTTTAAAAAAGTGAATAACTGAAAATCTAAGAGCCCAAAAAATCTGCAATTTTACAGTTTTTATAAACTTTACTAGTATATCACTATACCAAAAATGATCAACTTTTTAGATATCAATGTTCAAACCATTAAGTGATTTGACACAGAATGACATACATTTAGTACATACCTCATTAACCAGTTGTTTCAAACATTCAGCCCACATATGTTCTCAATTTTAACAATTTGCTACACACTTAATATTCAGGGTGGCCACTCAACCTGGAAAAGTCAGGGAATTTTGTGAAAATTCTGGGTTTTTTTTTTTTTTTACTAGTTGTCCATATAAAAACAGAACTGCCCAGTTTGTATGCCATTTTCGAAAAATTTCGCCAAGTCTTATGCTGTACTCATAACCGCTAAATAAAGGTTGCCATGTGTCTATTTGATTCCGTATAAAAACAAAAATGTGGAGTTTGTGCTCCATTTCGGACAAATGTTGCCAAAAATATTATATACATTTTAATATATTTTTTTCTATTTTAATGACATTTTTTTGACATTGTTGAATTGACATTCATTATTCAAAGGCTGTGGCATGTTACAGTGTAGTTATTGCATATCTTTAATGATGTCTGTCATTGTGAGCAATTTGCAGTGCCCATATTTAAGGACATCAGTTTAGACTATTTCTTTTTATTGTCTTCAGTGAAAACCATTAAATTCTTTTAAATATTTCAGTAGTCCAATTTTGCTGCATTTACATGTATTTTTTATTAAAAATGTCAAAATTTATTTGTAAAGACAAAAATTGTGTATTTTTTTCTCCTGATTTAATATACCTTTTTTTGGATAGTGGAGTTAAATTGTTAAGATTCTTTAATTAAATTTGTAACTAAATAGGGACGTACATGCATTTTATGTTAAAATTACTGGTCTGGAGTTTCTTTTCAATTCACCTGTGAAAGTCAGGGAATTTCAATATGTCCGAAGAGTGGCCACCCTGATATTTCACATGTCACTCAAAATTTAATTTTATATTTACAATTATAATTACAAAACGTTACTTTTTTCAAGAACTTTTAAAATAAGTTCTTCTCCAAACTGAGTGAAGATAATTTCATTTCTTCCTTGCTCAGAGTACAAACTCTCCTAGTTGCAGTAACAGGCTCTACTTTTTGCAAAATGGTCTCACCTGGCACATTCAATACGTCACTCGGTTGAGGATGAAAGTAAGAGAAGGTCCCTTAGGATGTAGGAAGCTTACTTTATAGTCGCTCGTAACATTATTCTTCTCAAGAATACATGCAAGCCACCAAGATCTTTTATAGACTATATAGTGCCAAATCCAGAATCAATTTTTGCTAAATTAGTTGGTGTAATATAGTCTAATGCTGTCACACGTTCAGTAAAACGGTGTTCACTACAGTAGTAATGCTTAACAAGAAGCCGAATTTCAGAAATTGGGTAAAAAGAATGAAGTTTTTGAGTACCCATGATTGCCTTAAAGTCATTCAACCGTGGCGACAGTATTTCTTTAACTTCTTCATACTCAGCAACTGTGCTGCCTTCGCCTTCTTTCTTTTATACCCAATTTCTGAAAATATACTTCTTGTTAAGCATACTTACTTTAGTGAACACCAGTTTACTGAACGTGTGACAGCATTAGACTATATTACACCAACTAATTAAGCAAAAATTGAATCTGGATTTGTCACTATAAAGGATCTTAGTAGCTTGCATGTATTCTTGAGAAGAATAATGTTAAGAGTGACTAGAAAGTAAGCTTCCTACATCCTAAAGGACCTTCTCCTTCTTTCTTTTATCCTCAACCAAGTGATGTATTGAATGTTTGAATGTGCCAGGTGAGACCATTTTGCCAAACGTAGAGCCTGATACTGCAACTGGGAGAATTTGTACTCTAGACCAAGGAAGAGATGAAATTGTCTTCATTCAGTTTGGAGAAGTACTTATTTTAAAAGTTCTTGAAAAAGTAACGTTTTGTAATTGATTGTAAATACAAAATTAAATTTTGAGTGACATATGTGAAATATTAAGTGTGTAGCTGAATGTTTGAAACAACTGGTTAATGAGTTATGTACTAAGTATATGTCATTCCGTGTCAAATTAATTAATGGTTTGAACCTTGATACCTCAGAAATTGATCATTTTTGGTACAGTGATAGTACCAGTAAAGTTTACAAAAACTGTAAAATTTTAGATATTTGGGGCTCTTAGATTTTCAGTTATTTACTTTTTCAAAAAAGCCAAATCTGGCAAAGTTTAGAAATCTTTAAACAGTTGTAAATTAAAAAAATATTTTACACAGAGAGCTCAATTTAGTGTCATTCTTTTGTTTTCGATGAACCTTAATTTGATATACAACATGATTACGGTATTCTAACTTTTTTTTTTTTAAAGGTTTTTAAAAAATTACAAACTAAAAAAAAATTTTTTTTTTAGAAAACAAAAAAAAAACTGATTTCTTTTTAAAAAAATATATATTTTAAAGACATTAAGGGACTATTTGTGTGCCAAGTTTCATAGTCGATCGTTAAGGGGTTCCTATGGAAATTAAATTTTTTGTAATTAAATTTAGCTAATTTCACATTTTTTTCATTGTCAATTTCAAAATGTACTCTTGTTCATAATGAAATCTTTTCTTTTTAACACTTTACAACATAGTTGAAAAGTGTTTATTTATTGTAACTATCAAGACAACAAAAAATGCAAAATTTCAGATTTTTTGGGCTCTTAGTTTTTCAGTTACTGACTTTCAAAAAAGCGAAATCTGCCAAAGTTTTGAAATCTTTAAACAGCTGTAGATCAAAAACTATTTAACCTAGAGAGCTCAAAATAGTGTCGTTTTCTTTTGCTTTTAATGAGTTTTAATTTGATATATAACATGACTATGCTATTTCAAATTTGAATATTTTGAAAAGCTTCGAAAAAATTTTTTTTTTAATCTCAAAAATACCCCTTTTAATTTTTTTGAAAAAAATATATGCTTTATGGACTACTTGTATGCCAAGTTTCATAATGGGAAGCCAATGGGTTCCTATCAAAATTATTTTTTTTAATTAAACTATAAGTGAAATTAGCTAAATTTAATTACAAAAAATTTAATTTCCATAAGAACCCCTTAACGACCGAATAGAAATTTTTTAATAGAAATCAGTTTTTTTAGGGGGGGGGGGGGGGGATTTTCTAAAAAAAAATTTTTTTTTAGTTTGTAATTTTTTAAAAACTCCAATTAAAAAAAAAAGAGTTAGAATACCGTAATCATGTTGTATATCAAATTAAGGCTCATCGAAAACAAAAAAACGACACTAAATTGAGCTCTCTGTGTAAAATATTTCTTGATTTACAACAGTTTAAAGATTTCTAAACTTTGCCAGATTTGGCTTTTTTAAAAAAGTAAATAATTGAAAATCTAAGAGCCCCAAAAATCTGAAATTTTACAGTTTTTGTAAACTTTACTGGTACTATCACTGTACCAAAAATGATCAATTTCTGAGGTATCAAGGTTCAAACCTTTAAATTGATTTTACATGGAATGACATATACGAGTTATGTACTAACATTCAGCCCACATATGTTCTTTTCAATTTTAACAATTTGCTACACACTTAATATTTCACATATGTCACTCAAAATGTAATTTTGTATTTACAATCAATTACAAAACGTTACTTTTTCAAGAACTTTTAAAATAAGTACTTTTCCAAACTGAGTGAAGACAATTTCATCTCTTCCTTGCTCAAGAGTACAAACTCTCCCAATTGCTGTATCACGCTCTACTTTGCAAAATTGTCTCAGCTGGCACATTCAAACATTCAATACGTCACTTGGTTGAGGATAAAAGAAAGAAGGAGAAGGTCCTTTAGGATGTAGGAAGCTTACTTTATAGTCGCTCGTAACATTCTTCTCAAAAATACATGCAAGATACCAAGATCCTTTATAGAGTATAGTGACAAATCCAGATTCAATTTTTGCTTAATTATTTGGTGTAATATAGTCTAATGCTGTCACACGTTCAGTAAACTGGTGTTCACTACAGTAATTATGCTTAACAAGAAGTATATTTTCAGAAATTGGGTAAAAAGAATGAAGTTTTTGATGCCTTTTGATGCCATGATTGCCTTAAAGTCATTCAATCGTGGCGACAGTATTTCTTTAACTTCTTCATAGTCATCAACTGTGCTGTACTCAAAAACTTCATTCTTTTTACCCAATTTCTGAAAATTGTCTTCTTGTTAAGCATTATTACTGTAGTGAACACCGGTTTACTGAACGTGTGACAGCATTAGACTATATTACACCAACTAATTTAGCAAAAATTGAATCTGGATTTGGCACTATATAGTCTATAAAAGATCTTGGTGGCTTGCATGTATTCTTGAGAAGAATAATGTTCTGAGCGACAATAAAGTAAGCTTCCTACATCCTAAGGGACCTTCTCTTACTTTCATCCTCAACCAAGCAACGTATTGAATGTGCCAGGTGAGACCATTTTGCAAAAAGTAGAGCCTGTTACTGCAACTGGGAGAGTTTGTACTCTGAGCAAGGAAGAAATGAAATTATCTTCACTCAGTTTGGAGAACTTATTTTAAAAGTTCTTGAAAAAAGTAACGTTTTGTAATTATAATTGTAAATGTAAATTTAAATTTTGAGTGACATGTGAAATATCAGGGTGGCCACTCTTCGGACATATTGAAATTCCTTGACTTTTCCAGGGTGAATTGAAAAGAAATTCCAGACCACTAATTTTAACATAAAATGCTTGCACAACCCTTTTTAGTTACAAATTTGATTAAAGAATCTTAACAATTTAACTCCACTCTCCAAAAAAAGTTATATTAAATCAGGAGAAAAAAAATACACATTTTTTGTTTTTACAAATAAATTTTGACATTTTGAATAAAAAAATACATGTAAATGCAGCAAAATTGGACTACTGAAATATTTAAAAGAATTTAATGGTTTTTACTGAAGACAATAAAAAGAAATAGTCTAAACTGATGTCCTTAAATATGGGCACTGCAAATTGCTCACAATGACAGACATCATTAAAGATATGCAACAAGCCACAGCCATTGAATAATTAATGTCAATTCAGCAATGTCAAAAGAATGTCATTAAAATAGAAAAATATATAGTAAAATGTATATAATATTTTTGGCGACATTTGTCCAAAATGGAGCACAAACTCCGCAGTTTTGCTTTTATACGGAATCAAATGGACACATGGCAACCTTTATTTAGTGGTTACTAGTGCAGCATAATACGAGGCTTGGCGAAATTTTTCGAAAATGGCATACAAACTGTGCGGTTCTGTTTTTATATGGTGGACAACTAGTACAAAAAAAAAAACCCCAGAATTTTAACAAAATTCCCTGACTTTTCCCGATTTCCAGGTTGAGTGGCCACCCTGAATATTAAGTGTGTAGCAAATTGTGAAAAATTTGAAGAACATATGTGGGCTGAATGTTTGAAACAACTGGTTAATGAGGTATGTACTAAATGTATGTCATTCTGTGTCAAATCACTTAATGGTTTGAACCTTGATACCTAAAAAATTGATCATTTTTGGTATAGTGATAGTACTAGTAAAGTTTATAAAAACTGTAAAATTGCAGATTTTTTGGGCTCTTAGATTTTCAGTTATTCACTTTTTTAAAAAAGCAATATCTGACAAAGTTTTGAAATCTTTAAACAGTTGTAGATCAAAAACTATTTGACCAAGAGAGCTAAAATTGGTGCCGTCTTTTGTTTTTGGTGGGCCTTAATTTGATATACAACATGATTATGGTATTTAACTCTTTTTTAAAATTGGAGTTTCTAAAATAATTACAAACTAAAAAAAAATTGTTTTTAGAAAATCTAAAAAAAAAAAATTTTTCAAAAAAAAAAAAAAAAAAAAAAAAATTAAGTTTTTCAAAAAATTCAAATTTGAAATAGCGTAATCATATATCAAATTAAGACCCATTAAAAGCAAAAAAAAATGACACCAATTTGAGATCTCTAGGTCAAATAGTTTTTGATCTACAGCTGTTTTAAAACTTCAGATTTCAAAACTTTGCCAAATTTCGCTTTTTTGAAAGTCAATAACTGAAAACTAAGTGCCCAAAAATCTAATATTTTACAGTTTTTGTCAGCTTCACTGGTACTACCATTGTACCAAAAATTATCATTTTTCATGATGTCAAGGTTCAGATCATTGATTGATGTGACACGGAATGACCCTTGGATGAATATTCAATTTTGCAGTATTTTAATTTCTTAAGTTATACACCATATTAAATATTGTTTAAAAACAAACTAATTATTCTTTAATTATTCTAAGTTTAATAGAGGTAAGTTATGGTGCAGGAACATTAGGCGTTCTGCATTTTCAGGTTGCAGCCTATTACGTTTTGGTTCATAAACATTCCCTGCTTCTTTCTGAAAATAAACGTTCACTATCAACGCTGCTAGCTGGTGCAGACAAGTACTTTCTTGCTATCTTTGCAAGTATGGCACAAAATAGAAACATTTTCTATTTTAAATTGGCATAAAATAGAAATATTGCCTTTAAAAAAATCAACGGTGGTATCATACGACTGTAATGATTTTTAAGAGTGAACACAGTGAGTAAGGGCACAAAGCACAAATAGAACATGTTTCTAGATGCACAGAACACAAACTGCTATAAAATGAATTAGAATTTTTTTGACTAATTATATTTCTTTTAAGTATATTTTTAATTCTAATTTCTAAAAATTGTAAAAATTATAATTACTACATTATGAAATATAATTTTGTGTATAGTGTTTTTAAAAAAATTCTAAGAATTATCTGTGTTTTTATTTCTTTTCAGTATCATGTTTATTTTCTTTTAAGGCTTTTATTACTTCTTCCAAGTACCAATTTTGTTTTTATTTTCTTAAAGTATCAAATTTGTTTTAATTTAGTATTGTGTTTTTTAACATTTCACTCCTGTATCAACTTTTTCTAAGTAGTGTATTATTTTAAAATTTCTTCCTAGTATATTTTTTTTATTTCTGCAAATAACATTAAATTAATTATAAAAAATTTATACTTTAAATGAATAAAATAATTTTAATATTTAACATTAAATTAAATATTAAAATTATATTTAATTTAAATAATAAAATTAATATTTTTTAAATTAAATACAATTTTAATAATATTAATTTATTAAATTAATGAAATTAATTTTAATAATTTTAATTTTAATTATTAATTTTAATAATATTAATAATATTATTAAATTAATAAAATTAATAATTATATTTGTTAAATTATTTTAATTATATTTAATTAAAATAATTTAACAAATTATATTTAATTTAACAAATTATATTTAATTTAATACTCTCTTGAGTGTAAAATACATAAAAACATGTAAAAGAATAATTTATGATTTTACAAGATTTGAAATAAACATGCATGCATGACAACAAATGCAATCTCGGACCACGTTTTCATTTAATCTCCGCTTAGACAGTATTAAATGCGAGCATGGATGCATGTACCACGATGCTGAAAACATGCACTTTTCTCGTTTGCTTTTACATCAATATCTAATGCTAAAAGTAATATATGGATACAATAAAGCTAGGAAGATATATAAAATAAAATAAAAATTAAATCTAAATATAATTAAATAAGTTAAAATATATAAATTAAGCAACGTGTTAACCTAACACAGGAAGATCAAGATACAAACCTACAAACACGGCGGAAACGTAAAGAATAATAACTGCACTCAGTGTTGCCAGATACACAGAGCTTATGGCTTCGTCCGCTGAGGTAGAAATGAGTCCATTCTGGAAGCTTCCAGAACTGCGTGACGTTACGTCCGACCACCGAAATCAAGTGGCATCAGTGGTGGTTAGTACTTGGGAGGGTGAAGATAAACAGGAAAGGAGATCCCTGACCACCTGTGTTGGAGGACAAAGCTGATAGGGGATTAGCAAGAAGCCCCAAGGGGAGGGAGGTGGAATGATTATTTTTACGTATGAAAAATGATAATTTTAATGTAATATAAACGGTATTTATAATGTATGATAAACAGTATTTATAATGCATGATATACGGTAATCCAAGAAAATGCCTTCGGGAAAAGGTTTTGAGAACAAAGCTGAAAGAGGATTTGAGCAGGGGGGTTAAAAGAAGGAGCGATAATGGTTATTTTTACGTATGATAAATTGGTATTTTTAATGTAATAAAAAACGGTTAATTTAACGTATAATAAACAGTAATATATACGTATTTAAAACGGGGTTTCTACATATGGTATGTTCATACACGGTAATTCATACGTATGATATACGGTATTTTTATATACCGTTTACTCATAACGGTATTATAACCAATGTATTACCGTTTATCATATAACACATACGAAAATATAACATATAAACAGTTTAACAATGGTTATAATACCGTATGTGTGTTAGCTGGGCATACACACTCGGATATTGTGGAATTTTTTACAACTCCACCCCACCTATTTTTCTAGTCAAATGAAAGTATCTGAGTTATTTTTCCATTATTTACATTATATTGCATCTTTGATATTTACTTTTCCAAAATCAAAGAAATCTTAAAAATTACGTCTTTTACTACCCACCACCTAATAAAAGATTTTTTGATCAATCAAAGAAAATTTAGATGTTTTCTCTTATTTTTTATGTGTCCTAATTATTTGATCCTCCAGTCAATTGTTATGATTTTTTTTAATTTACACTTCGTAATTTATAACCTTTCCTCAAAAATTCAACTTGAAGTTCATAAGTTTTTTCCCTGCATTTCGATTTGGTTCATGTACCTTTTAAATTCTGTTAAGATGTTTTTGTTTATTTCTTTTAAAGCTTTATAAAAGCAGAATTTAACATTTTCCCCAGATCCCTCCACCAGAGACTGCTAAAATGAAAGTGGAGTTATTTTTTTTTGTCTATATACGCTGTATATTTTGATATCACCCCCACTGAAATATTTTTATTTTTTTAATTTCTTCACCTCCACATTTTATTACCCTCCTTCTTTTCTAATGTATCCCCAGTGAATTCAAAATTGAAAAAGTTAATGTGCCACTTTGTTTAATTATCACACTCCTTTTTTAAATAGCTTTTTTTAATCATCAGGCCCCCCCCCCCCCCTCTTACCTAGAATTTAAAATTTTTAAGGAGTCATTGATCTGGAAATGCATGTCAAATTTCAAGATTGCCAGATGTATAAGTCATATTTTACAGGGGAGGTATAAATAGACAAAAGTAGTTTAACTACTGAACCTTGAAATTGATTTTACCACTAGTTACCTTTACAAAAAATTTAAATTTGTGAGCACACCAATTTAGTGCAACCATTTGGAACTGACTGAAGAATTAATTGTAAAATGTAATATATCAATGGAAAAAGGAATGTAGTTGTGTAAATATGTTTCTGTGTAAATTTTGTTATGTATGGTATGTTCTTAAGAATTGTATTTTATTGCTTTATGATATACAAAATTTATATGTGACAAGGACAGGGGGGGGGGGGGACGGCCCTGCTGGGACTAACAGACCACCAATGATTTTGAATGCTGAAGCTGCATTTAGAAGAAACCAGAATTCTGAGAGAAGAAGCAGTGCTTATCATAATCAATGAAGCAGACATGTTAATGTACCATGCACTTCACTGCATCAACCTTCTCCTACAGGAAATCATGAGTAACAAGACGCTATTTGGAGGAAAGGTTATGGTTTTAGGTGGTGACTTCAGACAGACACTTCCTGTTATTCCTCAAGGAAACAAAACTGACATCATCGGTACGTCAATCAAAAGTTCTTTACTGTGTTCAAGATGTTTAAGCTATTAATGAACATACAGTTACAAGATTAGGATGATTTCAGTAAGTGGCTTCTCAAAATTAGGGATAGGAATCTTAACAAATGACTGTCATCTGACAGATTATAATATCGAAATACCTTCAGAATTTTTGAATGAGACTGGTATTATCAACACAATCTATAGATTTTCAATTGATGAGAATTATGTAAAGAAACTGTCAATGAAAATAATAGTTACAACTAGAAACAAAGATGCCCTTGCCTTAAACAATACAATATTTGACTTTCTCCCCACTTAAGTCAAAATTTACAAAAGTGCAGACTCCATTGTAACAGAGAACCCAGACAACCATACTACCTACTGTGATATTATGTTCTTGTATTGGCAACACAAACTTTAGGTATTTGAAGAATGGCAACGCTGCTATGTTTGTTGATGTTCCAATTACTAGCGTGTGATACTGTTTTGCCATCTTGTCATGCATCATTCTAGTTGATTAAAGCTTTCTTTAAGTCTCACCCGTTTTCTAATGATCATTTCTATTACAATTTAATCAACTAGAATTCTTGGATCTAAATTCACATAAGATGGAGCAACTTCTCAAGCCAGAGAGATTCAAAGTGGATCCAATGTGTGTAGGAGAGGAAGCAAAATGGAAACATTGGAAACTGACATTTTCGAATTTCCTGGGCGAAGTTCAGCATTTGACTGAGGAAAATAAGTTTCATCTCTTATGTAATTACATTTCGGCGGGTGTTTATCAGCATATCAATGAGACAGAAAACTATGATACGGCTATTACTGCCCTGGATTCTGTTTACGTTACTAAACGAAACAAAATATTCGCCAGACACTGTGTGGCTTCGAGAACCCAACAATCGGGAGAGTCTGTGAGTGAATATTTACAGATTCTTAAAAAAATGAGCAAAGATTGTGATTTCAAATCTGTTACAGCTGAACAACACAAAAATGAGTATATTAGAGACGCATTCATCCGGGGTTTAAGGAGCACTCGAATTCGAGAACGCCTGTTGGAGAACACTACAATTACATTGGATAATGCATTCGATCAGACTAGGGCATTAGAACTGGCAGAACATCACTCTGCTTCATATTCTGCAACTTCGAATTCGGTACCTGTGGCTGCTATGGAACAGAAAGATGAAAAACCCGAGGAGACTTACGCAACTGCAGCTATACCAGCCCGCACCAGGAGATGCTTTTTTTATAGGAATGACCGCCATGTTCATAACGTCTGCCCAGCCAAGGATGCACTATGTAGAAGGTGTGGAAAGAAAGGTCATTATCAGAGAGTTTGCAAGTCTAGACTGTTGCGCCCCCCCCCCCCCCCCGAACAATTCTACAGCATCAGTTCATACTTTGGCATCAGCATTAATTGTCCCCAGTTGTCTTCAAAAGTCTATTACTAAAGTGGATATAAATGGAATAGAGCTGAATGCTCTCATCGATACTGGCACACTCAGTTTTCTAAACCAATGTCTGGTAAAAATGTGTTGAATACTAGTGAAGCCATACTTTGGTAGAATAACTATGGTAGGCTAACTCTTCCTTAAGCTCGGACATTACCGTCTGTTCCATGATAACAATAAAATTACAAACTTATTCATATATAAACATAGAGGTGTTAATCATGAAAAACGTCTGTGCAGATTTTCTGATTGGCCATGACTTACTAAAAAATCGTTCTTCAGTTGAGATTGATTTCAACAGTGACAGACCACCTCTGAAAATCTGCTCATTGGCAATTGCTCAAGTCCCCTCTGTCTCACTGTTTTCTAATTTAACCCCTGACTGTAGACCAGTGATCACGAAGTCAAGGCGTCAAACGGAAGAAGATAGACTATTTATAGTTGCGGACGTAAACAAACTACTCGAAGAAGGTGTAATCGCACCCAGTAATTCACCTTGGCATGCACAAGCATTTGTCGTAAAAGGAGAACACAACAAGCCCAGAATGGTTGTCGATTACTCACAGACAATTAATAGATTTGCAATGCTCGATGCTTATCCTCTTCCTAGAATTGAACTATTGATTTCACAAGTGTCTGAATATGAAATATTTAGTACTATTGATCTTAAAAGTGCCTACCATCAGGTACCCATATTAGAATCTGAAAAACACTACACAGCTTTTGAAGCTGAAGGTAAACCGTATCATTTTCTACATGTCCCTTTCGGTGTGACTAATGGGGTAGCATGCTTCCAGAGAATCATTGATAAAATAATTAAGGATGAAGGTTTAAAAGGCACTTTTCCATATCTTGATAATGTAATGGTATGTGGGAAAAATCAAAGGGAGCATGACTGCAACTTGGAAAAATTCACGATTACTGCTAAGAAATACAACTTAACACTGAATGATGAGAAGTGTATTTTTTCTACTAAATCGATCAAACTACTAGGATACTCTATCGAGAACAAAACTATAAAACCTGACCCCGACAGACTGGCTCCGCTGTTGAACTTACCTATTTCTAAAGACACAGCCTCTCTACAACGTGCGCTGGGCATGTTTGCCCATTACTGCCATTGGATTCCCACATTCTCTGAGAAGATTCGCCCCCTCTTGGTTAAGGGTCCCTTTCCTCTTCCAGAAGTTGCTGTGAAAGCTTTTGACTCATTAAAGACCGATGTAGCTAATGCCTCCTTGTTTGCTATTGAGGACAACATACCCTTTAGAGTGGAAACAGACGCCTCTGATTTTGCTATAGGGGCTACCTTGAGTCAAGCTGAATGTCCTGTGGCATTCTTCTCAAGAACTCTGAACACATCTGAGCAGAAACATTCCTGGATTGAAAAGGAGGCCTATGCAATTGTTGAATCTCTACGGAATTGGCGACATTACTTAATTGGTAGACATTTTGAAGTTTTTACTGACCAAAGATCAGTCAAATTCATGTTTGATCAGTGTCATAACAGTAAAATTAAAAATGAGAAAATCATGCATTGGAGATTGGAACTTACCTGCTTCAAATTTGATAAACGCAACTGCGGATACTCTATCAAGAATAATGGTGGCTACCAGCTCAGGAGTGAATATAAGAGAATTACATGAGACATGTCATCCGGGAATCACCCGGATGTATTATTGGATCAGATCTAAAAATTTAGCCTTCTCTTTGGATGACATTAAGAGGGTCATAAACGCTTGCCCTTGTTGCAACGAAGTCAAACCAGGATTCTGTAAAAATGAAGAAAAATTAAACAAAGCACCTGCTGCTTTTGAAAGATTAAATCTTGATTTCAAAGGACCTTTACCAACAGTTCCCAGGAACCGCTTCCTCCTGACTGTAGTAGATGAGTTTTCAAGATTCCCCTTTGCAATTTCCTGTTCTGATATCTCGGCATCTACCATTATAGCTCACTTGCAAAATATCTTCTCAATTTTTGGAATGCCGGCTTACAGGGGCGGTAAATGGGGGGCGCGGTTGCTCCCCCAAATTTTTCTTATTCTGGACCAAAACTGAAAAAGCGTAAAAAAATTCCAAGCAAATTCAGTGAAAAAAAAATCCCCAAGGTGAAAAAGTCCCCATGATGATGTTAAATCATTTCACAGATTCAATATGAATTTATAGATTCAGTATCTAATGAAATTGAGTCAAGATTTAATGAGAACAATATATCCGTTTTGTTTGCCCTTAGTTCAGTATTATCCGGATAAGATATCGGAAAAGTAAAAGAAAAAGTTTCAACCATATGCAAAGTATTAAACTTCCAGAAAGAGGAATTGCGACTGTTTTACTCAATGGTGAAAAATGTAAACATAGACCATACCAATTTTAAAAGTCACCTGGATTATTTTAAAGAGCGGAATTTAAAAAATGTGTTTCCTGTCATAACATTATTAGTTAAGTTATTTTTGACTGTGTCAATCAGCTCAGCCAGTTGTGAAAGGTATTTTTCGTGTCTCAGGAGGTTGAAAAATTATTTTCGCAATACAATGGTACAAGAAAGACTTTCATCTTTAGCTACTTTAGCTATAGAATACCCCTGGATTATGATGATATTATAACAATATTTTCTCTTCATCTAGACTCTAAGAACCGGCGTTTAAAACTTCAATAACAGGTAAATAAATATAGATAATTGTATTTAGAAAAATTATGTTAACAACAATTATGTTACCACAATTATGTACAACAATTATTTTTCTCAACATCAATTTACTTTTGTGATCCCTCTCCTCCCCCCCCCCCCCCCCCGTTAAAAAACATTTTATTTATTTCATATTGGGGATTTTCGTACAAATCTTGCACCCCCAAATGAAATGCTGAAATGCCGCCCCTGCCGGCTTACATACATTCTGATAGAAGCTCATCTTTTATGTCCCGTGAGTTAAAATCTTTTCTCACTCCACTTGGGATAGCGACTAGTAGGACGACTGCTTACAATCCACAAGGAAACAGCCAAGTCGAAAGATACAATGGAATCGTATGGAAAACTATCCAGCTGGCCATAAAATAAAAAAACATGGTAATTGAACAGTGGGAAAGGGTTTTACAACCTGCCTTACATTCGATTCTCTCCCTTCTATGCACCTCCACGAATGCTTCACCTCATGAATGAATGTTCTCCCACACTAGAAGATCCTACAGTGGTTGCTCCATACCTACCTGGCTTTCACATCCAGGTCCAGTGCTAATGAGAAACAACACATGAGCTAATAAGTATGAGCCTATTGTGCAGGAAGGACAAGCACTCATTGAAGCAAACCCAGACTATGCTTATGTTAGACTCCCAGACGGACGTGAAACCAGTGTCTCTATACGGCACTTGGCTCCTAGAGGGGAACCCTTTTACCTATCAATGACGGCAGGGACAGCGGTAGCAACCATCTGCCTTCTTCTGATTTTCTGAATTCTAAATTATCTAACGAACATACAAAAACCCCACCGGTGAGTCTCAGAAATATGACAGAAGATGAAGCTCAAGACAGTGTACCACCATATCCTAGCAGTCCAGCTTCCTCATCAGAGAACTTCTGTAAGAATACTGGGGAGATGTCCCAGGATCCTGCTACACTTTGTCCCAGCAGACCGAAACACCTACCTTCCTATTTAGCAGACTATGTGATTGATTAACACTATGAGAGGGGTGAATGTGATATTATGTTCTTGTATTGGCAACACTAACTTTAGGTACTTGAAGAATGGCAATGCTACTATGTTTGTTGATATTCCAATTACTAGCGTGTGATACTGTTATGCCATTTTGTCATGCATCATTCTAGTTGAAAGCTTTCTTTAAGTCTCACTCGTTTTCTAATGATCATTTCTATTATACCTACAAAGCCGAGTTCCTTAATACACAGATGCCCACATTCTTAATTTGATAATTGGTTCTTTAGTTATGCTTATAAGGAACATGAATACAAAAGAATGTCTGGAAAATAGCACATGCCTGTTTGTTAAGGAAACATGCAATAATTTCATTAAAGAGGACATATTTACTTGCACAGACAAAGGAGAAACCATGCTTTTACTTCAAATAGATATCTGATCTACTGATACTGACTTTCTCTTCATCCTTAATCGAGAACATTTCCCCATCATCCCTGCATTTGTCATTACCATAAATAAAGCACAAGGACAATCATTCGACAAAGTTTGAATTTTTCTCAGGGAACTAGTATTTTTACATGGACAATTGTACATTGTACTTACCAGGACATGATTTAATGAGAATTAAAAAAAAAAATTCTAGAAGATGGTGAACAACAAGGTCATTTGTTGAATAACGCAAAAAACTTTTACTTAAAATGTGGTTTATATTGAAATATTCTATTAACATTAAAATAACCTATCTGTTTTCTATTATTATATATATGTTTTCTATTTCTATTCTATTAACATTAATGCATTAATAAAAAAAAATAATTATTTTTCTTCCTTAATGATTTGGATTTCTTCAATTTTTTTTTTTCAGTATTCAGTATTTTTTTTAAACAATATCCAAAAAAAATTGATACAAACTCATGCGATATCTTGCATCATTGATTTTCAATGGGTTATAAGCTAGCATAATAATATTGGCCTATCTCTGTACTGATGATGATGATGATAGAGACTAACTGGCTATCTCTGTGGTAGCGGCTTCTCTATCAGGGATCACCTCTCTGATCAAGATCTATCTACAAAGTCTTCGATTTACTTTTTTAAAAAATCTTAAATTTTCACTCCACATCTCCCTAAAAATCCTCCCAACTTAAGGGAGGCTATAACTTAACCCTATCTAACTATTGATTATGCTAGATTTTTTTAAAACACGCTAAGGGTTGGCTTTATTGAAAATATAGCACAAAAATTCAATATTTTTGTAAGACCACTTTCCCATAGTTCATATGATCTGGCTTGACCTCTAGGATCATCTTCCTTTAGCAAGCAAATCCAGTGTATCCCTTGAAATGCTAGAACCTCTACTCTGGACTGCTTGTGGGGTGCTTGCCTATATCTGCTGCAGGCATAGGTGCTGACTACGGGGGACACAGGGGAACGAGTCCCCGCTGAACTTTTCCAGAGGGTTTTTTCCCCCCTCTGGCAACATTCAAGATTTTTTTCAAACTTCATATTTTACTAAATACCAGAAAATGAAATTTTTTAAACAAAAATAGCTGAAAGAAAATCCTATCAACGTAAATGTCATATTTCAGTTCAGTCTTGTTCACATCTTTCTTTCCATGGTGCTATAAACTATCTCACACACAAACCAAGCTCTTTTTTAACCCATTAAACATGTTTACGCTAGTAGTATATGGGGCTGACTCTGGGACACCCAGAGTCAGCCCCATATACTACATATTCCTATCATATTTCAAAGATTTAAGACAACCTCTGAGACCAAGCATGCATAAAATCATTAAAATATGGGTATTTTTTTAAAAATCAAAAATCAAGAGAGTTTTAAGACTCTAAAATTTCATGTTTTTTAACTTAAAAAATGAATTATATGAATATTATAGAGACCAAATTTTAACTTTTTTTAAGATAAATGATCAAAAGATAGGCTACTCTATTTTGGGGTTACCATAGGTTAAATAAATGCGTGAAAAAAGAGGACTTCCAAAATGTATGGAAGTCCTCTAAACTTTAAAATAAATAGGGGATAGACAGCCCCATATACTACATATTCCTATCATATTTCAAAGATTTAAGACAACCTCTGAGACCAAGCATGCATAAAATCATTAAAATATGGGTATTTTTTAAAAAAATCAAGAGAGTTTTAAGACTCTAAAATTTCATGTTTTTTAACTTAGAAAATGAATTATATGAATATTATTGAGACTGAATTTTAACTTTTTTTAGATATTTATGAGGGGACCGTTAGTCCCCCCATAGATAAAAGGATGAAATTAAATAAAAATGCGTGAAAAAAATAAACTTTAAAAGAGATCCTAGGATTACAAAGTGACTTAAAATATATCGAAACGTATATTACGGACGCGTTTTATAGATTCCTTTAAAATAAACAGTCCTCCATAAGGTGAAAAAAAAGGATTTATATGAAAAAAAAATCTTTTTTTGAAGAACTAAACAAAATTAAAAAAAGAATTATAATCAAAGAAGAAATATTTAAGACTGTTGTCCTAGATATGGAAATCCTACATTATTTATAAATCTTCTTAACATCATGGGTATTTTATCTTCATCATACCGTATTTCATTTATTCTAGGCAAAAATATTAATTCAGTTAAAGATGTAATATCGTTTTCTCTACAATATAATTTTTTTAAATTAGTTAAATTTTTTATTCCTTCAAGAGATGTAATATCATTTTCACTACAAGATAGTATTTCTAAATTAGTTAAGTTTTCTATACCTTCAAGTGAAGTTAATCTATTATCTACACAATATAATTCTTTTAAATTAGTTAAATTTTTTATTCCTTCAAGAGATGTAATATCGTTTTCACTACAAGATAGTATTTCTAAATTTATTAAATTTTTTATTCCTTCAAGTGAAGTTAATCTATTATCATTACAACTTAATTCTTTTAAATTAGTTTCTATACCTTCAAGAGATGTAATATAGTTTTTACTACAAGATAGTATTTCTAAATTAGTTAAGTTTTCTATACCTTTAAGTGAAGTTAATTTATTTTTATTACAATTTAATGTTTCTAAATTAGTTAAATTTTTTATTCCTTCAAGAGATGTTAATTTATTACCTCTACATTTTAATACTTTTAAATTCGTTAAATTTTCTATTCCATCAAGAGATTTTAATCTATTATTTTTACAATCTAATGTTTCTAAATTTATTAAATTTTTTATTTCATCAAGAGATGTTAATTTATATCCCTCACAATATAATTCTTTTAAATTAGTTAAATTTTCTATTCCTTCTAGAGATGTATCACAATATAATATAAAAATAGATTTCACTTCAGTAGGATTCTCTATATTTAAGAAAGACATAGTTTTTTTTTCCATACCATTATTATATACAACATCCATTTATATAGAAACATTTTTATTAAATATTTATTTATCCTCTTTGTTAGTTAATTGTCTCAAAAGATAAACACTCTCTCTCAAGACTGATTTAACTTCATATATCTCTTCAAAAATTTTCTCTTGGTAAGGTTCTATTTCATTATGACCAAACTTTTTATTTAATTCACTCATCTGTATAGCTTGTACTTTTTTCCAATAAACATTAAAAAAGTGATCAGGTAATAGCTCAAATTTATATTTAATCAAATAACAAAAATCTAATTTATGCATAAATTCTTCTATAAAATTTTCACTAAATGTTTGATATCTAGTTATATACAACCAATTTAAATCATCTTTTAATACTCTCATGGTATCTTCTGTAAGCTTTTGAAATATTGATACTTTATATAAATCTAAATTATCAGAAAATTTTATGATAAATTCGTTACTTAAAGTTTGATATTGAGATATGTTTACCCAATCTACTTTATCTTTACATTTTTCAATAAAATCTTCTGATAATTTTTGATATCTAGAAATTTTAGGCCAATCATCAGGTTGAGCAAATTCTTCAATAAAAGATTCAGACAGTGTTGAATATTGTAAAACTAAATCCCAATGTACATGACTAATAAGATTTCTAATTACATCTTCAGATAAATTTTTTCTGGAAAATTCATTCCAATCAATATCCATTTATTAGAAAGAAATTTTTTCAATATGCATATAAGGTTTTAAAGCGTTACCATCAGATTTTATCCATAATGTAATGATATCATCACGTTTACCATAAGCAAAACATGTTACTGTATTTGTATTAGCATTTAAAATTTCCTTAACATTGATTTCTAGAGATATCAGTGAACTTTTATCGTATATATATATATTTTCTACATATATAGCTATATATATAGATATTTTCATATACATATCTGTAGTTAATAGCATCTCTGGGGTCAGTAATTTAGAACTCATCATATTGAAATTTACTTTTGTAAATTTTTCATCTATAAAAATAAGATCATCTACAGTAATCCAGATATCTCTATTATCTAAATATATTTTATTGACAACATCGTTATCATTTTCAGGTTCAGAAACATTAGTAATTATTTTATTTTTTACATCAAATTTATCATTCTGTAATATTAACGAATTTTTTTCAAAATATCTTTTATTCACAACATTTTTTTCATCTTTAGGATCTGCAACATTTCCTATTCTTTTTCCTTTTGCATCAAAAGCTTTTCCTTCTGAAGAATGTAAAGTTGTTTCATCTAATTCTTTTATTCTCTTGCCTGTTTCTACAGTAAAGGATAAAAAACTCTCATTATATTTAGTTTCTATATGATCTCTCAATTCATGATGATTATTCTCTATTTTATTCAAAACAAAACTTTTAGTGGTTAAATCTAAATCATCTATAGGATTTTCACAATTTTTTAAAATTCTATTTTCCATATCATAATTTCCGTCATTCATTAATTTAAAACCTATACCAGGAGGTCCAATAGGTCCTTCTTTCATTTGATCATCATAAGGTGGATAATAAGCACTCATTTATTTAATTTTAAGATTTTAAACTCTTAACCATTGTTATAGTTTTATTTTTTAAATTTATAAAACATCTCTTTCTTTCTTTAAAAATAAAATAAAACTTATATTCCTTTTGACTATTCGTTATCCAATTAAATTCAATATCTAAATTATTTAAATCGGTATAGTTTTCATGATTTGATGAGTCAAAAGGAAAAATAGGATACAGTTTACCAAAATTCTCCTTATTTATCAAAGGTCCTGTTTCTGTATTATTATCGTAAAGTCCTTCATGTAAAAGAGCTTCATACACTCTAATATAATCTTTATTGGCAAAATTTGTTTTATAACGCATAAGAGGAACTTGTTTATTATTAATCATCAACCAGCATTCTGCCATATCTATATGATCAAATATCATATTATTTTTTTCATAATTATTATCTCTTTCAACATATTGAGGAATAACATAGACACTTAAAACTTCATCTGACGCTGTTGTTGCTGTCACAGATCCGCTGTTGCTTCTATAAGGGCCTACCATCTTAAATCTATGTCGATCCCAATTTACCTCTATATCTTTATGAGATAGATATGATTCCAGAAACAAACTTTCTGCAGAATTTTTTAATTCTATATAAGGTAAATGTAAGGTTAAACCTTCAACTACTACCTTATAATTTTCGTTTCTTATATTAGTATATATCATATTTTTATTTTCATTTCTTTGAATTTCTATTTTCACTTCAAAACCTGAAATTATCTTTTCATATTCTCTAAAGAAATCGATTATATCTTTTAAAGGTGTCCATATTTTAACGACATTGCTATCTTTCGTTAGTTCCCATCTCTTTGTGAATCCTTGGTTATAATCTTTATTCATTTTCAAATTATTAAAAAACTCAGTTATTTTAGTAGTATCTTCTAAAGTACCATCATATTTGAACTCATTACGGTCAGCTGAATCAGATGTATCTAGATAAAAAAATTCATTTTGAGCTTGTGATGTTACATAATCAGGAGTATAATGAATTAATCTTAAAACATGATTCATGATTGAAAAATTTGACTGTGTATTTGATTCAATTTCAGTATCTCCTATATGTACTTTTAAAGTTTTGATAAAACCTCCGCCATTTACCAGACTCACATTTTCGTTTCCAATGGATGATTTATCATTTTTTGTAATTTTTAATTTTAGTTCAAGATATCCTCTAGAATATAAAATTTTTGCTTTAGTATCATTAATATGAAAAACATAGGTAGCATTCTCATCTGAACTATGTTCTTTTGGATGAATTTCTCTTAATTCATAACTTTTAATGTGATCATTATAATAATAACGAGTATCACTTAAATCATAAATCATTTATTTAGGAAGAATTTTTAAACCACCTCCTTTCTTTTTCATAGAAAATATTACATTTAATATATTCTTAGGTTTCAATAAAACCTTTAAAAATCCTTTTATTTTTTTACTTTTTCTCATTTATTTAAGAAGAAATAAAATTAAATTCTACAGCTCCTTTATTTAAATCTATTAATTCACCGTTTTGATTAGTAATCCTCATTTTTATTCTTTCAACAGGATCTACTTTAACAGGAAAATATATCCAATTATTAAATTCTTTTGAAATTATACTACCTGGAGGGTTTTTATTAGTGAAAGAATATATGACTTCTGAATTATATTGATTTATTAAAGATCCTTTTACAACATCACAGTGAATATAAATATTATCATTTCCATTAGATATATTAGCAATATGTTCACCTTCAACCTCTGTTTCTTCATCATAACTTCCATATGTAGGATTTAAAAAGCCTATAATTTTATGAAAGTTACTTTTTGTAAAATCAATTACCCAACCATTTTTCAGTTTAATAGATATTCTTTGTCTTGCTTCAATAATACCAAATTTCACAGGTGGATCCTCACCGAATATTTTCATCATATTCTCATTTAATCCTCTTATAGTATAATTACCATTTGAGATAGTAATTGTTATATCTGTGCCTAATGTATACAATCTAAATATGTTATTTCCATAATTCTTACTTATATTAAACCAGGAAACTTCCATAGAGAATGAGTGTAAAGCTAATTTTTTTATTTTAAGAGGTGTAATAAAATTTACAGTAAATTCCTCTGATCTCTCATGACCTTCAGATTTTAATATTATCATTTATACATAACAAAATTTTCATTATAATCACTAGGTTTTTGTGTAGGAAATGATTTGAGAACATTTTTAGGTGATATACCTTTATTCCTTTCTCTTATATATTTCATACAAAATATACCACATTTCACAGATGAAGGTTTCTGTAAAAAACTATCATTATAACCTATTTTTTTATTGGATGTAACAAGAAATGATTTAATATTTTTTGGAATATAGTCCTTCTTCATATTGTCATATTCACCAAACGGATCAAAATATTCCACATATTTATATTTAGGATCATTATAATAACAAACCCAATGAGTTCCGGGACCTGTTGATACATCTAAATTAATGATTCCATTTTCAAATTTTCCTATAGTTTTAGGTAATAAATCGGAGGTAAACACACCTCTAAATCCTTTTTCATTTTTCATATTTTCTATAATCATTTTGTCGCTAATTCCCACTGTTGATATATTCCCTTTCCAAGTTTTTTTTTTTTCCCAGATCCCTTTTTTTGCACAGCTGAACTAGCTAATCCTGATAAAGCACCTGTTGCTAATGCTGGAACTGCTAATTTAGCAGCGGTTATTAAAGAGGGTATAAGTGCCGCTAGAAATGGTAAAAATCCTCCATTTTTATCTAATTGAGTTTTACTGATTGTAATTCTTTTTTTATCATTAATATGATTAATTTGAGTTTTAGTTAAATACATCTCATGATTAGGAGTTTTAGATTTATCTATTTGTAATGTTACTTCTTCTTTATTTTTAAAAGCTGATTTAAGTTTATTTTTCTGACCTTCACTCAAATATACTTTATTTTTTATCATTTATTAACAGAGAAATTGTTTATGATATCGTTGTACATCATTATAAGTCATTTCTTTATTTTTTAATAACATATCTAACAATAAAGTTACTTGATTATACAATTTCTTTGATTTACTTCCGTTACATATTTTTTCTGTTAAATTTGATAATACATTCAATCCTTTACCTACCTTCATTTCTTTGCTACTTCGAATCATATTTAATCTATGCATATAATTTTGCAACATATTTTCTTTATTTTTAATTTCTTTTATATCATTCTTTTTCTGGTTTAATTCCTCCTCTGAAAAATTTTTAGCTCTAGAAATTGTACTTTTTAAGTTGCCTCTTTTCTTAGATAATCCTTCTTTTAACTGTTTAGCTCTTCCATACATCTCCTCTAATTTTTCTTGATCGTTTAAAAAAACTGACGGTCTGTATAATTTTTCTTCTTTTAAATATTTTAAATTTAAATTTTGATCAATATCATAAGTATAAGATACTAATTCTTTCACAGCTTCAATAGGCTCTTCTATAGATGGAAATGTAATATTTTCTACAACATTTTGAATACTTTTCACAATATCTTTATTTGATTTTTCATATTTTTCAATTTCTTGAGTGATTGGTTTATGAAATTCCTCTAAGCTCTTTTGAATACCTATTTTTTCTTTTAGTTGATCTTCATTATTCTTTCTTATTTCTTTTTCTATTTTTACTATTTTAATTGAATCTTTTATTTGCTTTAAAAACTTATGTTTCCGTTCTTTTTCTAAGTTCATTTATATAATATTAATTTTTTTACTGCAGCAAATTTTATTTTTACTGCTAGTAAATTATGATAAAAATTAAAGATTACACAGAACCAGAAGAATTACCTGATCCTAAACAACATCCTTTGTTACCTAAACATCCATTTAGATTGCTTATAGTAGGATCTTCAGGTTCAGGTAAAACAAATTTACTGTTAAATTTGATTTATGATTTATTATTTTTTGATACATTATATATATGTGCAAAAGATTTATACGAACCTAAATATTCTAAATTACAAGAAATGTATACATTGTTTGAAGATATAGAAAGAGAAGATATTTTGAAATGTAAGAATATAAAGAATAAGAAAAGATTATTAAAATTATATGATAAATTAAAAAAAAAAGTATTATTTTCTTCAGATCATAATTTTATTACTGTAGATGATTTAAATCCTACATTAAAGAATTTAGTTATTTTTGATGATTGTGTGATTGAGAAAGATCAAAAAAACATCGAAGAATTATTTATCAGAGGTAGAAAGAAAAACGCATCCTTTATTTATTTAACTCAGTCATATTATTTAACACCTATCAATATAAGAAGGAACTGTAATTACGATATATTTTTCACTCTACAACCAAAAGAAAATCAACAGATTATAAGAGAGATAGATGGTTTATTAAGTACTGAAGAATTCAAACAAATGTATAATAAAAGTGTTCAAGAAAAATATGATTTTTTTATGTTAGATTTAGTTAATCCAGAAATAAGATACAGGAAAAAATTTAATCCTTTATAAATGGATGTATATTTAGAAAAAAGATTATATGTTTACAGAAAGAGTAGAAATATGTATCAAAAGATAAGTATTTCATTATCATTAAGTAAGGTTATTCTAAGTGGAACGGGTTTATCAGCAATAGCCTTTCTACCTCTTGCTTTTTTAAGTTTATCAGTTGGTATAGTAGAAGCCATAGATCTCGCATTAAAAATAGCAGAAAGGAAAGAAGAATATAGACATTGTTATAATTTTTATAAAGAACTCATTAATTCGTTTAAAGCTAAGGATATGACAGAAGAAGAAATTTATATGTGTGAAAAGGATTTCATAAAAAGTTTAAAATTTAATCCAGTTGAAAAATACGTAAAACAAATGCAATTGAATGGATATAAATTTCTAAATAAATAAATGGTGTGTAAAAAAATATTCATATTTTTAAAGAAATAAAAGGTGGAGGTTATGTAGGTTTAATTAGAGGTGGTGATATTATTGGATGGTTACAAGATAAAATAAATCCTCCAGAATTACATTTACCAGGATATCAATATTGTGGTCCATTTACAAAATTAGAAAAAAGATTAAAAAGAGGTGATCCTGGAATAAATAGAGTTGATAAAGCATGTAAAGAACATGATATTGATTACAATAAAACAAAAGATACAAAACTGAGACATGTTGCTGATCAAAAATTAATAGATGATCTAAATGATATACAAGATCCAACATTTCAAGAAAGATTAGCTAGAGGAATTATTAAACCTATTATTAAAGCTAAAAAAACTTTTGGATTAGGTCTTTCTATATATTGTGTCAAGTGTAAAGATAAAACCCCAACTAAAAATTATTATAAAACTACTTCTAAAAATAATAAACCAGTTGGTAAAGGTATCTGTACTATTTGTGGAAGTAAAAAGAATACTTTTTTAGGGAGTTAAAAGAGACATATTATAATCCAGAAACAGGTTATTGTGGAATTAATGAATTGAAAAGAAAAACAGGGTTATCTAATGTTGAAGAATTTTTACATGAACAAGATGTATATACGAGATATAAACCTGTCATTCGTAAATTTAAAAGAAGAGTTTATGTTCCAAACAGTAATAATCAATTTGACGCTGATTTGTTATTTATAAAAAATTATAGCAAATATAATGATGGAACTAATTATTTGTTAACGGTTATAGATGCTTTTAATAAATATGCTTGGGCTTTTCCTATAAAAAGAAAAACATCTGAAGAAGTAGTACAAGGTTTTAAACAAGTTTTTAAAGAAAGAATACCAAAATTCATTTTGACAGATGAAGGTACTGAATTTACAGGAAAACAGACACAAAAATTATTTAAAGATAATAATATACATTGGTTTACAACTAAAAATAAAGAAAAAAAATCTGCAATAGCTGAGAGATTTAATAGAAGTATAAGAGAAAAAATTATAAAATATATGTATGCTAACAATACTAAAAGATATATTGATGTATTACCCAAATTACTTAAAAATTATAACAATTCATATCATAGATCAATAAAAATGACACCTGTTGAGGCTAGAGAAAATGAATCTCAAGTTTATAAAAATTTATATACTAAAAAGATTATGAAAAAACCTAAATTTAAGATAGGAGATAGTGTTAGAATATCTACAATTAAGAAAACATTCAGGAAAGTAGATGATTCTACATTCACTGAAGAGATTTTTATAGTTTCTGAAGTATTGAAAACAGATCCAATTACTTATCGATTAAAAGATTTAAACAGTAAAGAAATTGAAGGAACTTTTTATGAAAATGAAATGGTAAAATATAATAAAAAAGATGATGTATATAAAATTGAAAAAATCATAAAAAAGAAAGAAAATAAGTATTATGTAAAATGGCTAGGATATCCTGATGAATTTAATAGTTGGATAAATGAATAAGATGAAATTAATCTATGATTCGGAAGAAGAAGAACATTTTTATGTTATCGATTACGAAAGTTTAAAACAAAGATATAATAGTAGAGTTTGTTATTTTAATCGATTAAGAAGGAGATATAATATTTCTCAAGAAATTGAGGATATGTTTTTAAAATTTTTAGATTTTATGTATTATGAGAAATCAATTAACTATTACTATTTTATGAAAAAGATTTGTGATATTTTTAATATTGAAAATAATATAAAAGTTCAAAAAGTTAAAAAGAAATATGAAAAAATATGGAATGATTTTTTACAAAGTATTTCAAGAAATGTTTCTTAATAAATGGAGCTTACAAAAAAGTGCATACACTGTTTGACTATGAAATCAGTAAATGAGTTTTACATATATCATAGAAATGAAAAAATTTATTTCCAAAGTCATTGCAAATGTTGTGATTCCATAATCAAATATAAAAAATTTAAATGTGAATGTGGTATGCAATATACATATACACACAAAAAGCGATATTTAAAAAGTATTTATCACAGTAAGCATCTTGGAAAAAGTATTGTTAAAAATGTTTCCTAATAAATGGAGCTCAACTTAAAGACTATTAATGAACTTAGAAAAGTAGTAAAATTATTGAATATTAAACAACCTAAAGACTGTAAGAAGGATGATTTAATTAGATTATTAATTAAATATATAAAAGAAACTGGAGAATATAAATATGTTTTAGTAGATTTATTAAATTTAGATATATCAAAATACTTGGAAAAAAAGAAGAAAATATTTATTAGAAAACCTCAAAAACGTAATAAAATTAAAAAAATTTTTGATTCATTTAATTTGAAATTTGATAATAATGAATTTAAACCAAAAGAAGAAAAAAAGATTAAAACAGAAGTGAATCTTAAAAAATTATTTACAGTTGAGAATATATTTGGTTTGAAGTCAAAGACTATTGGTGAGCTTAGAAAAGTAGTAAAACAATTGAATATTAAGCAATCTAAAGGTTGTAAGAAAGATGATTTAATTAAATTATTAACTAAATATATCAGAAAAACAGGTGAATATAAACCTGTTTTAGTAGATTTATTAAATTTAGATATATCAAAATACATAGAAAAAAAGAAGAAAATATTTATTAGAAAACCTCAAAAACGTAATAAAATTAAAAAGGTTTTTGATTCTTTTAATTTGAAATTTGATAATAATGAATTTAAACCAAAAGAAGAAAAAAAGATTAAAACAGAAGTGAATCTTAAAAAATTATTTACTCCTGATCTTACAGAACAATTGAAACAATTTATTAATGAACCTAAAAATAGACGTAAACTTAATAATATATTTAATTATTTTGGTTTGAAATATAAAGATGGTGTATTGGTAAAAAAGAAAGAAAAGATAGTAGAAGAAGTTAATCTTGAAGATTTATTTAAATCTGATTATGAAATTGTTCAAATTAGTCAAAAATATATTAAAAAATATAACACATACAGATATATTTATAAAATTGTAGAAATCAATGAACTTAGACCTGAACAATATTATAACATCTTAAAGTATTTTTCAGAAAAGCTATTGGAAAAATAGAAGGAAAAGTAGATATTATAGTACACAATCCTATATTAAGTCAACCTTTTCATCCTAAAATGATGTCAACTAGAGAGGCTTATGATACCTATTTAGATGTTTTAACACATAAAATTGAATACAAAGAATTAGATATTAAAGAATGTACATTCAATTTTCATGTCATAGAATTACCACATGGTGGAAAACATCTAAAAATACTCAAAGATGATGATATCATAAACAAAAAGAGTATTTGTCAAATTAAAAATAACGATAATATATGTTTAGCTAGATCTATTGTAGTTGCTCTATCTATTCAAAATCCTGAACTTTTATGTAAAAAATTAAATCATGAAACATTAACTAAAAATGACATTCTATATATTAAAAAAGGTAGAATATTACAAAAAAAGTTAGCTGAAAAATTACATGAAATGTGTGAAATACCATTAGATATATGTAATTTAGAGCATGTTAAAATATTTGAAAAATTCTTAAATATTCAAATTACTATATTTTGTAGAGAAAATTTTAATGAAAGAATATACAATGGCACTTATAAAACTACTTGTATTTACATTTTAAAAAATAGAAATCACTTTGATGTGATTACATCTGTTACAGGATTTTTAGGAAAAAACAATTATTGTGATTACTGTAAGGTGAGTTATAAAAGAAGCGATCAGCATAAATGTTTATTAAAATGTGATAGATGTTTTATAAAAGATAGTAATTGTGAAGGTGATGATATCCAATGTAATGAATGTTTTCGAAGTTTTAAAGGTGAAAACTGTTTTGAAAATCATAAATTATCTGTTTGTGAAAGACTATGGAAATGTTTAAAATGTAAGAGAAATATTAACAGAAATAAAAGAACACCTGAAGATCATAAATGTGGAGAGAGAGAGTGTAAAAATTGTAGACAATTGGTCTCAAAAAATCATAGATGTTATATGAAAACAAAAAAAGCTAAGGGTAGTCCATGTATAAATATTTGTTCTACTCAAGAAAGATGTAATATATGTCAAAGATTTCCTGATGGTAGTATATGTGAAAACAAATGTAATTATAAAAGTAATGACAGATATAATTGGTGTAATGCATGTAAATATTCAGGATTTACACAAAAATATATGTTTTTTGATGTTGAAACGAATCAAGAAACAGGAAACCATGAAGTTAATTTAATTATAAATCAAGAATTTTATGGAGAAGAAAACATATTTAAGAATGAAAACGACTATTGTAAGTGGCTATTTGATAAGAAACATGCAGGTTATACCGTATTAGCTCATTATGGAAAAGGATTTGACTTTCAATTTATATCTAAATACTGCTTTAAAAATAAAATTAAAGTTTTTACAATCTATCAAGGAAATAAACTCATTTATATGCATGCAAACGAATATAATATAAGATTTATAGATTCTATAAATTTTACATTGATTCCATTAAGAAAATTCCCTAAAACGTTTAGATTAACAGAATTAGCAAAAGGATATTTTCCTCATTTGTTTAACACTATTAAAAATCAAAATTATGTTGGAAAATATCCAGATAAATATTATTATGGTTATAATACTATGACTTTAGAAGATAGAGAATTGTTTAATAAATGGTACATATCTGTAAAAAATGAAATCTTTGATTTTCGAAAAGAAATTATAAAATACTGTAGGTCTGATGTAGATATTTTAAGAAAAGGATGTTTGGAATTAAGAAGATTATTTTTAGAAATAGCTAATATTGATCCTTTTAAATATGTTACATTAGCGGGTGTTTGTATGGCTATATTTAGAGATAAATTCATATCTGAAGGTACAATAGCTATAGATGAAGAGATCATCAAACAAGATCAATACAGTAAAAAATCTATTGCTTGGTTAGATTATTTATTTCAAAAACATAAAATAAATATACAGCATGCTTTAAATGGAAGAGAGAAAAAAATAAAATTAGATAATAAAACTTATAAAGTAGATGGTTTTTACGATAATACAGTATATCAATTTCAAGGTTGTCATTGGCATGGATGTAATAGTTGTTACAGAAAATCTACTTTAAATAAACAAAATCAAATATGTATGGCTGATTTATATGAAAAAACAAAAAAGATAAATAATAAGATAAAAGACGCAGGATATGAGTTAATTGAAATATGGGAATGTGATTTTGATAAAGATAAAGAAATTAAAAAATATATGAAAAAAGAATGGAAAAGAGATTTTATAGAACCCTTAAATCCTAGAGATGCCTTCTATGGTGGTAGATGTGAACCAACCAAATTAAAATATGAAATGAAAAATAAAGAGAAAGGTCGATATATTGATGTATGTTCACTCTATCCGACTGTAAATTATTTTGATTATTATCCAATTGGACATCCTAAAAAGATCTATAATCCTGAAAAATATGATGAGAATTGGTATGGAATGATACAGTGTAAAGTACTTCCTCCTAGAAAATTATATCATCCTGTATTACCTTATAAAGAAGAAAAATTGATATTTAGTTTATGTAAATCATGTTCAAAAACATTTAAATGTAATGAAAAGAAAAAAGTGTTATGAAATAAGAAATAAATTATGTAATCATACAGATGATGAAAGAAGTTTTATAGGTACTTGGACTACAGATGAAATCAATTTAGCTATAGAAAAAGGATATAAAATTTTAAATATATATGAAGTTTGGCATTTTGAAAAGAAAACAGATAAACTATTCAAAGAGTATGTCAAAATGTTTTTAAAAATTAAATTAGAAACAGATGATAAATTACCAAAAGACATTAATAATTATAAAAAGATTGTTAAAGAAAAATTAGATATTGAATTAGGTGAAATAAAAGAAAATCCCGGTATGAGATTTATAGCTAAAATCTGTTTAAACTCTTTATGGGGTAAGTTTGGACAAAGAAATAATATGAAACAAACTGAATATGTAATAGATTTGGAAGATTTTTATAGAATTATATTGAATGATGAAATTAAAGATTTGAATATGATATTTTTAAATGATGATTGTGTACAAATGGATTATAAGATGAGAGATGAGTATACCCAGAATAATTTTAATACGAATATTTATATAGCAGCTTTTACAACTAGTTCTGCTAGAATAAGATTATATAAAATGCTTGATAAATTAGGAGATAAAGTAATGTATTATGATACAGATAGTATCGTTTATATTGATGATGGTACTAATAAAGTAAAAACAGGTTGTATGTTAGGAGAATGGACAGATGAATTAGGTGAAGATAATTATATGACTACATGGATTTCTGGAGCCAGCAAAGATTATGGTTACATTCTTAATAATGGATCTGTAAAAGGAAAAGTAAAAGGATTTAAGATGAGTTACGAGAGTGAAACTAAGCTTAGTTTCGATGAAAGAATGAAAACTATAACAGGTGAAACTGAATATATAGATGTAGAAATAAATCAGTTTCAAATACAAAAAGATAAAAATATTAAAGTGCATAAAACGAATAAAAGATACATGTTTGGATATGATAAAAGAAGAATTTTAGATAATTTTGATACTGTACCATTTGGTTATTAAAAAATGTTTACTAATAAATGGATGAGTGCTTAGGTGATATTCGAGCTTTAAATTTTACAAATTCTGTAGAAATTTACTATATGACTTATCTTTGTAATGTATTGTATGATATAAAATATGATAAAAAACTATTATCAGAAAGTTTTCATAGGTTGACTGAATTAATTGAAAAAGAAGAAAATGAAGATATTAAATTGAAAGGATTAGGAGTTTTATATGTTATTTCAAAGAATTTATTCTATTGGTCATGAATTTATAAAAAATGTTTACTAATAAATGGAAGAGTTCAATAGACTGAGAGGTTATCCTAAGGCGTTTAAATTAAATGATTTATATCCTGGGGAATATAATCTGATATCATTGAAAAAAATTAAAACCAAATATGGAGATACAGTAATTGCAAAGTTATATGTCGAAGATGTCGAAAAGAATTATTACCTATCGAATAAACATGGTATACTTTCTGATAAATCTATAAAGGAAATCAATATAGGTAGATATATATTTAAGTATTCAGGTATGATTAATGATAAATACGAATACGAATTACATGATAATTATTAATATCATAGCTGGTTTGAGATTATGAAGAACTTTACATACCTTTTTTCATATAAAATTAATCCATTGTAAGATCATTTAAATCTTCCTTCATTTTAATTACATTAGCTTGATTTATAGTTTTTTCTAATTTCGATTTTCTACAGTTATAATCATCAATAGTTTCTTCAATAGAAATTAAATCATTACTTATTTTTTTTAATCTCTTTTTTAAATCTCTTCGTTTTTCATATGATTTACGTAATTTATCTTTTACATTTATTAAATCTCTTTCTGTTTGGGCTAGTGAACCGACTGTATTTTTTTCTATAGATTTAAAAAAAGAATTGAATCGCGATTTTGCATTGATTTTTTCATCATCTGTTTCCATTCTGTTTGAAAGGAAAGTTTATCACACAGTGAACCCTTTATATAAACTGCTCTTCAAAAAGTGACCCTCACATCAGGAAGTGGTTTTTGTTTCAGGAAGCGATGTTAAATCTATAAAGCGATGTCAATAATTATTATTTTCCGGTCGTGTTAGAGAAATACACCACAAGCCAGGAAATGTTTTTGATAATAAATGACCTCAGACTTTTCAACCTCATTAAGACAGATTGCACGCTCATATAAACGGATGTATGATTATTTTCGGGTGAGAAAGCATTTTTATACTAGGTTCTTTTTATGGAACAGCATTTATTTTAAAACTTAATAAATTACTATCAAGATTTTATGATCTCTATAAAACGCGTCCGTAATTTACGTTTCGATATATTTTAAGTCACTTTGTAATCCTAGGATCTCTTTTAAAGTTTATTTTTTTCACGCATTTTTATTTAATTTCATCCTTTTATCTATGGGGGGACTAACGGTCCCCTCATAAATATCTAAAAAAAGTTAAAATTCAGTCTCAATAATATTCATATAATTCATTTTCTAAGTTAAAAAACATGAAATTTTAGAGTCTTAAAACTCTCTTGATTTTTGATTTTTAAAAAAATACCCATATTTTAATGATTTTATGCATGCTTGGTCTCAGAGGTTGTCTTAAATCTTTGAAATATGATAGGAATATGTAGTATATGGGGCTGTCTATCCCCTATTTATTTTAAAGTTTAGAGGACTTCCATACATTTTGGAAGTCCTCTTTTTTCACGCATTTATTTAACCTATGGTAACCCCAAAATAGAGTAGCCTATCTTTTGATCATTTATCTTAAAAAAAGTTAAAATTTGGTCTCTATAATATTCATATAATTCATTTTTTAAGTTAAAAAACATGAAATTTTAGAGTCTTAAAACTCTCTTGATTTTTGATTTTTAAAAAAATACCCATATTTTAATGATTTTATGCATGCTTGGTCTCAGAGGTTGTCTTAAATCTTTGAAATATGATAGGAATATGTAGTATATGGGGCTGACTCTGGGTGTCCCAGAGTCAGCCCCATATACTACTTACGCTAATGACAAAAACACCTGGTTATAGAACTTTTTTGACTGACCACTTAATTCAAAGAAAAACAGAATATTTACAGCCATGGGATTAGCATTTCCAAAAAATAGCTGTCTCCCTCCAGTAATGACTTTAGATGATAACCACGAAGTAGCTAGAGATGATTTATTTTGTCTACCTAAAGAGATCTTATCTGTAATTACTTCTGGATTCTATATACCAGTATTGTCTTTACAAATGGCATTCATTTTTTTTAAGCTGCAAACCCCGTGGGTAGCTTTATTCATGGTGAGCACTGGACGTTTGGCAGTCAAAATGCAGCAAGTCATTTGAGACCAGAAAGCTAGAATTTATGAGAAAGTAGAAAATATCAGATTCGTAGGAACCTTATGGAAAAATGGTTGTGTTTTGTAAGAGGACTTGGCATATGTTCAACTGGTATGATCTCGCATGAGTTATGTTTATGGTGTTGAAAGCCGAAGGGTTACCCAGGCTTTCTCTACTTAGATTACTCCTTGAAGGTTGAAGGCAGTGTGATGTTTAGGTTCTGTTAATAAAGGTTTCATTTTGGTTTGCAATGAAAAAGAACTTAATATTTTTGTGCTATTCGTATAGGCTATATTTTGATTTATAATTAAATATAAACATACTTTTTCTCATGCATAAATTTAAATTAAAACAGCAAAAATTTATTTTTGTGTGAGAAATCTCGAAACTGCTGAAAACCTGCATATTATATTAAACCTACAGATTTTGATTTAACCGCAACACTGGTAAGTGTATATATATTATAATGGCTTTGCTTTGCGCATTCTATGAAATTGTACTGATAGGTGTTTTTGAATTAAATAATATAACTATATTAGATCTTTCATTTAAAGGGATTGGTAAAACAGGACAATGCTATAATTTTAACAAAAATGGGATTTTTCCAGAAATTGCTGTACACAGTTAGGTGTTATTTGATGGAAAAATCCCAGTTTGACAAAAAGTGTTGCTAGTCATATTGGTACTTAAAGCCCTTCATTTACACATTTATGTTTACTTAATAAAATTGTTTTTACATATCTTACTCACATGTTGGCATGGACATCCAGATTCATATAAATTTATATGTGACAGAATCTTAAGGTTTCGTTACATTTCACAACGTCTGTTTTTTATTTTATTGGTTAGCAACTTTATCATTTTTTTACTCTCAGTGGGTATAGGACAGGCCCGGATACTAGCTCCGATATTGGCCCAGGAAAAATGGGGCATGATCGCCCCTTTAGGCCCATCATACACATTAAGGGAAAAATTAAATGCAATGGCCCCGACCCACGGGGAAATCCCTATAGAGATCCCACCAACCATATCGGAGTCTGGTGTGGATATTCAACAATATGCTGGAGAGCATAACATGACAGATTCTTGCTAGGGGGACTACAAGCATTATCACTATTGTTGGCAATGCTACAAAGCACTAGCCTTGTAGCCCCCTCCCTTTACGTTCAACTCCTAATTGCTCCTTGAAGGGAGGAAATGCAATGCGTAGACGATGGCATCTTGTACATCAAGAAGGGAATGAGTTCAGGAGTCAAAGAGCTCAAGTTTTATAAGTGGTAAACTAGAGTGGCGCAGGTCTAAAAAGATTAAAAATATTTATTGTACAATAAATAAAACTGCTGATATTTTTCTTCTGACCCAGCCCGTCCGACCTACCCAAAGGTGTAAGATATCTGTTAAGACCGCCGGGACAGTGCCATCTAATTTAGACTGGAATCCAGTGGGGTTCTAGTCTAAATTAACAACCCAGCATGTTTCCAGCTTTTTTTCATTATTTTCAGATGAACATCCTACCAGGTATCATCTAAAAATTCTCAAACAATCTTCATGTCAGCAACAAAGGTCTGATCATTTTCAAGATCCACAGGGACCATTTTCAAGAACCACAAGGAACAACCCTCCTTCCCTTACTACCAACTGCTCGAAAGGACTTTCAAACCCACAAATTTAACGTGCTCGTACATGGAGCAGTTTAGGCAAAGCCGGAAATCGAACTCGGGTCCTCCAAGTACAATCCCCGTGACTTAACCGCTCCGTTATCCCACTCCAAAACTGCTGCTTGTAAGACAATAACTTATAAAACTTCCTTGAGGAAAGCATATATATGTCAATTAGGTGACTACAGTTGCTTCGATGGCATATAAGCTCCATTTTTTATGCCAAAATAACAGTATGTGCCCTTAACAACCACTACTGCAGGTTCATTGGGCAGTTCGTTCTTGGCAGTTGTTAAGGGCCCATACTGTTATTTTGACCTGAAGTAGGGGCTTATAATGCCTTTGAAATAATTATAATCATCTACCTGACTTATACTTGCTTTTTTCAAGGAGGTCTTGTAAGTTATTATATCTTTATCGACTTTGTGAATCGTTTGTATAACTTTATCAGATTGTGCCCCCCCCCCTGAGATTTTGAAAACTTGGTGCCTATGGCTGCAGGTGTTTATCAGGGTACCTTATACAAATTAATTGAATCTCTCCTTTTTTTGGGGAGACCATCTCCATAAATGTTGATCCCAGTTCTGGAGTTAAAAGTGTTGCATTGAGAAATTAAAATTTCAATATAACATTATGCTCCCTTTTTGTAAATCAATTTTAGTTTCGTTGGATTCAGATTCATCAAACATATTATCAGCAACTATAGCAATAATGGAATTATTGGTCTCTTGTGCTTCTGTTTCAACACAATCATTGCTTGCTGCATAATCATAAAAAGTTAGATCTGTCAAAATTATTTTTCCCAAAATTTATTCCACATTACACCATCTTCATGCATAGAATCAACAGTGAAGGATTGCTGAATTTCTTTTAAAAACCCAGCATGTTTCCAGCCTTTTTTCATTATTTTCAGATGAACATCATATCAGGTATCATCTAAAAATTCTCAAACAATCTTCATGTCAGCAACAAAGGTCTGATCATTTTCAAGATTCAGCAACATTCACTAAATAATACAAATCCTTTAATACACTTTAAGGTAATCTATAATGCCCATATATAGAAGCTGCAGCTTAGAAGTTATATTAGGTGGGAAGTGACACACACAACATACGTTTTTCAACTAAGTGACACAATAGTTAATTAAAAGCTGGATGTGTACCTTATTTCATCATTTCTTCATCATACTCTTTCAACCATTCTCTAAAGGTCATTAATATCATCCATGCTTTTATATTATTCCGATCAATGATTAATGGACCTTTGCACCCTTTAAAACAACAAAGGTTTTAAAACTTTTCTTTAACTATTTTTTTTATTGGAATCATTCATATTGCAGCAAGGTAAGGCAATTAGTCTAACTTTCAAATGTTTCCCCCTTTACAAGGTTCACTTTTAAAAGAAAAGGTAGTTTCAGGTTAATGTTTAAAAAAAAATGTCTAGTCTCATCAGCATTGTAAACATTTGAAGGCTTATATGCTCTAATTAAAGTTTCTTTACTTTTTAATCAATCTTTTATGACAGATTCACTGACTTTGACATTTACTTCACTTACCATTTTAAGTACGATTCCATAACGAACCCTAAATTGTTATAGCCACCCATTGCTCTGCAAAATGTTAAGCTTTCCATAAAGCTTTGCAAAAGTAAACTAATTATTGCTTCTGAGATCTGGCTTTTACTCCAAGAAATCCATCAAAGTAATTTTTTCTGTTACTATCCTACACTAAATATCTGATGTGCAGGTATCTAATTAAGTAAAGCACGTGTCTTTTTAAACAATCAGTAATAAACTGGTTTACAACATTAACTGCAGCTTAAACCAAGAAAATAACCATTTGTATATTTTGGAAATTAACTGGATTTCCTATTATCTAATTGTTCAATAAACTTTTTATTGTCACACTACGCCAGTGTTTCTTTCAGGCATAATTCCGGGAGGGGGGGGATGATGATTTCCCCCAGAGACATTTTGTTTTTATCTAGTTTCTATTTATGTGACAGCATTTAGATATATTTGTATAGAGCAAATAGGAAACTTGCCCTCCTGAAGTTTCACTCATCCCCTCTGCTAAAAAGTCCTGAAAGGAATACTGCACCATACATGGATAAACTTTTTGATATCATACCTCGTTTGGAAGAAATCTTGTGACCCACTCCTCCCATGATTTTCATCTGAACTAATATATATATATATATATATATACACTCCCAATTTTGTAATTAAAATTATCAACTCAGTGTATGAACTACCACTCGATAACATCCAGGACAACTTTCCTAATTATTGTGGCTAATAATAAACTGATTATTATAATTGTTAATTATATAATTATAAAAAAATAAAATAAACTATAAAAAATAAAAAATAATTGAAAATAAGATACATAAACATTTAATATTTTGAATATTATTTTCTCTAAAAATATGTAACTTTAACCAGTTTGATACTACGATTTGAACTCCCTTATAATGGTGTTAGTGGCATACTCGTTTATTCAATTCTTCTATAAATCACTTTTATAGTAAGATTTTTCATCTATGATTCCTGTTCATCCTGTTTACCTTATATTAATGGTTGTACTGTCTCCTACTCTAACGCCCTGAACAGGTTTCAGGGAAGGTCATTTCAACTATTTGTTCCATTCCCCCCTGGTGTATCTTGTCCTCTTTCTTCCGGATGCATCTCAACTTTTTTCACAGTTGCAACTGCTCACTTTCAATACACGTGCAAGCTGGGTTTCTGTCTCATGGACCATAGTAATTCTTGAACTCCTAAGAATTTTTCAATTTTTCTTCTTTTAATGCTTGTAGTCTGTGCTTTTGGCATTTATAGTAACTTACTATTGCCAAATCTGAAACAAGCATGTGTTTCGGTTAATTAGAATTAGATGTTCAGATCTGACGAAGAATCTAAGTCTGGTTAACCTCCAAATTTAAGCCAATGCTGTTCATTTCTTTTATCGGCGTTGTAGCTGTGGTTTAACTGCTTTGGTGATTTTAATATTTCGTTATTACTTGGAATTAGTTATTATTATATCTTTCTAATATATATATATATATATATATATATATCCATATTAGAAAAATGGAATAATAACCAATACCAAGTAATTACGAAACATTAAAACAATAGAATCATCAAAACAGTTAAACCACGGCTACCATGCTGAAAGAAGAAATGCACTACACTGGCTTAATTTGAAGGTTAATTAGACTAGACTCTTCATCAGATCTGAGCATCTAACCCTAATTAACCCAAACAAATGCTTGTTTCAGATATGTCAATAGTAAAGTACTATAAATACCATAGAGAGAGAGAGAGAGAGCTCAGATTACAAGCATTAATAGAGGGAAAATTGAAAAATTATTAAGTAATCAAGTATTACCATGAGACAGGATACACATGCTGTGAAGGTGAGCAGTTGAGACTAAATGAAAGAAAGTTGAGATGCATGCGGGAGAAGAAGAAGAAAATAAACCATGGAATCAGAGGGGAAACAAATAGCTGAAGGGACCTCCACTGAAACCCATCCATGGAGTTAGAGTTGGAGACAGATCAACCATAATTAAAATAAGGTAAACAGGATGAACAGGAATCATAGATGAAAAATCTTACTATAAAAGGGAGTCACAGGAGAAATGAATAAACGAGTATGCTACTAACACCATTAAAAAGGGGCTCAAATTGTTGCTACAAAACTGGCGAAAGTTACATATTTTTTGCAAAAATAATTTTAAAATTATTGAGTATTTATGAACCTTATTTTCTATTTTTTATTTTTCAATTTTTTTTGTTTATTTTATTAATTTTCATTTTTATATAATCACATAATTAATAATAATAATTAGTTTTTTTTAATATATATGTAAATTAGTATATAAGTGTATATATATATAAATTAGTATATAAGTGTGTATATATATATATATATACTGTCATACCGCCACGAGAAAGTCTCTGAACAAGGTTGCCGCAAGTAGACGAGTCGAAGAAGGAGGGAGAAAGGTTTAAATTCGACTGCAAGATTTGGCAAATCAAGCGCACTTCGTTAAGCGAGGAATCCGTTTCGTCTATCATGATGTACTAAAAAGAAAATAGTAGATGTTTTTTATCCGACAGTTAAACAAAGTTTTCGTATTAAATGGCATTAAATTATAGATTAACTTAAAAATTTCTCATCATTTAAACTTAGAAAATAATTTGTTATTATAGGCGACAACGGCTACGGGAAGCCATCAATTTATTACAACAAAGTAGTTTTAGATATTTTCTTTTAGATTCAAGTGGTTTTGGGAGAGAAAAACTTAAAATTTAAAACTAGAATTTATATCATTTTGTTTAAAACTAAATTTCAAATTAGATGAAAATTATTACAGTTTTCAATCAGCAAGTTACACAATTATTAGTCAGCAAAAAGAAAAAAAATAAATGATAAATAAGCAAAGTTATGACTTTAAAATATTCATTCTTTTCATATTTTTCAATCAATTATAAAATATTCATTCGCATTCATTGGACTAATTATTATCTACTATGTCCGAATCACTTGAAATATCTTTACTTGAAGAAGAGTCTGAATCGCTATCCGACAGATTTATCACTAATTTATCCACAATATCTTCTATCAGTCCATTTTTCTTCCAATAAATATTCTCTATTTTTTCAATGTGTTTGTTCACAGTGCTTTTTCCATTCATTTTGTGTTACTTTTAAAATAGCTTCTTTAAGCAATAATTGTAAATTGTTCAAATAGATAAAATACTGTCATTAAGCGATTTACCCTCACGTTTTATCTTTTTAACTGATGACGCTGAAACCCTTGTCGCTTCCACAGTTCTCTTTATTGCATTTGAAATTGGTATTTTTAGAGAATTTGCAGTTTTTTCCTCTTCAAAAATGCCGTAACATTGTGGACTATTGCACGTGCTTGCGAATGCAAAGTCTTTTAAATGTAGTCATTTTTCAACTAGACAAAATCCACAAAGTGTGCAACACAGTACAAGTTACTTCACAGCTTTAAAAATCACAGAATGCGAGCATTTAGCATTAACCCCAGTACAAAGTGAAATGCAACTTTCATCAGTTCTATCTGCGCCAAATCGAAAAAAGCATTTTCCGTCACACCTAAAATGCAGTGGAATAACCTGTTTCTATAGCGACTGCCACCAAAACATCTGCTGTCTGGGGACTTTCTCGTGGCAGTAGGACAGTACACACACACACTGGTGTCCAAAAATAAGGTTACAAACACAAAACACAAGATATATAAAAAAATAATTGGTTTATTGTAATGAAATTTTGTACACAGGTGCCCCATACTATGAGACAGACAATAGTAATATAACGAAATAAACAGGAGGTATACTTTTTGTGATATTCAAATGAGACCAAAAACAGCCATACCTTGATGCATCATATTTCCAGGCTGGTCCAGCTAATAAGGAGTATGGCCACCCGACACAGCTTTACATGCCACACAATGAATGGGCCCTCATACTGTAAATGAGGTTGTTCGTCATAGCTTGTGGCAACAAATCCCATTCTTCTTAAAGTGATGATTTTAATGCTTGGAGGGTCCTGGGAGGGGATTGAGATCATGCAGTGGCTCTTCCTAGGGCATCCAAAACATGCTTTATAGGTCCTGTGATTTTGCTGGCCACACCATACGGTGAATACTTTGTTTCTCCTAAAAATCAACAAGTTGAACTCTATGTGGCCTCGCGTTATCATCCATAAAAATAAAGTCCTCTCCGACAGTTCCCCGGAAAAAAACCCATATACTGTTCAAGGACCTCAATTGTATAGTGCTGTATTGTCACAGTGCCCACATCAAAAATGTGCAGTGGTATACGGTCATCCAACATGATGCCTTCCCACACAAGGATTCCACTTTTACCAAAGTGGTCTATTTCCTTTATGTTGGAGGGATGATAGTGGGTCCCAGGCTCTCTCCAGATGAAGACTCATCCAGATTCACTTTAGGTACTGAATCTCGATTCATCACTGAAGACGACACAGCTCCAATCTTACTGTGTCCAAGAATGGAGTGCCTGGCTCTGGGCGTAAAGGGCCTTCTCTGCTAGGCATCTGCATACACTTTGCCTAGAAATTGTTGTTCCAGACACAGCAGTGAGGTCTCGAGAGAGCTCTCTAGCCATCATCTCACTACGGCATTATGCAGTTAATGCCCCGTATCGATCCTCCATAGGTATCATAGTTCTTGGACAGCCTTGGACAGGCCTCCTGGTGATAGTACCCACATTGTTTAGAATTGGTGCCATAACCTGGATGCCACCATTCGAGACACTCGTAACCATCAAGCAACCTCTGCTTGAGCACGGCCAGCCTCAAGCCTGCCGATTTCTCTTCATCTCAGTGCATCATGTAAACAATTACGAGAACTCATTTTAACTGAAATCGGCCTGTATCAGGATTTTTTTTGCAAGAAACACACTTCTATAGACAAAATTATCTGATTCTGGAAAATGGTCACTTGCACGTTTTCTTACCAAACATACCCTTTTAACTATTTAACAGACACTGGATGCTTACATTACATTCACTGGTCTCCACTTTATATATGACATCAATGTTTTAAATATTAGTGTTAGCTAGTTTGAATTATTTGAAAGGAGAATACAGAGTAGGAAAAGGCTCATTCTATCATCTGTCTGATTTGCAAAGAGTAAAACGTGCATTTAAATCTTTATCTTGCAGCCTGGATCATCCATGGAAATTGTGGGCCCCTCATCAAACATGTATCACAGCCCCCTCCATATTTGATTTTTTCATATTTTGTGAATTTTTAATGTTTTCTCCAGCCCCCCCCCCCCCTAAAGAAAACTTCAGGCCCTTTCACTTTAGTGGTGTCCATTCCAATTATGGGTGGAAAGAAACTGGTGGGGAGGGGGAGAGATCTGTACTTTAAAAAAAAAATAACAGATAAACCTAAAATCCAGAAAAGTCCAAAATTTGGAATTACAGAGGTCCGAAGAATTCCAGATTTGAGACATTGTACTGTATTAGTAAAAAATATTGCATAAGTCTGAAATTTACTTTGTTTGTAAAATACACTTTTTCAAATCTTCTAACTTTTTAAAAACTTTTTGAACACTTTTTTAGCCAGAAAATATATAGAAAATAATCCATGAAACTTACTTTTTATCCACACAAATTAGCTTTGGGGGTATTATGAAGTGGTGTCATCTACATGTAAAAAATATAACTAAATTTTGACAGAGAATTTTTGGGACCAATTATAGTAACCCTTACAGATGATGTCTAGACTGAACTGGACCATCATACCAGATATGCACTGATGAGTTTCTTTCATCCAGAGGTAATGGTTAATGGTTATAGGGTCATTCCATGTCAATTCAACAAAAAAAATTATGAAAATGTCACCCACCCCCTTAGATTTTTCTCAATTTTTTTTCAAAGCTACATATAACAGAGTTATAATACCATACAAAATTTTAGTTGATTTCATGAGTTAGTTTTTTAGCAATAAATTTCTAAAGAAATGGAGAATTCACTAGGTGCTGCTTTGCGGATGCATAAAATGAAAACCTTATGTTTGGTAAAATCCTTTCTTGCTCTGCACATAATTGTCAGAAACACATAATTTTTCTATGGATATTTTAGAATATATACTTATTGTCAAACAACATGCATTTTGATAACATTTTAATTAAAACCTTGCTATTTTTTGCCTCAAAGTTTAAAAAAAAAATGTTTTTACATTTTTCATTTCAGAAAAAACAATTTTTTTCAATATGAGCTCCATATTTAAATTTCCTGATAATGTTTTACATGTTCTTTATACAATTACCTTCTTACCATTAAAAAATTAGAGAGGTGTTTTTTGGAAAATGTGAGATTTTTTTTTTATGGCTGTATTTTCATTAAGTCAACAGTAAAAATAATTGGCCTAGAAAATAATTTATGCATCAATAATAATTTCCTTAAATGTTATGTTCTTAATATATAAACTAATGTGATCAATTATTCATAAATTATTTTCTAGGCCAATTATTTTTACAGTTGACTTACAAAAAATATACAGAAAAGAAAAAAAACTCACACACATTTTCCAAAAAACACCTCTCTAATTTTTTAATGGTAAGAAGGTTACTGTATAAAGAATATCTTATACACAATATTTCCCAATATAATACAATTAATAGGTGAGAGGCAGCTCATGCTCCTTTAGAATCTGTCCATATTTTCCCTGGTACTATTACAGATCCTAAACGACCTAAAAATTCATAATAACTAATTCTTCCCTATAAGTGGGGTCTGCTGTATTCATTTTGAATTATTTATGTTAAAGTGATTATTTTTAAATTATCTCTATGTTTTAAACTGAATATTCTATTATACTCAGCATTTTAATTTTTATATCTTGGAAATATAGGGCTAATGGAAAAAGCTGTGTTCTATGCCGAATATCAGTCTATAAATTTTACTGGACAATCAGGTATGTGATGCATATTTTTATATTAATAAATGCAAATGTATGTAAATTTTACATATACAGTAGAATTGTTTATTGCACTTTTTATAAGTTGGACAAATAAATTTCTCACTAAAATATTGAAGATTAACAGTTAACAATTGTTAACAGTTAGATGTTCTATAAGATTTCTGCATTGTGTTGTTTTTATGTGTGGTTGTCAAGAATGATATACATTTTATTATAAGGAGTTCTCAATGATTGTGGAAAACTATTTAAATTTTTCTTAAGAGGAATCTTCAGTGTTTTAAACTTTGATTCTCTATCACTAGATGGCACAATGTATTTGGCGATGAATCCGTTCAAAATTACAGAAGAGCGATAATTTGTCAATTCTATCTACCTCTGCTTCTTTTTCCTTTATTTTCAGTTTATATTTAAATATATTTTTAATTCTAATTATTTCTAAAAATTGCAAAAATTATAATCTACCACAGTATGAAATATAATTTTAAATCTAAAAGATAAGCTATTTTAAATTGAAAATAACTTAAAAATACATAATAAAATTTTGGGACATTTTTTTAAAAGTAAACTTCAATACAAAAAATATATCAAAAACAATATTAAAAATATTGTAATTAAGTCGATAGGCTATTTTAAATTATATTTATGCATGCTAAAACTACACATCTCTGATCAACGGTGGTATGCGACTGTGATGATTTTTAAGAGTGAACACAGTGAGTAAGGGCACAAAGCCCAAGTAGAACATGTTTCTAGATGCACAGAACACAAACTGCTATAAAATGAATTAGCATTTTTTTGACTAATTATATTTCTTTTAAGAATATTTTTAATTCTAATTATTTCTAAAAATTGCTAAAATTATAATCTACTACGTTATGAAATATAATTTTGTGTGTAGTGCTTTTAAAAAAATTCTCAGAATTATATGTGTTCTTATTTCTTTTAAATATCATTTTTATTTTCTTTTAAGTATAAAGGTGCCTCACTCACCGCATCACAATGGTAGACGGTTCACGCAACTCTTTGTGGCGTGGTAAATTCCTTCACACTGTCCGTCGATGGTGAAGAAATTTAGCCAATCAGATGAAAGCGCAGAAATTTCTCCTAGTTCAGTGGCCATGTTTAAAAACCATCTCTTCCAAGGCGATTTTATATACATTATTATATAATAAAAATTAAGACATTATTACTAATATAGTCTCTTTGGTCTCTTCTAAATTTGTATTTACCAGTGGCTCGCTAGTTTACAGTATTGACACGTTTTAGAAAATTCACTTTCTGTGAATTTAAATAAGAGCATACGCGAGTTTGCTGTGGTGATACATACATATTTTATCAGTTTTTTTAAATAAGTTAACTAAAGTGATTCCATCACAAAACACAAAGGATCCCATTTTAAATTGTTTTAGAATATTTACTACACTATTGCGGTTGATTCTTAGAATAGAGCCCCCACTTATTTTTCAAAGTACGATCCAGCGCTAAGTTGGAGCGATTCTTCGGGTTACAATTTTATTCTGTGTACTTCGCCAATCTGGTAGCCCACGACTTTTGGTGACCAATGGACATCCAATCAGTGCGAATCTGTTCGTGACTTTTTGGGAATCTACATTTTAATAGGCAGGACGTATTTCAATAGTCTTCTGTGTATTTTCATCAGACCTTTTTCAATCGAACTCTTGTTTTTACAGATCTTTGTTGATCGTTTTTGCAAAGATTTGTTTCTACAACATTTTTGGAATAAATATTCAAAACATTCCTCATAATTCATATACATTAACATTTTACACAAATTTTCAGTAGATAAGCAGATTTTTATAGATTTAATTGGATTGGTGTGTGAAACGTGTTCCGGTGTTGAATGTACGTGTATGTTCAAGAAAACGTATTTCGGTGCAGATGTAATTAAAAATATGGATTTATCAGTCAATATTTTTGGATTGCAGTATGAAACGTGTTCCGTTACATAAAGGTTAGTTCTTTTATTTATTCGTCCTGTGTTTTGAAATTGTCTTTTGTATTTTCCCGTGTTTTTAAAATGGTTCTCTTAAGTATTGATTTTTCAAGTTCTATTTTTTCTTAATTTTAGTTAAAGTACGATCTTTTTTCTAAGTATTGTTTTTCTTAAATTTAGTTAAACTACCGTTTTTTCTTAAATGTAGTTAAAGTACAATCTTTTTTCTAAGTTCTGTTTTTTCTTAAATTTAGTTAAAGTACAATTTTTTTTTAAGTATCATTTTTTCTTAAATTTAGTTGAAGTACAATCTTTTTTCTAAGTACCGTTTTTTTCTTACATTTAGTTAAAGTACAATATTTTTTCTTAAATTATCGTAATTACTTAAGTATCGTTTTTTCTTAAATTTTGTTAAAGTATTGTCTTTTTTTTTAATTTTCGATTTATAAGTTTTTGATATTGATTTAAATTTAAAAGATATTTTAAGTATCGAGTGTTTCTATATGGTTTCTAAAATTTTATTATTCTGTCATTACGCAATATTTTAAAAATGCACAAAAATCGTATTTTGTAATCTTTTTATGAGTATTATTCACTTTTATTTATATTCAATTGCAATATTATTTAACAAAATTCCAGTTCATAAAACTGTAGAATACGATGTCACTTTGGTAGGAGGAGCCTATTTTAAAACACGGGAATATACGTCACTTCAGTTGGGAGGAGTCAATTTCAAAACACGGAGAAACGCGCCAACTTGGTGCAATTTTGCCTCAATGGCTGACTGGGATTCACCCGAGGGTGTACCCAGTGCTTCAACACTTTCTCTGCGGCAGCACGAAGAACCAGGCAATGGAGCAACTGATTTCTTCATGCTGTAACCACTAATAGAGAAAAAACCACAGATTACTTCCAGTTCGATCGGAGCCCCCGCTAGACTCTGTCTCCCTACACTTTTCTAACGTGAAAAGTGTAACCCCCAGAGTTATTCGCAAAGCTAGATAATGAGGAGTGGGCCATAATGTGCACCAGGTGCACAGGGCCCAAGGATCAACAAAGATCCGAGGGGGATTTCTCGATATGAAACGCTTCCCACCATCCAACCAATGCAACCAAGGGACTCAACCTCTGGAACTGTTTACTACAAACGTTTCTTAAAAGCAATACTGCAGATGCACGCCGCTTCGCCCTTTTCGCAACACAACCACATGGTCCCGTTCCTGAGCCTAAAACGGTATACCTTACGGCAGAGGCCGAAGGGTGGTACTAAGGCCCATAGAGCAAAAGGGATGTTTACTTGGGGCTCAGCATTGATGCAATCTGCAGCTGGAAGAAAAAGATTGCTTGGGTACCTCAGGATTGCAACACCCGTATCCACAAAAGAAATGGATCCCTGAGGATTTTACAGAGTAGAGCTGAGTGCCTCACTTCCAACCCCCAACCTGGAGGACCAGGATGCCTCATTTTGTCAGGAACCTCACCTTCGACCTGTCCGGCAAGGGAGACCCTACCTGTAGCAAAAGCTACCGCCAGCATAGCTCTTAGGATCATCGGAACACACAAGCTCCACCACCGCGTCAAGGCTCAGGCATCAGTTAGTGGAGAACTGAACTTCCTAGCCATACTTTCTCAATTTCAAAGCTTGTATATATGTTATTAGCTGCATGCTTAATATAGCAGCCAGCCTGTTCAACTAGGCAAGACTCATTTTTTTAATAAAGTGCTGATTTTGTTTTCGACTAAATAGACTCTGTTTTTATTTTACTCTGCTTATAGTCTGCTACACGCATGGAAAGTTTAACATTAACTAGATTTGCCCAAGAGTTTTGAGGATGCTATGCGCTGGAAGTAAAAGAATACCTGGAGCTTGTCACACAAGAACAAGTGTCCCCAAAATGGATGGGAGATAACACTCGTATGTCATAGGCCTACTTGTTTGGAATCGGTCTTTGAAGGGTTCCGATGAAGTTTTTATTATGGAAATTAAATTTTATTATATATATATATATATATTTCGTTTTCAAGTGTTTTTGAATAATTCATTGAATTTTTTTTTTCTCTTTTTGGGATCGACTTATATGCAAGTTTTGGATTTTTTTCAGATTTTTTTCTCTGAAAGTAGGGTGTTGACTTATACTTTATTATTACTGAAAGTAGGGGGGTTGGCGCGAGTGTATACGGGAATCAATTTAGAAAATAGTAAGCTAAAGCAAAACATAATATACAAAAACTTTAGGGTCATTTACAGTTGAATCTCACTTCTTCCAATTGCTATTTATAAAATATAAAATAGAATTTGAAATGAATCTGTTTGTTTTTGTTGACATTTAGCTACAGCTGGTTCTTTAAAAAAGTGGGTATGGCCAGCAAAGGGGGAAGAGTGAGTTCTGTTTAAACATTTTTAAGTTTTAATGTTTCTAATCATGGTAAATAATTAAAACTATATATCATTGTGTTCAGAATTAATTAAGCTATAAAATGGCTGTTAAATTAAAAAATCAATATTTTGAAGATTTTCCTTGCCAGGGTGTCCTTAATTATTGTCTATAATCTGCAAATTTATTATTGCTCTAAATTCTTTATTTATGCACTCGGTTAAAAATTTATTTTGTTTGTTAGGGTTATTTTAAAAAATATAATTTCTAAACAATATTTTCTTGTATTGGTAAATCTATAGTCCCTTTTTGTATTAAAAGACTATAGAGCACTAAAACAAGTAAATTCTTCCATAATCAATATTGTTGAAATATTGGCTGCTAGAAAAAGTACCTGGCATTGTCTGGGATTTAAAACAGGGATTTATTGAATTTATTCATTCTAATTTTCAATAGGCATAGTCTGTCAGACATCAGCATATTAATGTAAGTATTATGTAGCAAGCATAGTAAAAATGAAACTTATTTAGTTTAGAAGGCACTAAAGTTGGTTGTCATCCTCTGAGAACAGGTACCAGCTAAGAACACAAGACCTAAAAAACAAAGTTAAACTTTTAAACGTGAGATTTTATTTAAATTTCATCTAGAAAAATTTACATTTCAGTACAGAAACAAAAGCAACATACATAAATGCCAGCTCAGCATATTGCATCAATAAAATTAAGTCTGCACAGCAGAACCTATCAGTGTGTGATCAAGCTTATCAAAAATGAGCCTTTACTGCCTTGCAGTATTTGTACATCCCAAAGTGGTATGTCACAGGCATATGCAAATATTCATGCAACACCCCCAACTTCTTCTTGAGAGATAATTTGCCTATAAAAACCGAAATGCCTAAACTGGCTGGTAGATGATGTTATACCTGTGATGACACGGAATAGAATTATAATGTTATTATACAACCAATTCAAACCACAAAAAGAGAATGTTTTGGATAAAAGGAAACTAGTTTTAAGCATGGTTTCCCAACTATTGGCCCCCTCATGTAAACTGTCACTTCTTGCAAAAGCAGACTATACAAAAATCAGTTATAAAGAAAACTTACCCAGGTAACACACATACGGTATTATAACCATTGTTAAACCATTTATACATTATATTTTCGTATGTGTTATACGATAAACGGTAATACATCGGTTATAATACCGTTATGAGTAAACGGTATATAAAAATATCGTATATCATACTTATAAATTACCGTGTATGAACATACCGTATGTAGAAATACCGTTTTAAATACGTATGTATTACTGTTTATTATACGTTAAAATAACCGTTTTTATTACGTTAAAAATACAGTACAACCTCGAAAATCCAGACATCCAAAATTCGGAAACCTCCAAAATCCGGACGTTTTCCAAATTTTCGGGTTTTTTTTCTCCCCCGGACTGACGAAGTCGCGGATTTAAAAAAACAACAGGGTAAGATTATTTATTTTATACGTAAGATTATTTATTTTACCGTATTTTCCGGTCGACTTTCTGAACCCGGAAATGAAACGAAAGTTTAGATGGACGGCCGTAGATCGGCTCGTGGTTGGAACGTGAATTACTTTGTTAGCGTTAATTCCTCCTCCCCCTTATTCAAGTCACAACTCCCGATGAATTATTTAGCGTAAAATATACATCGTTATTTAAGTACGGAATTTTTATTATCAAAATTTCCTTTTCTCATTACTGAAAAAGACATTTTTCTGAAACAATGTAATTTTTTATATTAAACACTTTAGGACGTTATCGTATTATTTTATTACAGATTGTTCAATTAAATCTAAAAATCCCGAGAATTCATATTAACGCTCACGGAAATTTATTTTGTTCACTTCGTAGTACGAATTCCAGTCTTCAATGTATTCTGTTTTGTCTTCAGACTCTCCTCCCCCTCCCGATATGAGACGATTTTTTCGTTCTCGTCGAACGTGTCAGCTTGAAATCGACTGTATATTTTGCCTTTTTTGTTTAGAAAGCCATATTTGCATACTATAAATAGTAAATAAATAACTAAATAATATCGTATCGCGCAGAACCGAGCAACAAGGTCATTAACACACAAACCCAAGGCACAAACCTCTCAAAGGGGTCGGCTCGTCACTGGTGACAGTTGGCTGCGTTTACGATTAGGAACTAAGCAAATTCCTTTCTTCGCTTTCCCTGCCCCACCACGTCCGGGTGCTGTAACCTAGTAATGACTCATCGTAATTTAGAAAAATCGTTGAGAGGAGAGATATTTTTCTTTTTTGGAAAAGAGATTTATTTTATCTACTGCGATATTTTTTACATATTTGACTATTACTAATACAGATTTTACTTTTTTCAGAGTCATCAGCCTTTTTAAACATAACATTATATACATGCTAGAGAATAAATAAAACTTTAAAGTTTTTATTTTTTGTTTTTCGTTCGTTAATAGTGAAAACGGTTTAAACACATTTACACCTTTAAATATATTGTCAAAAGTGCTAATCCTCGATCTTTATTAAATCTCGGCACTTCATTAAATCTTCCTGCGCTTCATTAAATCTCGACAAAGCCGATATAACAAAAGTTCTGCACTGTGATGATGATGCGCCAATCGTAAATAAATTGAATGATGGCGAAATTCGCGATATGATATTAAATAAAAAAAGATCGAAGTAGCGACGATAAATGTGGAGAAGAAAAAATACCCATTGCTAATCTTATGCAAACAATCGATCATGCAATTAAAGGTCTTGAACTAGAAGCATTATAACCGAGCAAATAATGCCCATCTACAGGATAAAGAAAACTGCTTTCCCATAAACCAAAATTAATGAAATAACAAATGTTAATTCAAATATTTAAACGAAATGATAGAATGGAATTTTATCATTTCGTTTTGTTCACACATTCAAAATTTTTAATGTGTATATTTTTTCTTAGAAATTTCTTTTGCCCTATTTTTTAGATTAAATAATATGTTTTAATTGATTAACTTAACTTTTGCCGTTATTTTTACTAAAAATAGTGCTTTATAGCGTATTTAGTTAATATTAAATCTGAATTTTATTCAAATTCTGTAATCCGGAAAAATCAAAAATCCGGAATCGGCAAAGTCCGGACGAGTCCGAATTTTCGAGGTTGTACTGTACCAATTTATCATACGTAAAAATAACCATTATCGCTCTCTTCTTTTAACCCCCCTACTCAAATCCTCTTTCAGTTTTGTTCTCGAACCCTTTTCCCGAAGGCATTTTAATGGATTACTGTTTATCATACATTATAAATACCGTTTATATTACATTAAAATTACCTTTTTTCATACGTAAAAATAACCATTCCATCTCCCTCCCCTTGGGACTTCTTGCTAATCCCCTATCAGCTTTGTCCTTCAACACAGGTGGTCAGGGATCTCCCTTCCTGTTTATCTTCACCCTCCCAAGTACTAACCGCGGCGGATGCTACTTGATTTCAGTGATCGGACGTGACGTCGCCCAGTTCTGGAAGATTCCAGAACGGACTCATTTCTACCTCAGCGGACGAAGCCATAAGTGCTGTGTATCTGGCAACACTGAGTGCAGTTATTATTCTTTACATTTCCCGCCGTGTTTGTAGGTTTGTATCTTGATCTTCCTGTGTTAGGTTAACACGTTGCTTAATTTATATATTTTAACTTATTTAATTATATTTAGCTTTAACTTTTATTTTATTTTATATATCTTCTTAGCTTTATTGTATCCATATATTATTTTAGCATTAGATATTGCTGTAAAAGCAAACGGGAAAAGTGCATGTTTTCAGCATCGTGGTATGTGCATCCATGCTCGCATTTAATACTGTCTAAGCAGAGATTAAATGAAAACGTGGTCCGAGATTGCATTTGTTGTCATGCATGCATGTTTATTTCCAATCTTGTAAAATCATAAATTATTCTTTTACATGTTTTTATGTATTTTAGACTCAAGACAGTATACTTATACTAAATGAAAGTCGCTTCATTTATAACCTACCTGTAAGTGAAAATACTTATTTAGTGTTGGTTAGTATTTATAATAAAATAAATTTAATCTATATAATAGTAAATGAAGCAACTTTCATTTAGTGTAATTATACATGTCTAAAACTAAAATCTATAAAAAACATGTAAAAGAATAATTTGATTTTACAGGATTTGAAATAAACATGCATGCATAACAAATGCAATATGACCACGTTTTCATTTATTCTCTGCTTAGACAGTGTTAAATATTAAAATTATTTTGTTCATTTAAAGTATAAATTTTTTATTATTAATTTATTGTTATTTGCAGAAATAAAAAAAATATACTAGGAAGAAATTTTTAAATAATACGCCACTTAGAAAAAGTTGATACAGGAGTGAAATGTTAAAAAACACAATACTAAATTAAAACAAATTTGATACTTTAAGAAAATAAAAAAAAATTGATACTTGGAAGAAATTTTTGGAAGAAGTAATAAAAGTCTTAAAAGAAAATAAACATGATACTTAAAAGAAATAAAAACACAGATAATTCTTAGAATTTTTTTAAAAACACTATACGCAAAATTATATTTCATAACGTAGTAATTATAATTTTTGCAATTTTTAGAAATTAGAATTAAAAATATACTTAAAAGAAATATAATTAGTCGAAAAAATTCTAATTCATTTTATAGCAGTTTGTGTTCTGTGTATCTAGAAACATGTTCTATTTGTGCTTTGTGCCCTTACTCACTGTGTTCACTCTTAAAAATCATTACAGTCGTATGATACCACCGTTGATTTTTTTAAAGGTAATATTTCTATTTTATGCCAATTTAAAATAGAAAATGTTTCTATTTTGTGCCATACTTGCAAAGATAGCAAGAAAGTACTTGTCTGCACCAGCTAGCAGCGTTGATAGTGAACATTTATTTTCAGAAAGAAGCAGGGAATGTTTATGAACCAAAACGTAATAGGCTGCAGCCTGAAAATGCAGAACGCCTAATGTTCCTGCACCATAACTTACCTCTATTAAACTTTGATTACAAAGAATAATTAGTTTGTTTTTAAGCAATATTTCATATGGTGTAAAACTTGCGAAATTAAAATCCTGCAAAATTGAATATTTATCCAAGGGTCATTCCATGTCAAATCAACCAATGATCTGAACCTTGACATCACGGAAAATGAATATTTTTGGTACAATGGTAGTACCAGTGAAGCTGACAAAAACTGTAAAATATTAGATTTTTTGAGCTCTTACTTTTCAGTTATTGACTTTCAAAAAAGTGAAATCTGCCAAATTTGACAAAGTTTTGAAATCTGAAGTTTTCAAACAGCTGTAGATCAAAAACTATTTCACCTAGAGATCTCAAATTGGTGTCATTTTTTTTTTTTGCTTTTAATGGGTCTTAATTTGATATATGACTATGCTATTTCAAATTTGAATTTTTTGAAAAACTTAAAAAAAAACATTTTTTTGAAAAATTTTTTTTTTAGATTTTCTAAAAACAATTTCTCTTTTAGTTTGTAATTATTTTAGAAACTCCATTTTTAAAAAAGAGTTAAATACCATAATCATGTTGTATATCAAATTAAGGTCCACCGAAAACAAAAGACTGCCCCAATTTGAGCTCTCTTAGTCAAATAGTTTTTGATCTACAACTGTTTAAAGATTTCAAAACTTTGCCAGATTTGGCTTTTAAAGAAAAGTGAATAACTGAAAATCTAAGAGCCCAAAAAATCTGAAATTTTACAGTTTTTATAAACTTTACTAGTACTATCACTATAACAAAAATGATCAATTTTTTAGGTATCAAGGTTCAAACCATTAAGTGATTTGACACAGAATGACATACATTTAGTACATAACTCATTAACCAGTTGTTTCAAACATTCAGCCCACATATGTTCTCAATTTTAACAATTTGCTACACACTTAATTTTCAGGGTGGCCACTCAACCTGGAAACCGGGAAAAGTCAGGGGATTTTGTGAAAATTCTGGTTTTTTTTTTACTAGTTGTCCATATAAAAACAGAACTGCCCAGTTTGTATGCCATTTTCGAAAAATTTCGCCAAGTATTATGCTGTGCTCGTAACCACTAAATAGAGGTTGCCATGTGTCTATTTGATTCCGTATAAAAGCAAAAATGCGGAGTTTGTGCTCCATTTTGGACAAATGTCGCCAAGAATATTATATACATTTTACTATATATTTTTCTATTTTAATGACATTCTTTTGACATTGCTGAATTGATATTAATTATTCAATGGCTGTGGCTTGTTACAGTGTAGTTATTGCATATCTTTAATGATGTCTGTCATTGTGAGCAATTTTCAATGCCCATATTTAAGGACATCAGTGTAGACTATTTTTTTTATTGTCTTCAGTGAAAACCAATTGAATTCTTTTAATTATTTCAATAGTCCAATTTTGCTGCATTTACATGTACTTTTTTATTAAAAATGTGAAAATTTATTTGTAAAAACAAAAAATGTGTATTTTTTTCTCCTGATTTAATATAACTTTTTTTGGATAGTGGAGTTAAATTGTTAAGATTCTTTAATCAAATTTGTAACTAAATGGGGACGTGCACGCATTTTATGTTAAAATTACTGGTCTGGAATTTCTTTTCAATTCACCTGGAAAAGTCAGGGATTTTCAATATGTCCGAAGAGTGTCCACCCTGATATTTCACATGTCACTCAAAATTTAATTTTATATTTACAATTATAATTACAAAACATTACTTTTTTTCAAGAACTTTTAAAATAAGTTCTTCTCCAAACTGAGTGAAGATAATTTCATTTCTTCCTTGCTCAGAGTACAAACTCTCCCAGTTACAGTAAAAGGCTCTACTTTTTGCAAAATGGTCTCACCTGGCACATTCAATACGTCGCTCGGTTGAGAATGAAAGTAAGAGAAGGTCCCTTAGGATGTAGGAAGCTTACTTTATAGTCGCTCGTAACATTATTCTTCTCAAGAATACATCCAAGCCACCAAGATCCTTTATAGACTATATAGTGCCAAATCCAGATTCAATTTTTGCTAAATGAGTTGGTGTAATGTAGTCTAATGCTGTCACACATTCAGTAAACCGTTGTTCACTACAGTAATAATGCTTAACAAGAAGCCGATTTTCAGAAATTGGGTAAAAAGAATGAAGTTTTTGAGTACAGCACAGTTGATGAGTATGAAGAAGTTAAAGAAATACTGTCGCCACGGTTGAATGACTTTAAGGCAATCATGGGTACTCAAAAACTTAATTCTTTTCACCCAATTTCTGAAAATATACTTCTTGTTAAGCATAATTACTGTAGTGAATACCAGTTTACTGAACGTGTGACAGCATTAGACTATATTACACCAACTAATTAGGCAAAAATTGAATCTGGATTTGTCACTATACTCTATAAAGGATCTTGATAGCTTGTACGTATTCTTGAGAAGAATAATGTTACGAGCGACTATAAATTAAGCTTCCTACATCCTAATGGACCGTCTCCTTCTTTCTTTTATCCTCAACCAAGTGACGTATTGAATGTTTGAATGTGCCAGGTGAGACCATTTTGCAAAAAGTAGAGCCTGATACTGCAACTGGGAGAGTTTGTACTCTTGAGCAAGGAAGAGATGAAATTGTCTTCACTCAGTTTGGAGAAGTACTTATTTTAAAAGTTCTTGAAAATGTAACGTTTTGTAATTGATTGTAAATACAAAATTAAATTTTGAGTGACATATGTGAAATATTAAACGTGTAGCTGAATGTTTGAAACAACTGGTTAATGAGTTATGTACTAAGTATATGTCATTCCATGTCAAATTAATTAATGGTTTGAAACTTGATACCTCAGAAATTGATCATTTTTGGTACAGTGATAGTACCAGTAAAGTTTACAAAAACTGTAAAATTTCAGATTTTTGGGGCTCTTAGATTTTCAATTATTTACTTTTTTAAAAAAGCCAAATCTGCCAAAATTTAGAAATCTTTAAACAGTTGTAAATCAAAAAATATTTTACACAGAGAGCTCAATTTAGTGTCGTTCTTTTGTTTTCAATGAGCCTTAATTTGATATACAAATTAATTTGATTATGGTATTCTAACTCTTTTTTTTTTTTTTTTTTAATTTGGAGTTTTTAAAGAATTACAAACTAAAAAAAAAATTTTTTTTTTTGGAAAAAAAAAATAAAACTGATTTCTTTTAAAAAATATATATATTTTAAAGACATTCAGGGAATATTTGTGTGCCAAATTTCATTGTCGGTCGTTAAGCGGTTCCTATGGAAATTAAATTTTTTGTAATTAAATTTAGCTAATTTCACTTATTGTTTAATACAAAAAAAAAATAATTTTCATAGGAACCCATTGGCTTCCCATTATGAAACTTGGCATACAAGTAGTTCATAAAGCATATATTTTTTTCAAAAAAATTAAAAGGGGTGTTTTTGAGATTTAAAAAAAATTTTTTTGAAGCTTTTCAAAAAATTCAAATTTGAAGTAGCATAGTCATGTTATATCAAATTAATACTCATTAAAAGCAAAAGAAAATGACACTAATTTGAGCGCTCTAGGTTAAATAGTTTTTGATTTTCCAAACTTTGGCAGATTTCGCTTTTTTGAAAGTCAATAACTGAAAAACTAAGAGCCCAAAAAATCTGAAATTTTGCATTTTTTGTTGTCTTGATAGTTACAATAAATAAACACTTTTCAACTATGTTGTAAAGTGTTAAAAAGGAAAAGATTTCATTATGAACAAGAGTACATTTTGAAATTGACACTGAAAAAAATGTGAAAACATGAATAATAGTTGAATTTTCATAAAAGAAAATCATACAGAAAAGTCTTATTTATAAGCATTTAAAAAATGATATTTCAATATAATTTTTTTAAATACATGAGTTGAAGAATTAAAAAATATATATAGAAATTTTAAAATTATATGCTACTTAGAACAAATTAAAAAAAAGTTGATACAGGGGTGAAATGTTAAAAAACACAATACTAAATTAAAATACTTTGATACTTTAAGAAAATAAAAAAAAATACTTGGAAGAAGTAAAAAAGGCCTTATACTTAAAAGAAAATAAACATGATACGTGCAAGAAATAAAAACACACATAATTTTGGGAATTTTTTTAAAAACACTACACAAAATTATATTTCATAATATAGTAGATTATAATTTTTGCAATTTTTAGAAATAATTGTGCAACAGTTTGTGTTCTGTGTATCTAGAAACATGTTTGACTTGGGCTTTGTGTCCTTACTCACTGTTTTCACTCTTAAAAATCATTTACAGTTGCATGATAAAACCATTGATCAGAGATGTGTAGTTTTAACATGCACATATATAATTTGAAATAGCCTATCAACTTAATTACAATATTATTAATATTATTTTTTGATATATTTTTAGTATTGAAGTTTACTTTTTAAAAATTAACTCTTTAAAAATTGCAAAAATGTTTTAAGTATTACATGTCCCAAAATTTTATTCTGTATTTTTAAGTTAATTTCAATTTAAAATAGTTTATCTTTTAGATTTAAAATTATATTTCATAATGTAGTAGATTATAATTTTTGCAATATTTAGAAATAATTAGAATTAAAAATATATTTAAATATAAATTGAAAATAAAGGAAAAAAACATTTTTGCATTAAAATTATTGTATTAACAATATGTAATGTAAATTAAAATAAAAATTATATTACATATGAACATAGTGATTCTATAGTATTGTGAATTTTGCATACATGACACATTTGATGTATCTTTGTAAAAATATGATTTAGATGAATGTATTTTAAATTTTAACGATACTGTTTCAGATTGTGTTGATTTCAATATTAATATGTACTTAAATTTATAAAAAAATTTTTATAAATTCAAGTACATTATTGAAATCAACACAATCTGAAAATTTGACATCTATTGTAAAAATATATTCACCTAGCTCAATATTTTTGTTTTACAAAGATGCGTAAAACTTCTTAAATATCATGTCTGCAACATGCACTATACTGTAGAGTTGTCCAATGTGTGATAAATATGTATATAAACACATAATAGATACGTGTAGAAACACAATATAAACATGTAATAAATACATGTAGAAACACAATATAAAAATATGTATGGGAATACATTATAAATGCGTATATAACGCATTATAAATACATATGGGAACACATTATAAACATGTATGTGGATATATGTAAGAAACACGTATGTGAATATACGTAATATACACGTATATGATACTTCATGAACATGTATCTGGATACATAATAATAACGTATGTGGATATACGTAATATACACGTATGTGATACATAATTAACATGTATCTGGATACGTAATAATAACATGTGGATATACATAATAATGTATGTGGATATACATAATAACGTATATGGATACGTAATAAACACGTATGTGCATATATGTAATAATAACGTATGTGAATATACGCATACCTGCCAACTTTTACGCATTATGCGTAAAATTTACGCATTTTAACTTCTCTTTACGCTTTTACGCATATATTGCTATATTTTACGCATTTCCGCATTTATTTGAATTTTTTAACATTACTAGGAAATCAATCTCCGGCGAAATTCTCCGGCTTTTTTTGTTTGAAATTTACTAATTAACTAGACATGGTATAATTCCTCGGAAACACCGATTTTCTGCTTTTTTAGCACTGATATCTGCCATTCCCAGGATCGTAGTAAATCCATAATAAAATGCAGGGTAATGCCAATCAAATTAACGGAGATTTACGTCCACGTGTAATGTAAATTAAGATTTCGATCGCTTATTTTATGAAAGTAATAAATTACTTCTTTAAAGGTTGTCTAATTCATCATAAATCGCTAAAATGTTATTTTGATCATTAATTTCGCATAAACACTGCGATTGCGTAATTCAGTTTGTTCTCATGAAGCGCCGAGAGTAAAATAGAATCTTTTTCCATCTATCTCAATCTTCTAAATATTGCATTTTTGATTGACTAAACTAGCTTATTTTCATATTCTAATTAATTATTACGGTTAATTTCTTAATTATTTTCACAAACAGTGCGATTACGCAATTCATACGTGTGAATTTACACCGAGTGTACTTTACTATCTTTTTCCATCCATCCCCATTTAAATGTTGCATATTAGATCGACTAAACTAGCTTATTTTCATATTCTGATTAATTACTACAGTTAATTTCTTAATTGTTTTTGCATAAACAGTGCGATTACGCAATTCAGTTACTTCGTGTGAATTACTGAGCGTACGTTAGTATCTTTTCCCATCCATCTCCATCATTTAAATGTTGCATATTAGATTGACTAAACTAGCTTATTTTCATATTCTGATTAATTGCTACGGTTAATTTCTTAATTATTTTCGCATAAACAGTGCGATTGCGCAATTCAGTTTCTTCGCGTGAATTGTCGAGAGTACGTTAGTATCTTTTTCTATCTATCTCCATCATTTAAATGTTGCATATTAGATAGACTAAACTAGCTTATTCTCATATTATGGCTAATTATTAATGTTAATTTTTTAATTATATTTGCATAATATAAATTTTTCTATTTAAAAAATGGGTATGAACTCTGTGAAGGGATATTTTCCAAAAAGTGGTATTAAAGCAATGATTTAGGCAAATAAAAAGGAAACCATTTTGGCAGGAATATAATTCAGTGCTATATATATATATTTTTTTTTATTAAAGATCAATATTTGTTACTATCTTTAGTTGAAAACCTGTGTTTTTCCAAACATTAATATTTGTTTTCATTATAAAGTAATTCTCACCGGATAAAAGCTTTATATATTTTTTGTTTTATAATTTATTGTCCTGAAATTTTATAAAATTGGTGTCCTGAATTTTCATATTCTACCAGTACTATGGCTGGTATTTAATGCAGGTACTTGTACATAGTTAAATTCATTAGAAATGTCATTTGCGCGTGTAGTTTAAAAAAAAACCATTATAAATGTCATTCACACAAAATTTTACACATTCCAATTTTCCCAGGTTGGCAGGTATGTATACGTAATATTAACGTATAAGGATACGTAATAATAATGTATAAGGATACGTAATAATAACCTTTTTTATAATGGTTGGTAATAATAATGTATAAGGATACGTAATAATAACCTTTTTTATAATGGTTGGTATACCGTATTCTAACGTACCGTTTTTGCGTAATAATTACGTATGGCCTGACACGTAAAGATTACGTATTGCTTGATACGTAAGAATTACGTATTTGTGCTACCTGGGTATGTACTATATGGTAACATGTGAACAAAGTTAACTTTTAGTAGGGTATATAAAATCAGTTTTAGTATAGAGTTTTAGTATAAACATAACGATTTTAAATACCCATGAGAATATTCAATTGTGAGGTTAAAAATATAAACAGTCTTTATTTTCTTTTCTGCCTCAAAAGTAATTTTATACTCCAAACTTAATGAGTTAAACATCTCCTTTGAGACTGGTTTAGTAAATCCATCTGAATTATTTTCTTAGTATTTATAAATTTAAGTTGGAATTGATGGATTTCAACAAGTTTTCTCAAAAAATATTTTTCATGTATATGCTTAGTTCTGTGATTTTTGATAGGAGAATTTGAAATTAATTACAGCCTAATTATCACATTATTAAGCAGTTTCTTTTTCAAGTTTAATCTCTAGCCAGTGGCATTCTCAGAAATTTTTTAAATTTTTATTTATTTATTTTTGTGTGTGTGTGTGTGTGTGTGTGTGGGGGGGGTTATAAAAATATTTAGCACACAAAAAATGAAATAACTTGTACCGTTCAGATACAAGATCATCCCATAAAAATATTTAACTACATTACTGCCAGTATTAATTAATAAATTTCAAAGTATTCTGAAAATGAACTAAAATTAGATAAATAAAAAAAATCTGTAAATTTAGAAAACTTTTAAGAAATTGTGAAAATGAACTTATTTCAAGATAATCTTAAAATTGAAAAAAATGTTAAGGAATAAGTTTTAAAAAACTTAATAAGTACCAGAAATAAGAAGGTAGTAATTATAAATGCAAATTATTAATATTACTGTGTAAAAAGATATAAATATTTCTGTTAACTTCTAAAAACTTCTTTGGTTTTATGCAGATTATATCAAAAATAGCGAAAACGATCTGTCCCATCAAGATTGAACTTCTTTTCGTCTGAAAAGATTACATCAATTCATTTTGAACCGAGAGAAATGTATTTCTTTGAAAATTCCTGTCTACGTTCCTTATGTTCCTTTTTAAGAGGCGGACGTGACATTAACTTTCCATACCAAATATTCTAATGTTCATTAAAAACATTTTGAACTGCTCGTGTGGAACATGGTAAGTCCAAATTTCTTCTAACTTCATTTGCAGTTTCTTTTTTCTCGTAAGCTGTTCTTACAACCACTCTTTTCTGTCGATGCGTTAGAATTTCTGATCTTCCAGTTCGTTTTTTCATTCCATGCATTCCAGTTTCATTTAGAAAATTATAAACTACAGTTTTAGATCTTTTAATTTTTTTCGAAATTTCATGCCCACTCAATCCACATTCTTTAAAAGCAAGAATTTTCCCTTTTTCAAGTTCAGACAGATGAGTTCCTTTTGGCATCGTACAAAAATCGTGAAGAAATGAGGCAAGTGTAAATTTTGTTTAGAAACCCAGTCTTTATATTTGAAATGGTCATTTTCTGCTTTCAAATATGTAAATTTTACTATAATTTTAGATAAAAAAAACAGTCGTCCTTATACTTTTTTCCAAGGTCATATGGGTTTAAAATTTATAAAGTAAATTTATACATATTTATTTTTGGAAAATTTAACTAATTTACATGAAGAAGAACTTAATTCTATTAATATTTTTACTGAAGAAATTTGCATACATTTCCGTCTAAAAGAGTTTTAGATTTGGCGAGTTTTCGCTTGTCCTTATACTTTTTTCGAGCACTGTAGTAACTATATGGATTTTCCTAATCAACTCTTAGCTTACAAATATAAATAGGCCTAAAAAGATTAAAAATATTTATTGTACAATAAATAAAACTGCTGATATCTTTCTTTCGATCCAGCCCGTCCGACCTTCCGAAAATGTAATATATCTGTTTAGACCGCCGAGACAATGCCATCTAATTTAGACTGGAACCCAGTGGGGGAGACATCCACAGGGACTGACCTTTGTTCCTTTGCTACCAACTGCTCGGAAGGACTTTCAAACCCACAAAATTAACGTGCTCGTACACAGGGACAGTTTAGGCAAAGCCGGAAATCGAACTCGGGTTCTCAGAGTACAATCCCTGTGACTTAACCACTCGGTTATCTCACTTCAAAACTGCTGCTTGTAAGACAATAATTTACAAAACTTCATTGAGGAAAGCATATATATATCAGTTAGGTGACTACAGTTGCTTCGATGGCATTATAATCTCCCTTTTTCAGGTCAAAATAACAGTATGCGCTCTTAACAACCACTACTGCTATTCGTTGGGCAGTTCGTTCTTAGCAGTTGTTAAGAGCGCATACTTTTCTTTTAGATTGAAAAGGGGGCTAATGATGCCATCGAAGCAACTGTAGTCATCTAACTGACATATGCTTGGTTTTTTTTCAAGGAGGTCTAGTAAGTTGTTATATCTTTATCGACTTTGTGAATCTTTTGTATAGCTTTATTGGGTTGTGCCCCCCTGAGATTTTGAAAACTCAGTGCCTATGCAATATTCAAATATAAATTAACTGAAGATTAGCTATTATGTATAATTTTATTAAATATAATAGGTTTGAAGATTTTTGTGGAAAACAGAACTTGAGATTGTTCACAATTTTTTCATTAAAATGCTTACTATTCATACCTTTTATGTTGCTTCTAATGATCTTAATAATGTAAAGATATTTTGTTGATCGAAAGAAAATGTTTTGTTTAAATTTATATCACACGTACCATCAGCTTAACTATCATTTTTAAATGAATTGTGTCAAATTTTATCCTTATCTTTTACAGTTTGCATAGTGTTTCTACTTATTAATTATTAATTTTGTTATTTGTTCTAACTGATAATTCCAATACTGGCACTGGACATAGCCAGAAACTTGGGGGGGGGGGGGGGGACTGATAAAATTTTTCTATTATGAATTTGTTAATGTTAATATTGCTCTGTTAAGTATTTTTAATGATCCATTCATCAGGCACCCATACAATTTACAGTACAGAATTATGTGAAAATCTATAATTGTAATAAAAGTCATTGGAACTTGTAATTTATACTTTCCCTACACACATAATGTATGTGTAGGAAAAGTATTTTGACAGGATTGAGCATTTGAATTCGAGTTTTCAATAGAAGAACATGTTTTACAGTATTTCTGAATCACTATAAGAACCTATAACACTGCTTTTCTTAAATTGATTTAAGCAGCCATACGTCATCGCCACAGCAATGTACCATATTGAAATCAATTGAATATATAAAATTTAAAATAAAAATTAAGAATGACTCACATTTGATAATGTATTACAATGGATAGTATGTGTATGCTTTTGAGTGGTTCTACCCACCCAAACAAGCAGCAGACGATGAAGTGACGCCATGTGAGCCTGCCCTGTATCAGAAAGCAGAACTCAAACCACCACCTGTGAAATAGTGATCATAAAAGCCTACTATTGTAATGCTAATTAAAAAATAACTTAAGGCAAATTGAAAATTATCAGTTGGAAATATTGAAATTAAGTAAACTTTTTTTTTTCTGAAATGTAATAAAACATTTCTTCAATTCAAGAATATTCTTTCTGACATTTACAAATAAATAAAATGTTCTTTCTTATCATTTTAATATTTACCCTGTCTTAAACATGTGGTATTTAGTTATCGATTTTATAGGAGGAATGAATACAAGGAAATATTTATCTTTTAATTTATTATATTGATAACTAAAGTGCCGTATTTTGATCATATATCTTATATATGAATTTTATAGCTATTTAAATTATAACAGAAAATGGATATATATATATATACATATATATATGTATATATATATATATATATATATATATATATATATATATATATATATATATATATATATACACTGCTGGACAATTGCTAAGGACGGATGATACTATCACCCATAGCAACTACAAAATGAAAGAAAACAAAATGTGGGAAATTAGAATAAGTGCAGGATACAGTAAGAGGTGTGCATATGCAAATTTTTCATTTCCATGCCTGTTCGTCACATGATAGCACTAGTTTAGCACTATAGTTTAAGAACATGATAGTTTAAGAGATAGCGTAATAGTTTAAGAGATAGTTTAAGCGATAGCATGATATTTTAAGAGATTTAAAGGATTTTATACGTGTGGACAGGTGTTGTTCCAAGTGAAAGTTTTACAAGAAAGATTTAATTGACGAACCTGAAATTTTTGATATGTCTTCCCTATATCGCTTAGATGATTTTATACATAGCTGTATTATTGGAAAGATTGAAGAAGGGTGAAAAATAACAGGTGTTGGTAGGGAGTTTGACATTGGCCACAGCATTATTTCATGTCTGTGTGTAGCAAACTTCACGGGGGAGGTCGTGCTAGAAGTACGACTCCTGCAGGAGACAGATACATTGCCCTATCAGCAAAAAGGGACCGGCGCACCACAGCTCAGTAGGTGGCAAATCAGTTTCTTGCTACCACGGGACAGCAGATCTCCCAAAAAACTATAGCCAGACATTTGGAAAAAGGAGGACCTACTATGCACTTGCAGACCTGTTGTGTGTGTCCCATTGTCCAGACTGCACGATATCGCCTATTTTCAATGGTGTCGTGAGCATTGCAATTGGACCGAACAGGCCTGGGCTTGCGTACTATTCTCAGCTGAGAGTAGGTTCAGTCTGTCATCGTATTGTAGACGCCAACTGATCTGGCATGAGAGTGGTACTGCTTATCATCCAAAAAAATATCCAGGAAAGGGACCGATATCCAACATTCAGTATCATGGTATGGGCCTGCATCATGATCAATGGCCACACATCCCTACATGTGATTGCAACTGTGACTATGACCGGCTAATGATACATCGACTAAATTCTACTGCCTCATGTTCTCCTTTTCCATGGTGCTGTCAGTATTAAATTTGTTTTCATGGACGACAACACACCATCTCATCGAACACTCGCTGTTCAGGATTATCTAGTCAGCGAGGGTATTCAATGCCTCGTATGACCAGCATGTTCTAAAGATCTAAACTCCATTAAAAATGTTTGGGATGCTTTGGGGAGGTGATTTGCTGGTCAAAAATATCCTCCACAAACAAGAACACCCTCATCCTTGCACTGACAGAGGAGTGGAATAACTTGCCTCAACAGCTGCTGGATAACGTTGTGCAAAGCATGACATGATGTGTGGAATGTTGCATTGCATTCCACGGTGGGCATATCTCGTACTGACACCTTTCTCAAAGGTGCCTACTGTCGTTCATATGCATTTTTCCATTTCTCTGTACACAGCATCAAATGAATACTTTTTCCTTTCAGATGTTTCAAAACCTTCTGTATTTTCCAGAACAGTAATTGATCCTTATTCTAATGTCTGAACAGTGTAGCAGCAATATTTTATCCTCCTGGGCCTCCACCCCTGCTTAATGTTTTGCTACATTGCAATTTGTGATCCGTCCTTAGCAATTGTCCAGCAGTGTATATATATATATATATATATATATATATATATATATATATATATATATATATATATATATATATATATATATATATGATGAAAATATAGTAGTTTAGTTGCCAATACCGTAAATTAAAATAGAAATATTTCCTTGCATTCCTCCTATAAAATTGATAATTGTAAAATATTGTGTATAAGATATTTTTTATACAGTAACCTTCTTACCATTAAAAAATTAGAGAGGTGTTTTTTGGAAAATGTGTGTGGGTTTTTTTTCTTTTCTGTATTTTCAGTAAGTCCACTGTAAAAATAATTGGCCTAGAAAATAATTTATGAATAATTGATCACATTAGTTTATATATTAAGAACATAACATTTAAGGAAATTATTATTGATGCATAAATTATTTTCTAGGCCAATTATTTTTACTGTTGACTTAATGAAAATACAGCCATAAAAAAAACATCTCACATTTTCCAAAAAACACCTCTCTAATTTTTTAATGGTAAGAAGGTAATTGTATAAAGAACATGTAAAACATTATCAGGAAATTTAAATATGGAGCTCATATTGAAAAAAATTGTTTTTTCTGAAATGAAAAATGTAAAAACATTTTTTTTTTAAACTTTGAGGCAAAAAATAGCAAGGTTTTAATTAAAATGTTATCAAAATGCATGTTGTTTGACAATAAGTATATATTCTAAAATATCCATAGAAAAATTATGTGTTTCTGACAATTATGTGCAGAGCAAGAAAGGATTTTACCAAACATAAGGTTTTCATTTTATGCATCCGCAAAGCAGCACCTAGTGAATTCTCCATTTCTTTAGAAATTTATTGCTAAAAAACTAACTCATGAAATCAACTAAAATTTTGTATGGTATTATAACTCTGTTATATGTAGCTTTGAAAAAAAATTGAGAAAAATCTAAGGGGGTGGGTGACATTTTCATAATTTTTTTTGTTGAATTGACATGGAATGACCCTATAACCATTAACCATTACCTCTGGATGAAAGAAACTCTTCAGTGCATATCTGGTATGATGGTCCAGTTCAGTCTAGACATCATCTGTAAGGGTTACTATAATTGGTCCCAAAAATTCTCTGTCAAAATTTAGTTATATTTTTTACATGTAGATGACACCACTTCATAATACCCCCAAAGCTAATTTGTGTGGATAAAAAGTAAGTTTCATGGATTATTTTCTATATATTTTCTGGCTAAAAAAGTGTTCAAAAAGTTTTTATAAAGTTAGAAGATTCGAAAAAGTGTATTTTACAAACAAAGTAAATTTCAGACTTATGCAATATTTTTTACTAATACAGTACAATGTCTCAAATCTGGAATTCTTCGGACCTCTGTAATTCCAAATTTTGGACTTTTCTGGATTTTAGGTTTATCTGTTATTTTTTTTTTAAAGTACAGATCTCTCCCCCTCCCCACCAGTTTCTTTCCACCCATAATTGGAATGCGCACCACTAAAGTGGAAGGGCCTGAAGTTTTCTTTAGGGGGGGGGGGGTGGGGCTGGAGAAAACATGAAAAATTCACAAAATTTGAGAAAATCAAATATGGAGGGGGCTGCGATACATGTTTGATGAGGGGCCCACAATTTCCATGGATGATCCAGGCTGCAAGATAAAGATTTAAATGCACGTTTTACTCTTTGCAAATCAGACAGATGATAGAATGAGCCTTTCCCTACTCTGTATTCTCCTTTCAGATATTCCTCTTCTACCAATTATTGTCACTTAATCATGTCAATGTCTAGAGCATTACTTTTCTTCGAATTCTCCCCCTTTTTTCCCAGTTCATCATGGAATAATGCAGGCAAAGAGCTGTTGCTTACAGGTGGGAGAACTTCATTCCCTCTAAAAATAGATCAGCAAGTGGCTGCTGGCCTTTGAGAGGGCAGTTAGTGCTTTAGCATTTTCAAAGCAGGGAGAGTTTTTTTATACCAGGAGTGGTGACATGTCATAATTTCGAAACACTGATTATTAACAAATGACAAATCTCAAACAGATCCAAAAGTCATTTTATTATACAATCATCCTACAGATGTAAATACAGCCAAAGCACTTTCGAACATCTTCCATGTTCATCCTCAGTGGCAATACAATTAGAAATAGATGCCAACGTGCTTAAATACAATTCAATACTGTCAGGTAAAATTTGCATATCATGAAATTGTCAGCCGCATAAAATATTAGATTATAAATCTGATTTAAATTATAATTTATACAAAGTTCAAAGATAAATATTTCAGAAAACAGTTTAAAAAATATATAATAAGAATTTTAGAAAAAAAAAAAAAATTCTAAAATTCTTATTATATATTTTATTATGCAAATTTTACCTGACAGTATTGAATTGTATTTAAGCATGTTGGCATCTATTTCTAATTATATTGCTACTGAGGATGAACATGGAAGATGTTCGGAAGCGGTTTGGCTGTATTTATGTCTGTAGAATGATTGTATGTATAATAAAATGACTTTTGGATCTGTTTGAGATTTGTCATTTGTTAATAATTAGAGTTTTTTTATGTTCTTGTACTTACAGTTTTAAAAGGGTTCAGCTATATTTCATAGTTTATGAGCAAATGGTTGAATAATCAAGTGCCTGTCCCTTCAAAATTCCTAAATATTCCTACTTCCCTTCAAAATTCCAAAGTAATTTTATGTTATCTCTTCATTTCAGCAATTTAACTCATGTAAACTTTAATTTTCCGGCTTTTATAAATTTTCAGTGTTCTGAATTACATTCAAGTACCAGTATCATTGTTCATCACTGTAAGCTGGTATCCCCTGTAAGTTCTTCTTCTGAACAATACATCTTGATAACGCAGATCAAGAAAAAAGTGCATGTTTTAAGGCACTAGATGTGCTTTGATTGTTCTAACACATGTCTAGGGTTGCTCACACCAGGTAAATAAATTGATACCATGCACCATGCCTTGCACCTGTTGGTGATATGCCAGTTGCTCTTCTCGATAAGTGCGCTACTGTGTTGGTGATTATTGGCCAATATTGGCAACTTATTGGAAAGAGTGAAATCATTGGCAGTCATTCAGATCTAAGCAGGAAGAGGAAAAACATGCAAGATTTTCAGTGCCGATGCAATAGTGCTCGTGCCAGCCACCAGGAATCCTCCAATTTTCCAGCATATTCTTTGAATTGTTATTTTTTGACCAATTTTTGTAGTGTACTCATATATTTTAATCCATTTTTTATTTTACCATATCTGTATAAGGAAAGTCATAGATCTCAAACCTGGAGCTGTTGATCCCCAGTGGCACTGACATATTATTTTTGCTATCAAGTACACAGAAGCTGAAATCAATTTTGATTGTGCATTGCTATCATAGTGAATGATTTGGCATTCTGTTGATCAATGGACTGGAATCATGTCTTCTGAATGTACATTAATATTGCCGTGTCCGGCATTTTGAAGTCACAGCAGTTGTTTAGAAAAAATTGTCACCTGTGCAGATGTATTATCATTTCAATTTATGACTTATGACTTGTGTGTGGTTCAAAGAGAGCCTAGCACAGTGACCATAGGTCTATTGTACTATCCCCAAAGGATAAAGCAGTCTCTAAGAAAAGAGACCAGTAGCCGAGGCAAGGATCAGTAGGCACTTGACAGGAATATCCTGCAACTCCCAGGGCTCGATCACATGTTGATCCAAATGCTCGAACCTATGGGCAAGAAACGCTTCACACTCACACAGTACGTGTGTGGCAGTTTCTTCACTGTACTTACAACCTCTACAGATAGGGTCCTTAATGACACCCATAATGCTCAGATGTCTTTTAAGGGTGCAGTGTCCAGTAAAGAGCCCAACAGCCCTTCTAAGGCCAGTTCTATTGAGCTTGAATAGCTCCTTATGACTCACACTAGGGCAGTTACAGTTCAGTTCTTCACCTGCCTTGGCCCTCCCGGCCACACAGATAGCTACCACAAACCTTAGGGTTGGTCATGTGGTCTGGGTTTTTGACCTGCCTTGGCCCTTGATGTTGCTCTAGTTCTTGTACTGCAGCTTCCTTAAGATACCATAAAAAGTTTTTCTGATCAGTTCATCAGAGACATCCAAAGCTGGCTCTGGACCAACAAAGTGTGTGCTCAAACCTCTTCTAGCCAACTCATCAGCCAATTCAGTACCTGAAATGCCTGAATGTGCAGGCATCCAATAAAGTGTGACTTGATTGTTGCTAGCATTGCAAAGTGCAGTATAGCACTCCTAGACAAGGGAAGAGGTCATAGTAGATTGCTCTAGAGCCATAAGAGCAGCCTGGCTATCAGAGTTGATATAGATGTGGTTACCCCTGTAGTTTCTGTCCGAGCAAATTCTACAACACATTAGAATAGAAAAGACCTCAGCCTAAAAGACAGTAGTGCAGCTGCCAAGTGGGTAAAACAGTTTTGTACCATCATTTGGACAGCATACTCCAGCACCAGTGCTAATATCTTGCTTGGAACAATCAGTGTATCATACAATGCACTTCTTCTTGTTGTAGGTAGGAGTCTTCCTCCAGTCATCCAATGAAGGGACCTGAATCCCATAAGGCTTGTCAAAGGCATACCTGACAAGAATGGCATCAGAGGGCATATAGAAATATGGATGATTCATAACATTACTATTAAGATTACTTCAAGATAAATATTTTGAGTAATCTTTCCAATGACCCAAATATTTGAGTCTTTTCAGGCTTATAAGAGCCTCAACCTCAATATGCATGTATAGAGGATGCAGTCCGCGCAAAAGTTCAAGAGTTACAGTGGGAGTAGTTTTCATGCACCCAGAGATTGCAATACAAACCATCCTTTGGAGCCTAATTAAATCTAACTTGGCAGTTTCACACCAGACTCTAGACCATCAGACCATAGAGCCATAGGTAATGATGGGACAGATCACCATAGAATAAATCTAATGGATAGCCCTGGGATTCAATCCCTAGTTTTTTCCAATAGCACTTCTGCACGACCAGAAAATTCTTCTAGCTTTAGTCACACAGTAATCAAAGTGTGTCTTCTAATTGAGGCTCATATCAAAACAAATTCCTAAGAATTTTACTTCTAGAACAGATAAGCTTCTGACCAAAGAAACAAATGTATCTAAGGTTAAGAATACATTTTCTGGTAAATGCAACCATGGCTGTCTTTTGCAGATTAACAGAGATACCTGCATTATTGCACCATGTCTCAACACTCATAAGGACACCAGACATAATGTCAGAGACAGTTCAGTACAACCTCGAAAATCCGGACATCCAAAATCGGGACGTTTTCCAAATTTTCGGGGGGGGGGGGGGGGGTTATGCCCTCCCCCCCGGACTGACCAAGTCGCGGATTTAAAACAACAGAGTAAGATTATTTATATGGAATTATATTTTATAAACAAATACCATTTTTTCCAGTCGACTTTCTGAACCCTGAAATGAAACTAAAGTTTAGGTAGACGGTCGTAGATCGGCTCATGGTTGGAGCATGAATTACATTGTTAGAGTTAATTCCTCCTCCCCCTTATTCAAGTCACAACTCCCGATGAATTATTTCGCGTAAAATATACATCGTTATTTAAATATGGAATTTTTATTATCAAAATTTTCTTTTCTCATTACTGAAAAAGACATTTTTCTGAAACAATGTAATTTTTAATATTAAACACTTTAAAACGTTGTCGTAACATTTTATCACAGATTGCTCAATTAAATCTAAAAATCCCGAGAATTCATATTAACGCTCACGGAAATTTATTTTGTTCACTTTGTAGTACGAATTCCATTCTTCAATGTATTCTGTTTTCTATTCAGAATCTCCTCCCCCTCCCGATATCTGACGATTTTTTCGTTCTCGTCGAACGTGTCAGCTTGAAATTGACGATATATTTTGCCTTTTTTGTTTATAAAGCCATATTTACATACTATAAATAGCAAATAAATAACTAAATAATATCATATCGCACAGAACCGAGCAACAAGGTCACATAGATCTCAGCTGCGTTTACGATTATGAACTAAGCAAATTCCTTTCTTCGCTTTCCCTGCCCCGCCACGTCCTGCTGCTGCTGTAACCTAGTAATGACTCATCGTAATTTAGAAAAATCATTGAGAGGAGAGATATTTTTCTTTTTAGGAAAAGATATTTATTTAATCTACTGCGATATTTTTTACGTATTTGACTATTACTTACTAGTTTTTACTTTTTTCAGAGACATCAGCTACCTTTTTAAACATAACATTATATGGATGCTAGAAAATAAATAAAACTTTTAAGTTCTTATTTTTTGTTTTTCGTTCGTTAATAGCGAAAACGGTTTAAACACATTTACACCTTCAAATATATTGTCAAAAGTGCTAATTCTCGATCTTTATTAAATCTCAGCACTTCATTAAATCTTCCGGCGCTTCATTAAATCTCGACAAAGCCGATATAATGAAAGTTCTGCACTGTGATGATGATGCGCCAATCGTAAATAAATTGAGTGTTGGTGAAATTTGCGATATGATATTAAGTAAAAAAAGATCAAAGTAGCGACGATAAATGTGGAGAAGAAAAAATACCCATTGATAATCTTATGCAAACAATCAATCATTCAATTAAAGGTCTTGAACAAAGAAGCTTTATAACCGAACAGAAATAATGTCCATCTACAGGATAAAGAAAACTGCTTTCCCATAAACCAAAATTAATGAAATAACAAATGTATGTTAATTTAAATATTTAAACGAACTGATAAAATGTAATTTTATCATTTCGTTTCGTTCATACATTCAAAATTATTAATGTGTATATTTTTTGTTAGAAATTTCTTTTGCCTTATTTTTTACATTAAATAATATGTTTTAATTGATTAACTTAACTTTTGCCATTATTTTTACTAAAAATAGTGCTTTATAGTGTACACTTATCCCCCGATTTACACGGCACTTGTTTTACACGATTTCGCTTTTACACGGTTTATAAATTAACAGATTTCAAAAAATTGATAAAAATGTATATTCCGCTCCATATATGCCTATACAAAGATTTGATGACATTTTTGAATTTTATTCCTTTGGTAACACTGATGAAAACAACAGGGGATTCCCGGTGATGTAAAATATATACATTTAGGGGACTCCCCTTAATGGGGAATCCCCATATAGGGAAATTCCCGTAATAGGGGAATCCCCGTATGTATTTCACAACAGTAAAGCTATCTGGTTCATGCAAGTACATAGTGCAGAAACATTTTAGCAGCAAAGCTTATATTATTGTGCATTTATCTTCTGAACTGGTAAGTTTTCAACATTTATAGTTTTTCTTGCATCTTTATAGTTTGCGTAAATTTGTTAAGGTTCTATAATGTCAAAGGATTTGAAGAAAAATCAAATGAAAAGAAAAGTTATTTCTTTAGAAACTAAAATTCAAATATTAGACCGTCTACGTAATAGAGAAAGAGTAATAGATGTTGCTAAATTTTACTCCATGAATGAAGCCACAATAAGGACAATAAGGAAAAATGAAGACTCCATTAGAAAAAGTGTAGCAGCTGGAACCTGCAGCAGTATGAGTACGACTTCATATGTTCGAGATGTTACAATGGAAAATATGGAAAGAGCCTTAGTGATATGGATAGAAGACCAAACTCAAAAGCGAATCCCGATCGATACCAATACTGTTACAAATAAAGCTTTGAAGATTTATCAATCACTTAAGAATCAGTCGCCGTCGACTTCATCTGATGAAAAGAAGGTATCTTTTTCCACAAGCCATGGGCGGTTCGAGAGATTCAAACAAAGACATTCTTTACATAATCTGAGAATGGGACAACGGCCGTACCGTGCTGAAAACACTGGTTCTCGTTAGATCACCGAAGTCAAGCAGCATCGGGCGCGGTTAGTACTTGGCGGGTGACCACCTCGGAACACCGCGTGCTGTTGGCCATCTCGGGTGCGGTATCCCCGTGGTTTGCGCGCTAGATTTGCACGCTACCACAAATGCCGCCGTGTTCATGCGGAGTACAATCACGTTAAACATGTGGGTCCGTAAGTCCTTCCGAGAGGTTGGTGGTAGGGGAAGGAGGGTACGGTCCCTGTGGATGCCTCCCCCACTGGGTTCCGGTCTAAATTGGGTGGCACTTCCCGGCCGTCCATACAGTTACCTTACACCTTTCTGGTAGGTCGGATGGTCTGGGTCTCAACAACAACAACAACAACATAATCTGAGAATGAAAGGTGAAAGTGCATCTGCTGATTCAGATACGGCACAACAATATCCGGCAAAACTTGCTGAAATCATTACCGCTAACTTCTACACTTTTGATCAGGTTTTCAATGCTGACGAGTCCAGATTATTCTGGAAAAAAAATGCAGGAAATAACCTTTATAGCCAAAGCTCACAAATCAGCTAGTGGTCATAAAGTAGCGAAAAGTCATATAACAGTTCTTTTCTGTTACAGTGCTTCTGGCGATTATATGATGAAACCATTGGTGATTAACAAATCAAAATCACCACAATCATTCAAAGGAATAAATATCAAACACCTTCCCGTCTATTGGATGGCTAATAGAAAAGCATGGGTCACTGCCATAGCTTTCAATGAATGGTTCCATAACTTCTTTATTCCAGATGTCAAAAATTATTTAACTAAAAAGGGATTGCCTTTTAAGGCTCTTCTATTAATTGATAATGCACCAGGTCATCCTCCAGATTTACAACACGAAAATGTAAAAGTTGTTTTTTTACCAAAGAATACAACTTCCTTATTACAACCGTTAGATCAAGGGATAATTTCGACTTTTAAAGCACTGTACATCAAGCAAACTTTCAGGTATATCTTAGAACAAATGGAGAAGGATGAATCTCTTACTCTGATGGATGCTTGGAAGAAATTTATAATTTTAGATTGTGTTAAGCATGTTGGACTGTCATACACTCGGATCAAACAATCAACAATCAACGCCTGCTGGAAAGCAATATGGCCGGATGTTGTTGAAAGTGGAAATGATAAATCACCTATAGAGCATGAATATTCTCAGATCACTGAGTTGGCCCATACTATAGGAGGAGAAGGTTTTGAAGATTTAGCTCAAGCAGATATTGAAGAAATAATGGCCGATGAAGAATTGAATAAAGATGATTTAATTAACATGATTCGTGAAACAAACAAACATGATGAAGACAATGATTCTGAAGAAGAGCAATTTGAACCAGTTGCGTTCACAGCAAGAATCATAAGCGTAGGACTTGATTTGGGAAGAAAATTGGGTAACCATTTCTTATAATATGATACAAATGTTGATCGAGAGTCTCTGATTCCAGCGAAGCCTTCATAAATGCTTAAATCAATATGAAGAGGTCTATAAAGATTTAGCAAAATAACCTATGCAATTGTTAATTACCGATTTCATGACAAAGTCTTGTCAACCCGAGATCTTGCCTAATTCGTCAACCATTGAGCCAGAATCGCATCAAGAAAGCTCAAGTGATGAAAGTGACATCATACCTATCAGAAAGAAAAGACTGATAATACATGAAAGTGATGACAGTGATTAAACTTATAATTCATTTTTAAGGGTCTTTTTGTTCTTTGTTCCTAATGTAAAATAAATTAAATATATTATATTACTACATTCATATGTTTGTTGTTTTATAAACTAAGTATAATTTTAAGTTTTCTAAGATGTCTTACTTTTGTTTTACTTAAATAAATGACACGAGCCCCCGCTGAACTTTTCCAGAGGGGGCAAAGCCCCCTCTGGGAAATTTCAATATTTTTTTCTAACTTCATATTTTACTAAATACCAAAAAATGATATTTTTTTAAACATAAAAATAATTGAAAGAAAATCCTATCAACGTAAATGTCACATTTCCGTTCAGTCTTGCTCACATATTCCTTACCATAGTTCCCTAAACTATCTCGCACACAAACCAAGCTCCTCTTTACTCCCAGGAAACATGTTTATGCTAATGACAAAAACACCTGGTTGCCAGAACTTTTTCGACTGACCGCCTAATTCAAAGAGAAATGGAATATTTACAGCCATGTTATTGGCATTTCCAAAAAATAGCTGTTTTCCTCCAGTAATAACTATAAATGATTACCACGAAGTAGAGATGACTTATTTTGTCTACTTAAAGAGATCTTATCTGTAATTACTCCTGGATCCTATATACCAGTGCTGTCTTTACAGATGGCACCCATTCCGTTTGAAGCTGCAAACCCCGTGGGTGGTATCCATTCCGTTTGAAGTTGCAAACCCCGCGGGTAGTTTTGTTCCTGCTGAGCACGGGACGTTTGGCACAGAACCGTAGTCAGGCAAGGGCCAGAGGGTGCTACACCCTCCCCCCACCCACTAGGTATACTCAACCCACCCCTATGATAAAAATATTAAAGTTTTAGTTGTGATAAGAACTGTCAACTAACATGTCATCCAAATTTTGCATAAAAATATTATTTATAAGATTTTTTTTTATAAATTGAGTTATTTTAAAAAATTTTTAATTTAGCTGAATGTGTGGTTATAGTGATGATCACTTTATATACATATTTAATTTAAAAATATTTAAATATAGACAGTGGTGTTTGGATACTTTTGTATTATTGCTGGATTCATTGTTTTAATTTATTCAAAATCAACTGATAGGTAGTTAAGAGTTGATATTAAGCGTTAACTTGTATTAATTTTCAGAGTTTTTTTTTTTATTAATTAACAGCTTTGCTACTACTTAATTCTTATATTAAAATCCATTGTAGTTATTATATATTATAATATTGATGCATAGTAACTATATGGATTTTCCTAATCAACTCCTAGCTTACAAATATAAATAGGCCTAAAAAGATTAAAAATATTTATCGTACAATAAATAAAACTGCTGATATCTTTCTTTCGACCCAGCCCGTCGACCTACCCGAAGGTGTAGGATGTATGTTTAGACCGCCGAGACAATGCCATCTAATTTAGATTGGAAACCAGTGGGGGCGACATCCACAGGGACCGACCCTCCTTTTTTTGTTACCAATAGCTCGGAAGGACTTTCAAACCCACAAATTTAACGTGCTCGTACACGGGGACGGTTTAGGCAAAGCCGGAAATCGAACTTGGGTCCTCCGAGTACAATCCCCGTGACTTAGCCTCTCGGTTATCTAACTCCAAAACTGCTGCTCTTGTAAGACAATAACTTCTCCTTAAGGAAGCATAAATCTCCTTAAGGAAGCATATGTATGTCAGTTAAGTGACTACAGTTGCTTCGATGGCATTATAATCCCCCTTTTTCAGGCCAAAATAACAGTATGCACTCCTAACAACCACTACTGCCGTTCGTTCTTGGCGGTTGTTAAGGGCGTATACTGTTCTTTTGGCCTAAAGTAGGGGCTTAAAATGACCTCGAACCAATTGTAGGCACCTAACTGACATATGCTTGCTTTCTTCAAGGCGGCCTTGCAAGTTGTTATGTATTTATCGACTTTGTGAATCTTGTATATAACTTTATCGGATTGTGCCCCCCCCTGAGATTTTGAAAACTCGGCGTCTATGCTCACCACTCTTTTTGGCTCTATTAAAGAGTTTTCTACATTTGCCACGTAGACAGTTGAGCTCTTTCGACTACCTTAGAGAGTCAGCTCTAGTGGCCTTATAGTTCTGGTAGTATGATAGAATAATGGCCTGTTGCAATTGGTCAACAGCCAAATCCAAGTCAGCTACCAAAGAATACTTACCAGATTGACCCACAGTCCTGCCATGGAGATCTTTGTAGGAACCCCAATCTGTTCACCTTAGGTTCCTACCTTTTGTCTCTAATCTTGAGAGACCTTTAACAGAGAACATAATTAAACAATGATTAGATAAAGTTATATTATCTGAAACATTCCAATTAATTACATTGTCATATGCAATGTTGTTGCATATGGTTAAATCAATAGCCTTGTTTCTATTAACAGTAACAAAAGTAGGTTTATTGCCTCTATTAAGAATAAATAAATTATAATATAGAATGTATTCTGAAAGCTCATCATCACGTCAGTTGCAGCAGGGCCGTAAGTGGGCAATCTTGGCTGGGTGTGTGTGTATGTGTGTGTGAAGAAAATTTTTCCGACTAATATTGAAAATTTCCGACTGTACAAACAAGTGAGTTAACTTTTGGTTTTGAACGAGTGCATTGCTGTTCTAGTGACCTTTATGCAGTTCAAAGTCTACAGAGCAATTATTTGTTTTAATTTTTGAATGTTTATATCCAATTTAATTTTTGAATGTTTATATCCAAATCATACCCCAATTTATAAAAAGGAAAAGTCTCAAAACCAAATTTTTGGTTTTGAGGGTTTTGTTTTATAAATAATTTTGCATTTGTTATTTAATTATCGGATGTGTTATGCAAATGCCCAAATTTTTAGCTATCATTTGAAACAAGGCAAGTTTCTAGGGCAAGGACTAGCAGAATTTTAAATATATTTGAAAAAGTATTAAATTTCGTATGTTTTGGGATTTTTTTTCGAATGCACTTGACACATTCCCAGATGATTGCCTAGCGCTTAAAAACCCAGCGAGTTTCTATGCCAAGAATTGGTTGTGTAAATTTCGGAACATGTATCATTTGAAGCAAGGCAAGTTTCTAGGGCAAGGATTAGCAGAATTTTAAATATATTTTAAAAAGTATTAAATTTCGTATGTTTTGGGATTTTTTTTCGAATGCACTTGACACATTCCCAGATGATTGCCTAGCACTTAAAAACCCGCGAGTTTCTATGCCAAGAATTGATTGTGTAAATTTCAGAACATGTATCTTTTTTAGCTAAATTTGGGTCTTTTAATAGGTTTTTGTAAATAATTAAAACTTTATTATTTTTTTTCTGATTTTCGAATGCACATTGCACATTTCCAAATAATTTCCTCAAAAAAGGAGAAAAACACGCGTTTCTAGGCCAAGAATTATCTTTGTAAAACACGGGATGTGCATAATAGCATACATACATTGTTCAAAGGAAATTAATATGATATGATTTGTAGTGCTCATAAGGGGTGCCGTTGTTTCATTTCCTAGATATTTGTTTTCAAAAAATCGTCTAGACACTGACTTAAAAAAAAAAATCCAAATGGTCCACCAGAAAACCTACTTGCATGTGGCTATACACATATTCTTAAATACATCGAAATTGCATTTTTTAGTTTATATGATACTTATTTTGCAGCATCCAAAACAGGAAGATTAGCTTAATTCTACAGTTTGAATTCTATAGAAAGTTGTGTTTATCTTTGCAGTCTAACAATTTTTTTTAATTACTACATTTTTTTTAAGATAACGCATAAGACTGTGGTTTTTCCTCGGTAGATTGTACATGCCTGAGCACTCTCCTAGAGAAAGGATCGTTTATTTTCTTTATTTTTTTTTTCCAGGTTTGTGGATCGCATGCTTATAAATTTGGTTTGAAACTAACATTGAGTTATACAGCGTTTTTCAACGTGTGTTATAGTTTCGTGTAAATTTACAGAAAATTAAAGAATTTTGATGTACAATTTGGATCACATTGGACTTTTTCTCATTTTGGGGTTCCGGTATTAAATTAAATTTCCAAAAGGGGTTTCGAGACCAAAAGACTTCGAAAAACAGTGAGCTATAGAATACAACTGGAGTGAGTGCATATTACACTTTAACATTGTTGGGCCGTGGTTCCTTTTGGAGTTGGCGAAAATCATCCACATTTGAAAATACAATTCTTAGCGGGCTTTTATCTAAGACCTAAATATGTGGGCTACAAGAAGTTGGTGGTAGGAGGATGGTACGGTAACTGTGGTTGTGTCCCTCACTGGATTCTAGTCTAAATTAAATGGGAATATCCCGGCCATCCAAACAGATACCTTACACTTTGGTGTATATCATACGATTTGGGCCGAAAGTGGAAAGATCTCCTCTAGTTGTTGCAAGCTAATCTGAAGACTCGCTTGTACGTTGACGATATTCTGCCGTCGATTGTTCTGCCTATACTGTCAAGTCGCCCAGGTTCCATTTACCAATAAGACAAAGCTCGAACATATACTTCACAACTTTCTCAACAATGTCTTCAAGGATTTAATACCCTCCTATTGTTATCCAGGTCTCCAGACCTATCACCAATAGAGAACGTATGGGACATGCTGTGACAGCAATTGCAGCCTTCTCTGAATACCACTGAATTAGCTGATCAGTTGCAACATTTGTGGCAGAATCTTCCGCAGAGGGACATAAGCAACCTAACTGACCCTATGCCGCACCGAATATCAACTTGTATAGTTGATAACCACTTAATAAAATATCAGCTTCTTGTTGTCACCATTTCTTAATATAAAACGTTTTTTATTGATTCCAAATTCTAATTATTTGCATATTTTCTCAAACGACACATATGTGCTGATCTTCGTGGCTGTAGGCTCAATTTTTTATGTGTGCATATAAATTTTTGTGTATATAGCTTCAATGTTTTTTCATCACTGATTTGAATGAAATTTTAATCACCTTTTTAAAAGCGCAGTGTCATCATGTCAGAGCACCAAATGCAATTTCGAGGGCTAAAAAACTCCTGTTTGCTGATTTTACCATGCTGAATTCAAATCTGAAAGTCGCTTTTAAAATTAACCCTTGGATCTGGGAAGATAGCCTCTCAAAGTTTGGCCTTTTTTGCTATTTTTGTGTTTATAATCTCAGTTCGAAGATGTTACCACAACATGATACAATTGCATGGTTATGAGAACTTAATGCTTGAAATAACAGGAAAACTGTATACAGCTCATGAAGTTAGAGGTGAGATCACCTCCATGATTCAGCTGACTAGGAAATGTAATTTTGTGAGGTCATCCCTATTTAAAAATTCAGAATATGAATATCTAAGCCATGGAATTAGAGAGACTTATTTTCTGCTTTATCTTTAAAATCAACTTGTAAACAATGCAATTATACACATTTTGTTTATAGATAGATTGGTTGGAGCTGAATTATATGATCCATAAAGTTAGAGAGAGTTAGACTCTTTTCTTCTATGGTATGGTCAGACCAATTAAAAACTTAAGATGAAAAGTTTGAGATATTAAACTTGATAAATGGATTTGCCAAGGTTATAGGGGAACGTAACTTCATTGTGTTATGTTAGGAGTCGGTATAGTATGTATGTCTTTATAGGGAGATATTATCCTATAAGAGATAATAATATTGAATAGGGGGGTGTATGACTGGTATGTGACTGTGGATATTAGAAGCTGGTGGGAGGATCGGTGACAATCGATTTCGGCCTGTTGCTGTTTCTCATGCATGGTCGTGTGTACTTTAGATGAGCTTAGTGCCCGAAGTGCGCGGAAGTTTGCTGATTTATAAAAAAATTTCAACTTCGATCAAAGTCTTCGAGAAATAAATACTTCGAAAGAACGTAAGCTTAAACAAACCAATTGCAGAGATGGAAGTCCACAAAATATAAAAACAATTTTTTTTTAATTGAACACCAAAATTTTTAGTATAAGTAAATTATTACTGGAAACGAGTGCATATTAAATGGTGCAAACAGAATCAGAAATGAATGAAGTAATATAAAGCATCACCATATTTTATAGACAGCTGACTTTCAAAAACAAAAAATTATGTTATTCATTATTTTGATCTATTTTACTGGCTTCTTCATCGAAATTTAATATGTAAAATCATTTCATTACTTTTATGTTTCCTACTTATAGGGGCAGCTCTAGTAGAGAGGTTGTGACTATATAAATACCAAATGATGACCACAAAAATCTGAATATAATATTTCGCAACTATCAATGTTGGTATATTATTTTGAAATAACTCTCGTTTAATTTTAAATAATATTTTGGGGGATTTTTATTTGAACGAGAAAGAAATATTTTAATTTAAAAATAAAATAATAGTAATTATAAATAAATTAATGATTATTTATTAATAAAAATATAATATATAAAATGTATCTACAAAATGTACAAAGGTAAAATTATAACTAATGGAAATTTTGATTTATTGGTAGCTCAACTATTTAACATATTTTTCTCTATTAATAAAATGTTTATAAAAACATTTTGACGTAGTTAACATTTTACTGTAACATTCTAATTTATATACAATTTAATATCAAACGGTCGAGTAAATGTTGCATTATTATTACATATTTAATATTTTTCAAAAGGATGTCGGTTTCTGTGTGTGTGTAACACGTAGCAGAAAATTCAAGCTTTCAACAGCTTCGAAGATCTGTATAGAGGTGGCATCTCAGCTTATGCAAATATACACCTTTTTTTCTTTTTTTTTTTTTTTAAAATTTCAATTAGTTTAAAGGTTATGAATATTTAAAGTTGAAATTTCGTTGTTTCTAAATCCATTTATCCCAGCAGACTATTGTTTGCAAAATGGCAGATGTTTATAGACAATTAGCGTGACACAATGTGGGCGATGAAATCAAAACTTCTATAAGTTCCAGAATTTTATAGATATCATTTTGATTTTTTTAACCGAGCAATTATTTTATAAGAATTTGCTCGACAAATCTCTTCTATAGCACGAAAATATTCGGACATAGTATTTAATTATCTAATTTTACTTTTCGGCATTTATTTCACGAAAGTGCAGCAGATGAAACACATAAAATGATTTAAATTGAGAAGTTTTCTTATTACTTGAATTTTAAGGATATGATTTATCTTTTTAAAAATACAATTATTTGCCATTAAAAGCATTGTAAGAAAATCATTTGAATCGGATAACTACAACCATAATCCCGATTTTTACCTCCTTGCTTTTTCTTCAATCCTAAAGATGCAACGAGAAAAGGCGTTGTTGTTGAGATCCAAACCGTCCGACCTACCAGAAAGGTGTAAGGTAACAGTTTGGACGACCGGGAAGAGCCACTCAATTTAGAACGGAACCCAGTGGGGGGAGGCATCCACAGGGCCCGTACTCTCCTTCCCCTACCACCAACCTCTCGGGAGGGCTTACGGACTCACATGTTTAACGTGATCGTACTCCGCATAAACACGACGGCAGTTTTGGCAGCGGAGGGAATCGAACCGAGGCCTATCGAGTGCAATCCGCGCACTAATCACTGGACTACCGCGCCCCACGAGAAAAGACATGTTTAAGCGCGTTGATGTGTTTTTATAGATCTAATGCAATTTTCGAAGAATCTTCTTATCAAGTTTAGAAAGATTGATAATATCCTGTTTTTAACACTTTACAACGTAGTTGAAAAGTGTTTATGACTTTGTTCACTCTGTCTGTCTGTCCGTTAGCACGATAACTGTCGTAAAAATGACTTTATCAAAATGAAATTTTAGTATGTTTTTCAGACAGTCTGTGGGACCTATGGGAATATAAATGAATAATATCACCCAATTAGTTTTGGATTGAACCCAGGTTGAAAAAATGAAATACATTGAATCCTACGGGACCTAATTTTTCAACCATTTTTTAAGCGACTTTAAAATTCACAAATTGCTTCGAAAATTTTAGGAAATATTCAAATTATCTCATAAAATATATAAAAAAAAATTCAGTAAAATATGTTAGGTAGTTTTTTAAATAAAAATTATTTAATATAAAAAAAGGAGAAAAATAAATTCAATTCAATTTTGACTCTCGCTATATCCTCCAGAAAGAGACACGAGATATATTATATAATAAATATCTTTCCAAGGGTTTAATTATTTTATATATAAGAGAGGTTTCATATTTTAAAATAAATATGGTAGATAACAATTTTTCAAATTTTTAAATAAAATAAATTATTATAGTATTGTAATGAATGAAACGGTTGGAAAAATGTTTATTAATGAAATGCTATGCCTTTATAGAGAGGCAATTTATATTTCGATGACCTCATTTGAGTAAAGTTCATTTGTTTTCGATGAAGTTTTCAAATATAATAAATTATTGTAGTATTATGATAATTTTAAAAATTTACCGAGAATGTATCGCATTTTAGAGATGTTTAAACCAGGCAATTTATAATTCAATGCCGTCATTTGAATAAAGTTCATTTTCTTCGATGAGGTTTTCAAATATAATAAATTAATGTAGTATTATGATAATTTTAAAAATATTACCGAGGAATGTATCGCATTTTATAGAGATGTTTATATAAAATTCCATTGAAGTTGGAAAGTGTTTCATAATCAATGCTTTATGCATGATTGATATTTCTTGTTTAAGTTTACAAATGCTTATTTCTCGAAAACAAAAAGTGGTAGCTATAAATAATATTAGGTTATTTGTAGTCCTTTGAAAACCATATAGGAGTGTACAATTGGATTTTGGATAGGTTCTTAGTTTTTGAAAAATAGTGGCAACAATTTCGATATTTTACTAATTTAAAAAAAATTGAAAAGGTGGCTCTAATTTTGATGTCTTAATATTTTGAACCATTTTGAAAAAGTGATTCTTAATTATTTAAAATTATTTTAAAATTGTCTAAAAAGATAAACTACCTATATAGAAAAATGGTATTCAAGCGAAATCATTTCGACTCGGGCCGTGCCGGAGATTTAGAAAGCTGTTTCGGGCCGTGCTCGAACTTGACTTTTAAAACAGGCCAAACATATTTGATTTTGAAAATTTTTCTGGGGCCAAATATATTTATTTCGCCAGGCCGAACATATTAATTTTTGAAAATTTTTCAAATGAGTTTTAATTGCATACATGAAATAATTGTCTTTATTTCAGCTATATATAGATAAATGTTTAAAGAAAAAACTTTTATCTCAATTCTTCGTAGAAAATTTTCACACATTCATATTTTCGGCCGTCCAAGTGGATGCTCTATCTCTTCGGATGAGTCAGATGGTCTGGGTCTTCAACACAATCATGTTTGCGGCAGCCGCTCACTTTGCTGCTCATACCCTTGGATGAGTCGGGCAGCCTGGGCTTTCTACACATTCATGTTTTTAACACATATAAATATAAATTATTTCAGGCCGGATCAAGCCGAGACTCAATGTCTTCGGGACTGATTTAAGTATACTGGCATTGTCGTGCCAGGCAGGGAAAAACTCTAAATTCCACTGCTGATCGTTTTGTATAGTTTAGTGTTTCATTCACAATTTGCGATTTTGTTTTGTCGCAGAAAATTGATTTAAATGACGTATGAATTGTTAAATGATACCTTTAAAAGCACAATTTTATAACAAAATTTAAAAAAGCAATAAAAATAAATAATAATAATTATGAGAAACGTATATAAACGATTCTTATGCATGCCTTTATATAATTTAAAAATATTACCTTACTTTAAGCAGTCACAAACTAGCTCTGCGAAAAATTCAAGCAATCTGGACTGAATGAAGATTCCATGCTTTTCAGCATTTTACAGAAAAGACATTCACATTTTCTGAGAGTCATAAATTACTTGCCCAATTATAGATACTTTTAAGGGAATACATACTGGGTTTACTTTCCAAATCCCTGGACAATGTGTTTCAGTATTTTTCTCCTGCTGTTTTGCCGACAGCATAGCGAAGAAAATAGCTTTTATCTGAAGAACTCGTACCAGAATCTAATTGCTCTTTCATGGTTTTGTCCCCACCAAAGAGCTAGAATCATGTGATTGCTTCTCGAAGATCCCCTCCATATGTGTACTACAAATGATCTGTACCCTCCGGGTGCAAGATCTGCTTCGCCGAATTTCCTCAAGAAATATGCTGACAAAGTTTGGGGATTTCCTGGACCACCCTCGTTGCCCTCGCCCTTATTCAGGTGGCTCATATGTATTTAAATGAGATTTATGACACCGCAAAGAAACCATTGCCCCATGTTCATCAGATGGCTTTACTTCAAGGATTTTGTTTCACGAAAGAGAATCGGTGATTTTGTAGTGAACATTTAGAAAATTAAAGTAAAAAATAAGTTTTTAAAATGAAATTTATGGAGAATAAAACACACTCTTATTCCGATTTTTTTTCCGAGTGATTGCCAAATTTTCCGACTTTTTTGAGTCAGGGGGGGTGACCCCCCTTCCCCCCCGGTACTTACGTCCCTGAGTTGCAGTCACTACTGCTCCACACAGTGTGGTGAGAATTTGCATCGCAATCAATGATGAGCCTTTTGTCCATATTGCAATGTTCAATAAGATCCTTTGTCACTTTCATGAGAAGCTCTTTCTCTTCGTAAGGAAGGTAAGCTGACATAAAGATAATTTCATCCTTACATCCAGTGGTCTCATTATTCACCCTGACAGCAACATTATCACTGTCTAGGTAATTTACTAAGTTCAGGGCACTGAGCTAGTTACTAACAGCAATACAGGCTCTTGGTCTGATACAAGATGTAGCATAAAAGACATTATAGCCCTAGACCCAAGATCTTACTATTTTGGGTCCAGGGTTCTTGAATTAGAGCAATGGCAACCTCACCACTAGTCATCTTCTTGCCAAGCAGGGACGTAAGTGGGCAATCTTGTCTGGGGGGGTGTGAAGGAAATTTTTCCGACTAATATTGAAAATTTCCGACTTTACAAACCAGTGAGTTAACTTTTGTTTTTGGGCGAGTGCATTGCTGTTCTAGTGACCTTTATGCAGTTCAAAGTCTACACGGCAATTATTTGTTTTCATTTTCGAATGTTTGATGTATATGTCCAAATCATACCCCAATTTAAAAAAAGAAAAAGTCTCAAAACCGAATTTTTGGTTTTGAGGGTTTTGTTTTATAAATAATTGTACATTTGTTTAATTATCGGATGTGTTATGCAAATGCCCAGATCTTTAGTTACCAGTTGAAACAAGGCAAGTTTCTAGGGCAAAAATTAGTAGAATTTTAAATATATTTGGAAAAGTATTAAATTTTGTACATTTTGGGATTTTTCTTCGAATGCACTTGACACATTCCCAGATGATTGCCTGGTACTTAAAAACCCGTGAGTTTCTATACCACTAATTGGTTGTTGAAGACCCAGACCGTCCGACTCGTCCAAAGGACTAAGAGCAACTATTTGGATGGCCGGCAATAATTGGTTGTGTAAATTTCGGAACATGCATCTTTCTTTTGATAAAATTGGGTCTTTTGTTAGGTTTTTATAAGTTATTAAAACTTTATTACTTTTTTCTAATTTCCGAATGCACTTTGCACATTTCCAAACAATTTCCTCAAAAAAGAAGAAAAAATGCGTTTCTAGGCCAAGAATTAGCTTTGTAAAACACGGGATGTGTATAATAGCATGCATATATACACTGTTCAAAGGAAATTAATATGACATGATTTGCAGTGCTCATAAGGGGTTGCCGTTGTTTCATTTCCTCGATATTTGTTTTCAAAAAATTGTCCAGACACGGACGTAAAAAAAAAAAAGAAATTCCAAATAGTCCACCAGAAAACTTACCTACATGTGGCTATACACATATTCTTAAATACATTAAAGTTACATTTGTTTAGGTTATCTGATACTTATTTCGCCGCATCTAAAACAGGAAGTTTAGCTTAATTCTGCAGTTTGAATTCTACAGAAAGTTGTATTTATCTTCGCATTCTAACATTTTTTTAAATTACTACATTTTTTTTTTAAGAAAACGCATCAAAGCAACAAATGCATCGCCCTTAATGAGATGCATAGGACTGCGGTTTCTCCCCGGTAGATTGCACATGCCTGAACATTCTTCTAGAGAAAGGAATCCGTGCGTTATGTTACGAGTTGATATAATATATATGTTTTTATAGAGATATATTATCCTATAAGAGATAGTAATATTGAATAGGGAGGTGTATGACTCGTTTGTGACTGTGGATATTAGGAGTGGGTGGGAGGATCGGTGACAGTTGATGTCTGCCGGTTCCTGTTTCTGATGTATGGCCGTGGTGTACTTAGCCGAGCTTAGCGCTCGAAGTGCGCAGAACTTTGCTGGTTTATAAAAAAATTTCAACTTCGATCAAAGTCTTTGAGATACAAATAATTCGAAAGAACGTAAGATGAAATAAACCAATTGCAGAGATGGGAAGTCCACAAAATATAAAAACATTTTTTTTTTAATTGAACACCAAAATTTTCAGTATAAGCAATTTATTACTGGAAACAAGTGCATATTAAGTGACGCAAACAGAATCAGAAATGAATGAAGTAATATAAAGCATAGCATCACCATATTTTATGGACAGCTGACTTTCAAAAGCAAAAAATTATGTTATTCATTATTTTGATCTATTTTACTGGCTTCTTCATCGATATTTAATATGCAAGATCATTTCGTTACTTTTTTGTTTCCTACTTATAGTGGCAGCTCTAGTAGAAAGGTTGTGACTATTAAAATACCAAATAATGACCACAAAATATCTGAATACAATATTTCGCAACTATCAACTTTAGCTTATTATTACTTTCCCTGCAATACATGGTAATGTATAGGGAAAGTATTGGAATCATGCCGAATATCGCAACTCGAGTTTTCGACGGATCTACACGTTTCGAGACCTTCAGAATACGAAAAAACTATTTTTAGCGTGACGTCTGTGTGTCTGTCTGTCTGTCTGTGCAGATTTTGTATCCACTCTAACTAAAAAACTAATAGACCGAATTTCACAAAATTTTGTAGGTAAGTCACTTGTGGGCGGGGCTGGTGCTGATTAGTTTTGGGTACGATTCGGAATACAAGAACCCGCCTTTTTTTTTGCGAAATGGCCCGCAAAAGCTTGTATCCACTCTAGCTAAAAAACTAATGGACCGAATTTCACAAAATTCGGTAGATGAGCCACGTATAGGTCACCCTGGTGCTGATTAGATTTTGGTACGATTCAGAAAAAAATAACCTGCCTTTTTTTGCAGAATGGCCCGCAAAAATCGTCAAAATCTAAACTAAAGAACTAGGTATACTCAAATATATCCATTAAATGCTCGTTTAATACGTCATTTTTAACGACGAAAAGAATAAGGCAACCCCATTACACTAGGACTAGCCGTTCTCGAGGTATTTTAGTTTTTCGTATTTTCTCTACGCCACCTTTGAAAATAAGTCCGGTTACCGAATGAGAACGAAAATTGAATTAAAAGTGAAATAAATTTAATTAAACAAAGAGAACGTGAATATAAGTCTGCAGGGAAAGTCATGTGCTGCCCACATCAGATTTTTATTTTCCCTGCAATACATGGTAATGTATAGGGAAAGTATTGGAATCATACCGAAAATCGCAACTCGAGTTTTCGACGGATCTACACGTTTCGAGACCTCTAGAATAAGTAAAAACTATTTTTAGCGTGACGTCTGTGTGTGTGTCTGTCTGTGCAGATTTTGTATTCACTCTAACTAAAAAACTAATTGACCGAATTTCATAAAATTTGGTAGGTAAGTCTCTTGCGGGTGAATCTGGTGCTGATTAGTTTTGGGTACGATTCCGTATAAAAGAACTCGCCTTTTTTTGCGAAATGGCCCTGCAAAAGTTTGTATCCACCCTAGCTGAAAATCTATTGGACCGAATTTCACACAAGTTGGTAGATAAGTCGCTTGTGGGTTAGCCTGATGCTGATTAGATTTTGGCATGATTCGGAAAAAATAACCTGCCTTTTTTTGCAAAATGGCCCGCAAAAACGACAAAATCTAAAATAAAAAACTACGTATGCTGAAATATATCCATTAAATACTTGTTTTATACGTAATTTTTAACGAAGACGAGAATAAGACCAACCCAATTACACTAGGACTAGCCGTTCTCGAAATATTTTCGTTTTTTCTCTACATCACCTTTGAAAATGAGTCCAGTTACCAAATGAGAACGAAAATTGAATTATATGTAAATTAAATTTAATTAAAATAAAGAGAATGTGTATATAAGTCTGCAGCGAAAGTCATGTGCTGTCCACATCAGATTTTTACTTTCCCTGCAATACATGGTAATGTATAGGGAAAGTATTGGAATCATGTCGAAAATCGCAAATCGAGTTTTCGACGGATCTACACGTTTCAAGACATCTAGAATACGAAAAAACCTTTTTTAGCGTGACGTCTGTGTGTGTGTCTGTGTGTTTGTCTGTGCAGATTTTGTATCCACTTTAACTAAAAAAGTAATTGACCAAATTTCATAAAATTTGGTAGGTAAGTCACTTGTGGGCGAATCTGGTGCTGATTAGTTTTGGGTACGATTCAGCATAAAAGAACCCGCCTTTTTTCTTGCGAAATGGCCCGCAAAAGCTTGTATCCATTTTAACTGAAAAACTAATGGACCAAATTTCACAAAATTCGCTAAATAAGTCACTTGTGGGTTACTCTGGTGCTGATTAGATTTTGGTACGATTCGGAAATAAATAACCTGCCTTTTTTTGCAAAATGGCCCGCAAAAATCGTCAAAATCTAAACTAAAGAGCTAGATATACTCAAATATATCCATTAAATGCTTGTTTAATACGTAATTTTTAACGATGAAAGAATAAGACCAACCCCATTACTCTAGGACTAGCCGTTCTCGAGATATTTCAGTTTTTCGTACTTTCTCTAGGCCACCTTTGAAAATAAGTCCGGTTACCGAATGAGAAAGAAAATTGAATTAAAAGTGAAATAAATTTAATTAAAATAAAGAGAACGTTAATATAAGTCTGCAGGGAAAGTCATGTGCTGCCCACACCAGATTTTTAGTTCTCTGCAAGTAATACCTAATGCGGAATGGCAACATGAAAACTTTATTCTACAAATGCTATATTCTACAAATTTGTGAACTTTTTAGAGGCAGATAAATTCAGTCTTATCACGCAGTCGGCATTAAATTTCACAAAAATTGAGGCCATACTACACAACTTATCTGTGGACTATGACCAAAACAAAGCATTAATGGTTACAGAACTCGCCTATAGGGGACGTTCCCCAAACTAGGATAACTTTAGCATCTATGTCGGAATCTGCAATGGGACTATCCTATGTTTTGGAACGCCTCTCTTTGGTGGTTTCTGTTAGTATTTATAACTTAAAAATTTACTGCAATTTAAGAGTAACTTTATTTAAGTTATAAAATTAATAACATTTTAAGTTAATTAATCAAACTTCCAATTTTTCAAATTTTTCCAATTTTAATTTTTGCCGCATATGCAGCCATAAGTCAAACACAATGTTATTCAATACTTATATTTGTAGAAATAATTTGTTGATATCATCCCTAGAATTTTTTTCTCCCGAGTTCTGCGTTTTATACATTCGTAGCATCTTTCAGGGTTACGAAGCCTAACTTTTTTATTTAATGAATTGGTTTAAATAATTAGTTGCAAATATGTATTAATATATTAAACCTGTTTTCACACATAAGTTTAGGCAAATTATTTTTCTTTCAATTTAAAAAAGGAAATACATCATCATAAAGAAAAACAAGCAAAAATAAAAAGCATTTAATTTTTTCGCCCTCATCAATTTGATATATAATATTCTTCCGAAAAATAATCACATTATGAAAGGACAAATTGCATAGATTTTATAGATTTGAATATGAATAACATGTATGGTTGGGGAGTCTCTAGCAGACATCCGGGCGTTACGAAAAATATAAACACTTTGGGCGCTTATATCTCCGAACCTAACAGATAAAAATATCACCAACTTTTACTTGTTTTGTTGGAAATATAGTACCTTTTATGTATATATATAGAGATAATTTCAATATTTTAGTATATTGGCATTTTTTTTCGAAAAACTAAAAAGTTTTTGTCGTAGAGAATTTTAGTCTCCTTGCTTTCACTCGAACTATTTTCTAAATTATGAAAGATAAACCATAAGCGATAAGAATGTTTAGTAGGAAATCCAAGTTCTAGCTTAGTAATGGGTTTTTATAGATCTAATGCAATTTTCGAGGAATCGTCTTATCAAGTTTAAAAAGATTGAAATTTTCCTGTTTTTTAAGTTTATAAAAGCTTATTTCTCGAAAACGCAAAGTGGCAGCTATGAACAATATTAGGTAATTTGTAGCCCTTTGAAAACCATATAGGAGTGTACAATTGGATTTTGGATAGGTTCTTAGTTTTTGAAATATAGTACAGCAATTTCGATATTTTAATATTTTGTAAATGTGGTCCTAATTTCGATATTTTAATAATTTAAAAAAATTGAAAAAGTGGTTCTAATTTCGATGTCTTAATATTTTGAACCATTTTGAAAAAATGGCTCTAATTTTGTTATTTAATTATTTAAAATTATTTTAAAATTGTTAAAAAAGATATAATATCTACATAGAAAAATGTTATTCAGGCGAAATCATTTTGACTCGGGCCGTGCCGAAATTTTATAACGCTGTTTCGGGCCGGGCTTGAACTTTGCTTTTAAAAAAGGCCGAACATATTTTGAAAATTTTTCTGGGGCCGAATATATTTATTTCGCCAGGCCGAACATATTTAATTTTAAAAATATTTCAAATGAATTTTAATTGAATACATGAAGTAATAGTCTTTATTTCACCTATATATAGATAAATGTTTAAAAAAAAAATTACCTCAATTCTTCGTAGAAAAATTTCACTCTTTCCCGGCCGTCCAAATAGTTGCTCAAGTCCTCAGGATGAGTCGGACGGTCTGGGTCTTCAACACATTCATGTTTTTAACATATATGAATATAAATTATTTCGGGCTGGATCAAGCCGAGACTCAATGGTCTTTGGGCAGGGTTTAAGCACTGGGACAGTCGTGCCAGATAGGGAAAAAATCTAAAATTTCAGCCCGTTCTGACCCGTATTGGAACCACTGCTGATCTTTTTGTATTAGTGTTTCATTCACAATTTGTGATTTTATTTTATCGCAGAAAATTTATTTAAATGACATATGAATTGTTAAATGATACCTTTAAAAGCACAAAAATATTATAACAAAATTTAAAAAAGGAATAAAAATAAATAATAATCATTATGAGAAACATATATAAACAATTCTTATGCATGCCTTTAAATAATTTATAAATACTACCTTACTTTACGCGGTCCCAACCCAGCTCTGCGAAAAATTGAAGCAATCTGGGCTGAATGAAGATTCCATGCTTTTCAGAATTATACAGGAAATACATTCACATTTTCTGAGCGTCATAAATTACTTGCCCAATTAAAGACACTTTTAAGGGAATGCATACTGGGTTTGCTTTCCAAATTCCTGGACAATGTGTTTTAGTATTTTTCTCCTGCTGTTTTGCCGATTGCACAGCGAAGAAAAGTGATTTTTTCCGAAGAACTCTTACCAAACCTAATTGCTCTTGTATGGTTTTGTCCCCACATATGGGTACTACAAATGATCTGCACCCTCCGGGTGCAAGGTCTGCTTCTTCGAATTTCCTCAAGTAAAAGGCCGAAAAAGATTGGGGACTTCCTGCCCTCGTTGTCATCGCCCTTCCAGGTGGCTCAAATGTATTTAAATGAGATTTATGACACCGCAAAGAAACCATTTGCCCAACGTTCATCAGATGGCTTTACTTCAACATGGACTTCAAGGATTTTGTTTCACAAGAGAATCGGTGATTTTGTAGTGAACATTTAGAAATTAAAGTAAAATATAAGTTTTTGAAGTGAAATTTATGGTGAACAAAACTCACACTTATTCCGATTTCTTTTCCGAGTGATTGCCAAATTTTCCGTCTTTTTTTAGTCAGGGTGTGTGTGACCCCCCCCCCCCCCGGTACTTATGTCCCTGTTGCCAAGAATAGCAGAAACCAAGCGACTATGGTACAGGTTAATCTGCACAACATTGATACTGTCCATTAAGCAGAAAACAAAGAGGAGGGCAGCAGAGACTAGTAACATATATTCTTCCCAGTATCACGAGAATGGTCAATGCCTAGCACTTCTTCTTTCTCAATTTCCTGCAAACGTCTTTCCAACTCATCCTCAGACATTGGTAAAATAGAATGCAGCATGCTTTCAGAGCTAGAATCAATTTCCAACTTATCAAGCTTAGGTAAGTCAGTATCAACACTTGTGATACTTACCTTAGAGGAGGTTGCTTGGTTTTCTGGCAGAACCGCCTTCTCTATCTTCCCTTAGGGTGTTTCATTTGGGTCCCAAAGTATCTTAAAGATTCCTCGGTCCAAACCTGTTTATGCACCAAAGTTGGCCTTTCGTATTGCCTCAATAGCCCCTAATTCAACCTCGAAGATCCATCTTATAAAGTGGAGTTCCGCAAATTTTTGCAGAACATGCCACTCCTCTGATTTCAACTCTGGGTTAAAATGGTTAAGCCACTTTAGCAAAATGCCCGACTCTTTGGTGTGCACATCCCTGGTCTTAAAGGCCACCTTGACAAGTTTAGGTAGTTCATTGGTGTGCAGAAATTTAAGTGCCTCACCTAAAACCGGTCTGTTATTGAGGTAGGTTTTCTTAGCCCATTCCACAGTCATTTCACCATATCGTACTGAAGAACCAAGCCTCCTGCATTCAAGCCAGAACCATGAATCTTAGGAAGTTGCTCACTAGTGGGGATCTCATCTATTTTGTCAAGTATCACCATCTGGATGAGATCTACTTCTTCCCTGCTCAGCTTTCCAGAGGGGAATGAGTCTTTAACAACAGCCATCTATCTTTATAACCTGGACTGCATGAGCAAATGATTCAGGTTGGATGTCTGTCCTTGGCCTCTTTTCCATGACCAGGTTTCCTGGAGATGGTGTGGTGCCATTTGATCTCAGTCGCTTGGTACCTCCAACCTTCTCTGTAGCAGCCCCAACATTCTTCAGCCACTGGTTTTGCTGCTTTTGGGTGTGCCTCCTATTGCACCATTGTGTCTTAAAGAGTACTCCCTGCACCCTGGCCATGGTTTCAGTGTACTGCTTTCAAAAACTCTCAACTACACCTCCGCCCACAGCAAGATTTCTGGTTTCCTCCTTTTTGCCATGATCCAACTCCAAAGGAGTTGTTTCAGTGGCTGATCGAGTTTCACCCGAAGGTGTATCCAATCCTTTAATTGATTCATCACCATGGAGACATGAAGAGTTAGACAAAAATGGCACATCTGAACGCTCCATATTGTATCCACTTAAATAAAAAATCACGGATTACTTCCAGTTCGATCGGAGCGCTCTGCAAGGCACCGTTTCCCCATACTTTTCTAACATGAAAAGTGTAATCCCAAAGTCATTTGCAAAGCTAGATGATGTAGAGTGGGCCATAACGTGCACCTGGTGCACAAGGCCCAAGGACCAGCAAGGATCCAAGGGGGATTTCTCGATATGAAACACTCCCCACCATCCAACCAACGCAACCAAGGGGCTCACCTCTGGAACTGTTTACTGCAAACATTTCTTAAAAGCAATACTACAGATACAATACTACAGATAAGCAATACGCAGCTTTGCCCTTTCACATCATGACCGCTTGACCCCATTCCCGAGCCCAAACAGTATACCTTACAGCAGAGGCCGAAGGATAGTACTAGTGCTTATAGAGCAGACATGATGTTTACTAAGGGTTTGGCATTGATGACACCTGCAACTGAGAAGAGAAAGCTAGCTGAAGTACCTCGGGATTGCAACACCCATATTCACTAAAGAAGTGAATCCCTGAAGATTTTTACAAGGTGAGGCAGTTAGCCTTGCACCCAACCCCCGAAACCTGGAAGACTGGGATGCCTTGTTTCATCAGGAACCTCACCTTTGACCTGTCCGGCATGGGTGACCCTACCAGTAGCAAAAGCTACCGCCGGCATAGCTCTCAGGATCATTGTTGGAACTTGCAAGCCCCACCACCACGACAAGGTGAAGACATCATCAGTAGGGAGCATTTCAATTTAAAATTATATTTTTCGTTTTGTGGACAGATAGGCATCGACCAAGTCATAAGCAGTGGCGGTGTGTGCATAGGCACGGCGGCACTGCGGGAGCGACAGTGCTCTCTCTTCCTCACAGTCTGGCATGCAGCTTCCTACTTGTGCATGCACAAAACAGTCAAACACCACATCGCTGGAACTATGAAGCGTGGTGTTTGACTGTTGTGCACATGCACACATAGGAAGCTGCATGCGAGGCTGCGAGGGAGAGCGAGCACTGTCACTCCCTCAGTGCCGCAGTACCTATGCACGCACTGCCACTGGTCATAAGATTTGGGTAGGTTTTACCGGGGTTACCTCTTTTGGTTAGATAGGCCAGAGATTTAATTTTTCCTGTAGATATTTGTTTTTATTAGATATTTATGAATGTAATGCCAAATTTTAACCCCTTGTGATTTGAGGTTTGACAATCGGAAATTTTAACATGTTCCAGTTTTTTTTATTCCCATAACCCATTTACTTCTTTAATAAAAATATGTTAGGTTACCTTTATTTAGTCATTTGTGTTTTTTCCCTTTGAAACTTTAGGTGTACATAAAGGTAGGTGGTCCTTTAGAATATATTAATGTGATTTCTTGAAATTAAATAACTAGTAAAAATCTCAGGCCAATTGATAAAATGTATAAAATGATCAAAACCATATTCAATTAAGTAACTTAATAATTCATAAAAAATCAATTAATAAAAATAATTAAACATTCTAAATTAAAAATAACTAATAATAGAAATAAAACAAAATTAAAAAAAATTCATAATATTATTATAGATAGTAGTAGTAGTATAGTTGAAAATTCTAATTTCTTTTTTAATTTCAGAAATATTTTTGATAAACAGATAATCTATATACACTATGGCAAAACTATAAAGACAGCAATGAAAGTTATAAATACCTATTAGTAGCAACGAAGGAAACATTAATTCTATTATCTAATATGCAAATTGTGTAAAAGAAACTATATTAATAACTTTTTGGCATAATTTGTGTAGATGTAAAAATGCCACAATTTTTTAAATCTATCAATAAGTATTGTAATAAAATTACAGAGACAGTTATAGAAAAAATATACTGATGTCTGGTGGAAGATTTGCATACACTTATGTGTTGACATCACTTTGTTGTAATATTATTGAAAACAGAAAGATATGGAAAAGTCCAGCTATGCACAAAATAAAATTGTATTTTTAAAAGGGATTATGAAATTATTATTATTGCTGTATTTATTTATTTTCCTATATCTAGAATGTTTTAAAATGAAATGTTTTATAGTGCAAGGTGCAATTTTATTTGCTGAAATTTTATCCTGTATGAAGAGAACATTAGCAAGAATGTTAATTATTATAGTGAGTCTTGGATTTGGTATTGTCAAGTAAGTAATATAATTATTTGAGACATTTATCAATTCTTCCTTTATTTTATTGTGATAATTTTTTTCTTTCTTAGACCAAGATTGGGTCCAATGCTGCACCGTATAATTGGAGTTGGTGCATTATATTTTTGCTTGGGCACAATTGAAGGGTGCTTAAGAGTTCTTAAAGTATGTTTTCTTATTTTACTGTTATATTCATCATAGTTTGTAGATTCTTTGAGTGAAAAGTTATTGAAATTGTTTTTCTTAATGTTGTATATATGCGGATGATTGCATTTTGTTCCACTTTTGATATTTGGAGAAATGGTTAAACATTCATTTTTGAGATTATATTCAGAGATGCCAACATTGAATGAGCTTCATCAGGAGTCATCATGGTAAATTTCAGGAGTTTTATGTGGTATTTCAAGAGTCAACATAGGAAATTTCAGGAAGTTTTTCAGGAGTATCAGTTTTCGTTTTCAAGCAATAAAATTTTGTAAATTATAAATTAATTACATTTACATCAAGTAATGATTTGAAATTAGTACTTTTTAACTTAATAAATACATTGAAAATTTTGATTATAGTATTTCCTTTGTTTTGTTAAGTTTCTCATTTTCTAGATAAAAGACCATATTTACTATAAATAACTAAATAATATTGTATTGCACAATACCGAGCAACAAGTTCATTAACACACTGACCTCTCAAAGGGGTCAACTGTGTTCACCAACCAAGCACATTCCTTTCCTCTTTTTCCCTGCCCTACCCTGTGCTGCTGCTGCTTAGTAATGACTTATCATATTTTGGAAAAATCATTCAGAGAGAGGTATTTTTCTTTATAGGAATGGATATTTATTTTATCTACTGCAGTATTTTTCACATATTTGCCCATTGTTAATAAAGTTTTTTTTTTCAGACGCATCAGCCTTTTTAAATGTAACATTGTATGGATGCTAGAAAATAAATAAAAGTTTTGAGATTTTTTTATGTTTTTTTGTTTCATTAATAGCAAAGGTTTAAATACATTTAAATCTAAATGTATTTAAATCAGATGCTTCATTTTATCAACAGCGACATAAATATTTATGATTTTTGTAAAGACTTTAATATTAAAGATGTATTATGGTGTGAGCTGCAAATGCACAGAATAGAGTAACAAAAAAAATCTTACGAAATGCACAGCACAATTTACTACTGACAATTATATTTATGGATGATGACAATGATAATGATTTTGAATTTAAAAAGAAAAAACCGGTTGTACTGTATAGTTAATGATTTGAATTTTTACAGCCCAAAACTGATCCAGGAAATCAGGCTTTAATGGCTGGAATACCTCTTGCAGTCACAGACAGTGCTATATGCTGGTGGATATCCTTTTAATAGATTAATATTTTTGTGTGCTCTACTGAGATTTTATATTATTTTCTTTTACAGCCAAATTTAAAAAATTCTTCATATCTATAATCAGTACATGCATACCAATGATATTTCCATGTTTTCAGCTGTTGCATCAGATATGCCAACTGAGAGATGAATTTATAATAAAAATGTTTAAATAGAATGATTTATATACATATTTTCAAATCTGTAACTTTCTAAAATTTGACGTTCACAACTTTAATTTTTCATGCATATAATATAGTTAGAAGTGAAAATTTTTATTCAGATATAACAGCATTTTAACAAAAATCTCCGAACCATAAGAAAACACTTCTGCTAATCTAAAATAGTACTGATTTTTTTTATCAAAGATTGAAGCGATAAAAAATGTCTAAAATGTGATTAACATTTTTAGATTATGCATTCAAGAACAGCAGTTTTGGAGCAGTATCTCAAAAACTACTGAAAAAATGCTGTTTAGTTATTTCAAGAGCAGTATTTTTGCAGAGCAAGTGTAACTGCTAAAATGCTATTCTTGAAATAAGCAGATAGATTTTTATTTTAAGGTATTTGATGTCATAAGTTTCTACAATGGTTGCAACTATCCAAGTAGCACAGTTATATAATTATTAGATATGACCACATACATTATTTTAACATACCAACACATATTTAAATAGACATATAAATGGTATATCAGGATACAGTTGGAAATAGGTTTTTATTATGCATTTATGACGTATTTCCAATGGTTGCTAATACATACTTCCAATGGTTAATAATGCATATTTATGACATATTTTCAATGTTTAAGGAAATGCATTTATGACATTTTTTCCAACATTTGAGGATATGTATTTATAACATATTCCCAGGGATTAAGCTATGGTCGCTATTTTTGCGAAATGTGATAAGTTAATCCAAAATACGAGAGATAAATTAATGACCATCACAGCAGATTCTGCTGAGAGGTTGAAAGTTATTCTTCACCAATATTATTTTTTGTATCTTACACCTGTTGGCATGATCTTCCCTCCCTCTCCACACTCTCCATGTAGGGAATAATTATTAGACTTCCCCCATTCAAGTTCAAACCATAGATATCTTAGTAGGTTCTACAGTTCAAACCAGTCTGTTTTGCATCCCTCCCATACCCAAAGTAGTAAATGTCCCAAAACAGATCACACTGAAACAGGGGGGAAGAAAAGAAGAAGACTACATGCTAGAGGCTATTTGCCACCCCTCTGGTGCAGTCCGTCATAACACATGTCTTAGTTATTATCTATAAATTCATTATTAAGAAATACAACCCCCATCAAACTTTCTTCTTTTGACTTCAAAAATGCTCTTCCAAGTGCTTTTATGTTCTATCTTACTTTTATTTTGATTGAAAATTCAGTGTAAACAAATGAATGTTTTGACTGCATGCCACAAGATAAAAAAAATACTATTTTCGTATATTTGATTGTACATGATCATATATATATATATATATATATTTCATTCTCAGTCTCCACAATACTGAAAAAGTAAAAAATAAATATATAAAAGAACCAGAGTTTATCATTGTAGTTACTCTTAAATATTAGGTCTGTTATAAAATTCCATATTTGAAGTATATTTAATACAACATACTATATTAAGGATTTAAAACAAAGTTCAACTGCCTTTTTTCACAAAAATGACATGAATTTTATGAAAACTGACAGGCTGATTGCAAAACAAATACCCTCCTTGTGATTGGCAAGAAAGACATTGAAGAAGTGGGAACTGCAGAATGGTGTCTGAGAGCAAAACAAAAAGGAAACACGGTGGAAATCTCTTAAGTAGCCAAATTCTTTGTCTAGTGAAATAGTTGTTACACTCCATATTTTGCACATGGATGCCGATAGAAATTGTAGGTCTCTATACACATTTTTGTTACAGGCCCCTCCATATTTGATTTTTTTTTTTTGTATGAATTTTTCATATATTCTCCTGCCTCAAAATAAAAATATTGGTGGTCTAGGCACTCACATTCTGTTGTACCCCCCTTATGGGAGTGCCTGCTTCAAAATTTTAGATTTTCCCTTAGTCTTGAAGCTGCAGCAGATCGGATCACATCAAAATCAAGATTCTAGATTTAATAGAAGTGCTTGATAATTTTGATACATCACCCTCACCCACTCGCTCAGTCAGTCAGTTCAGTGCATATTATACGAATATATTTTTTTACTTTATAACATGTTAAACAATAAATTAAAAGTACAAATTAATTAATAAAAATTTTGTGAGCATTTGTTTATTCTAGTGCAGAATTTTTATATACGTACATTTGTGATAAAAAGACTTTGAATGAATTTCCACTGCTACAAATCATTCGAATTGTGCACTGGTTTGCTATATAACTAATACTAATCTTAGATTTAACTGCTACAAAACTGATACATATCTTTGTTTTATCTGATACTTATTTATGTTATTAATGTATATCACTTGTATTGTATATTAGAGTTATTTAAAGAAATTTGTAATTTAAGCAGCTGCACATGTGTTGATTATTTTTTCTGGAGCATATTTTTCTTTCGAAAATAATGCTGATATAAAGTTGAGGGTTTGAGCTTGTTATCCATAAACTGCTTAAAAATTTTTGATATGACATTAAAAACTCCTTAATTTTTGTTTTCAAAATTGAGTATGAACCCTGCATTCATTTTGCCACATATTCTTCAGTATTTATTCATTTTTATGGCATTTATGAAACGCTAGTATTACCATGGGTTCACATTAAGGGGTTGATACTTTTAGCATGTTTCATTTACATTTTCTTTCCATAATTTGTTATTCAATCTTTTCACATGTTTTGAATATTTAGTATTGTGATTTGAAAAGTTAGCACACCTTCAAAAGTAGGATAGTTTTGTTTTTGTGTTTAAAGTAAAAGGTGTGGTGTTCCCCTTGACAGGGATGTCAGGTTGAAGTGTGTTTACAGGCAGTGTTTCTTTCAGGACTTTTTAGCCGAGGTGGGGGGGGGGGGTGTCAAATGAAATTTTAGAGGGGGGCAAGTTTTCTATTTGCTCTATATAAATATATCTGAATGCTATGTCACATAAATATACACTAAGTTAAAATAAAATGTCTCCAAAGGGGCGAATACTCTTCTTCAGGGGACTTTGCCCCCCTGAAGGTATACCTGAAAGAAACACTGTTTACAGGTATAGTACTGAGTTGTATTTAGAAATTTTTTTGCGAAAGTTTGTGTTAATTATAATTTTCAAAAGTTTAAGTGTTAGTAATATTTTTAGGAGTTGAAGTGTTAGTAATGCTGTTGTTCCCTTTAAATTGGTGTTGCACTGTGTTACCGCCACAAGAAAGTCCCCAGACAGCAGACATTTTGGTGGCTGTCGCTATGGAAACAGGTTATTCCACTGCATTTTAGGTGTGACTGAAAGCGCTTTTTCGATTTGACGTAGATAGAACCGAAAGCCGCATTTCGCTTTGCACTTGGGTAAATGCTAGATGCTCGCATTCTGTGATTTTTTAAGCCATGAAGTAACTTGTCACTGTTTTACACATTTTGTAGATTTTGTCTAGTTGAAAAATGACTACATTTAAAAGTGGAAAGACTTTGCATTGGCAAGCATGTGCAACAGTTCACCATGTTACAGCATTTTTTGAAGAGGAAAAAATCGCAAATTTTCTAAAAATACCAATTTCAAATGCAATGAAGAGAACTGTGGAAGCAACAGGGGGTTTCAATGACGTCAGTTAAAAAAATAAAATGTGAGATGAAATCGCTTAATGACACTGTGATAAGTATTTTATCTACCCCCAGAAAATATAAAAAAAGACCATCCTATCGAAACTGCAATATTGATGATTTATTTTCACAAATGTGTCATAAGACAAACTATTCAGGACTCTTACATAAAAAAGAAATGTGTTCCTTCTATTTGGAAACTGCTCCCAGTGTTAAAAGAAAAAATTAATTTTCCATGGAAAAGAGAGTCCTTCAGACGAATTCCACATTCACTGAATTTTTGATGGAAGAAATGTATTAGCTCACGAAAGATTTTAGTTGAAAGGCCGGACATTGTGTTTTGGAGGCATAAGTATTTGAGAGCATTGAAAAAATTCAGCGAGGAGCAACCTTGTTTAGGTTACATCGACGAAACTTGGGTAGATGGAAATTTAAAGTATGGCAAATATTGGCAGAATGATTTTATTGAAGGTATTCGTACGAATACCAGTTCTAAAAACTGTCTCATTGTCATACATGCAGGTTCATTTGATGGATTTATTGACTAAGCTGGGCTAATTTACAAAGCTTCTTCAAGTAGTGGCAACTACCATGGACAGATGAATGGCCAACAATTCGAAAAATGGATTATTGAAAAACTGTTGTCTAATTTGCAGCCTCATAGTGTGATCTGCATGGACAATGCTCCCTACCATTCAGTAAAAGCGGATTGCGCTCTTATAAAATATTCGACTAAAGGAGCGAAGTTTGAATGGTTGGAAAAAAGAAAATTTCCTATGACTCAACAATGCGAAAAGCAGAACTATTTCACATTATTTCAAAACATGCGCCCAAATGAACCACATACAGGGCGGACCGAATCTTAAAAGAAGCAGGGTACGAAATTGCAAGATTACCTCCTTATCATTGTGATCTTAATCCCATTGAATACATATGGTGGTCTGTCAAACGTTGCATCTGAGAAAAAGATGTAGCAGGTGACTTAAGTTTGAACAATTTACAACTCTTTCTTAAAGAAACTTTTTTAAAAGTAACACAAAATGAATGGAAAAAACACTGTAAACACATTGAAAAAATAGAGAATATTTATTGGAAGAAAGACGGACTGATAGAAGATATTGTGGACAAATTAATGACAAATCTGTCGAATAACGATTCAGACTCTTCAAGTAAAGACATTTCAAGTGATTCGGACATAGTAGATAATAGTTATTCCAATGAATGTAATGTAACAGTACAACCTCAAAAATCCGGAAACCTCCAAAATCCGGACGTTTTCCAAGTTTTGGGTTTTTTTTTTTTTTTTTTTTTCCCAGACTGACGAAATCGTGGGTTTGAAACAACAGGGCAAGATTATTTATATGGAATTATATTTCATAAACAAATACCGTATTTTCCGGTAAACTTTCTGAACCCGGAAATGAAACGAAAGTTTAAATGGACGGCCGTAGATCGGCTCGTAGTTGGAGCGTGAATTACGTTGTTAGCATTAATCCCTCCTCCCCCTTATTCATGTCACAACTCCCGATGAATTATTTTGCATAAAATATACATCGTTATTTAAATACGGAATTTTTATTATCAAAATTTCCTTTTCTCATTATTGAAAAAGACATTTTTCTGAAACAATGTAATTTTTAATATTAAACACTTTAAAACGTTATCATAACATTTTATCACACATTGTTCAATTAAATCTAAAAGTCCCGAGAATTCATATTAACGTTCACAGAAATTTATTTTTTTCACTTCGTAGTACGAATTCCATTCTTCAATGTATTCTGTTTTGTCTTCAGAATCTCCTACCCCTCCCAATATCTGATGATTTCTTCATTCTCGTCAAACGTGTCAGCTTCAAATCGACTGTATATTTTGCCTTTTTTGTTTAGAAAGCCATATTTACATACTATAAATTGCAAATTAATAGCTAAATAATATTGTATTGCATAGAACTGAGCAACAATGTCACACAGGCCTCTCAAAGGGGTCAGCTACGTTTACGATTAGGAACTAAGCAAATTCCTTTCTTCGCTTTCCCTGCCTCACCACGTCCCGGTGCTGCTGCAGCCTAGTAATGACTCATAGTAATTTAGAAAAATCATGGAGGAGAAATATTTTTGTTTTGGAAAATATATTTATTTTATCTACTGCTATATTTTTTACATATTTGACTATTACTAATAAAATTTTTACATTTTTCAGAGTCATCAGCCTTTTTAAACATAATATTATATAGATGCTAGGAAATAAATAAAACTTGTTTTTGTTCGTTAATAGCGAAAATGGTTTAAACACATTTACACCTTTAAATATATCGTTAAAAATGCTAATCCTTGATCTTTATTAAATCTCAGCACTTCATTAAATCTTCCGGCGCTTCATTAAATCTCGACAAAGCCAATATAACGGAAGTTTTGCACTGTGATGATGCGCCAATCGTAAATAAATTCAGTGATGGCGTAATTCGCGATATGATATTAAATAAAAAAAGATCATCGTAAATTAAATACTGAATTTTTATTATCAAAATTTCCTTTTCTCATTATTGAAAAAGACATTTTTCTGAAACAATGTAATTTTTAATATTAAACACTTTAAAACCTTATCGTAACATTTTATCACACATTGTTCAATTAAATCTAAAAATCCCAAGAATTCATATTAACGCTCACAGAAATTTATTTTATTCACTTCGTAGTACGAATTCCATTCTTCAATGTATTCTGTTTTGTCTTCAGAATCTCCTCCCCCTCCCGATATCTGATGATTTCTTCATTCTCGTCGAACGTGTCAGCTTGAAATCGACTGTATATTTTGCCTTCTTTGTTTAGAAAGCCATATTTACATACTATAGATAGCAAATAAATAACATCGTACCGCACAAACCGAGCAACAAGGTCATTAACACACAGACCTCTCAAAGGGGTCGGCTGCGTTTACAATTAGGAACTAAGCACATTCCTTTCTTCGCTTTCCCTGCCCCACCATGTCCCGGTGGCAGTTGGCCATAAAGTATATCAATTCAAGTCCCTCCTTTCACATCACACGAGGAAATTGGCTGGCTTCCGAAGCGATCGCCAAATGTATTACATCACGCGCGGAGAGACTATCGCTTTCAAGGTTATTTCGGAGCAAGTCACGTGATATTTCTCCTTTAAAATAAGTCAGAGGAGGGGTAAGGTGCAAAAAACTGAATGAATGGTGGAGATCGTCAAATACTTCGGATTTGATTCATTTAATGCACTAAAGACTTCGTATTTATGTTCAAGTTATAACTGAATAATGCGAACAGCTCTAAGGCAATGGATTGATTTTTACTTTCATATATATAGGCGAAAATATGAATTTCAGTTTTTGTCGGGAGAGCACGTTTCAAGCAACCTTGACCACGAATCAGACGTTTTTAAAGTCATGCATGTATGTGTTTGATGTGTGTGTATGCGTGCGAGTGTGTGTGTGCATGTGAGTGTGTGTGTGTGCATATGCGAGTGCATGAGTGCGCATGTGTAAGTACGTGAATGTGTATGTGTGAGCACGTGTATGTGTCAGTGAGTCTGTGGAGACGTTATTTCACGAACGAATGAAGCGATTCGAACGAAATTTGGTACAAAATTACAATTAAGAAATACCGGAAACCTGTTGCTTAATGTTAGAACATGTATTAGCAAAATAAGATTCCTTTTAGCAAAATGTTGAAAAAAACTAACATAGTTTAAACCGTTATTTGGAACTTGCATCTCCTATACCTTTGTATTATGATATTTTTCATTGACTTGTTGGTTTGATAATTATTTTATTTATTTATTTTTTTCCATTTGCTTGAGGATTAGTTGATTTTTACTTTTGTTTTGTAAGCCAGTTAGATAGTTGAATTTAGTTTAAGTTTTTCTTTTTTTGTTTCCATCCCAGGTTGCACAAATACGTAATTCTTACGTATCAAGCAATACGTAATCTTTACGTGTCAGGCCATACGTAATTATTACGCAAAAATGGTACGTTAGAATACGGTATACCAACCGTTATAAAAAAGGTTATTATTACGTATCCTTATACATTATTATTACGTATCCTTATACATTAATATTACGTATATTCACATACGTTATTATTACGTATATGCACATACGTGTTTATTACGTATCCATATACATTATTATTACATATATCCACATACGTTATTATTACGTATACCCACATACATTATTATTACGTATCTACATACGTGTATATTACGTATCCACATATGTTATTATTATGTATATCCACATATGTTATTATTACGTATACCCACATACATTATTATTACGTATCTACATACGTGTATATTACGTATCCACATATGTTATTATTATGTATATCCACATATGTTATTATTACGTATCCAGATACATGTTAATTACGTATCACATACGTGTATATTACGTATATCCACATACGTTATTATTACGTATCCAGATACATGTTTATTACATATCATATACGTGTATATTACGTATATTCACATACGTGTTTCTTACGTATATCCACATACATGTTTATAACGTGTTCCCATATGTATTTATGCATTCCCATACGCATTTATAATGTATTCCCATACATGTTCATATTGTGTTTCTACACGTATTTATTACGTGTTTCTACACTTATTTATTACGTGTTTATATACATATTTATCACACATTGGACAACTCTACAGAATAGTGCATGTTGCAGACATGATATTTACAAAGTTTTATGCATCTTTGTAAAACAAACATATTGAGCCAGGTGAATATATTTTTATAATAGATGTCAAATTTTCAGATTGTGTTGATTTCAATAATGTACTTGAATTTATAAATTTGAAATCAACACAATCTGAAACAGTATCTTTAAAATTTAAAATACATTCATCTAAATCATATTTTTACAAAGATACGATATATCAAATGTGTCATATATGCAAAATTCACAATACTATAGAATCACTCTGTTCATATGTAATAAAATTTTTATTTTAATTTATATTATATATTGTTAATACAATAATTTTAATGCAAAAATGTTTTTTTCCTTTATTTTCAGTTTATATTTAAATATATTTTTAATTCTAATTATTTTTAATCTAAATATTGCAAAAATTATAATCTACTACATTATGAAATATAATTTTAAATCTAAAAGATAAGCTATTTTAAATTGAAAATAACTTAAAAATACAGAATAAAATTTTGGGATATATTAAAACACATAATACTTAAAACATTTTTGCAATTTTTAAAGAGTTAATTTTTTAAAAGTAAACTTCAATACTAAAAATATATAAAAAAAACAATATTAATAATATTGTAATTAAGTTTATAGGCTATTTTAAATTACAATTATAGGCTATTTTAAATTTTAATTTAGCATGCTAAAACTACACATCTCTGATCAATGGTGGTATCATGCAACTGTGATGATTTTTAAGAATGAAAACAGTGAGTAAGGGCACAGAGCCCAAGTAGAACATGTTTCTAGATACACAGAACACAAACTGTTTCACAATTATTTCTAAAAATTGCAAAAATTATAATCTACTACATTATGAAATATAATATTGTGTTTAATGTTTTTTAAAAAATTCCCTGAATTGTGTTTTTATTTCTTGTATGTATCATGTTTATTTTCTTTTAAGTATAAGGCTTTTTTAACTTCTTCCAGGTATTTTTTTTTATTTTCTTAAAAGTATCAAATTATTTTAATTTAGTATTGTGTTTTTTAACATTTCACCCCAGTATCAACTTTTTTTTTAAATTTGTCCTAAGTAGCATATTATTTTAAAATTTCTTCCTAGTATATATTTTTTTTTAATTCTTCCAAATCATGTATTTAAAAAAATTATACCGAAATATTGTTTTTTAAATGCTTATAAATGAGACTTACTATTTAACCTAGAGAGCTTAAATTAGTGTTATTTTCTTTTGCTTTTAATGAGTCTTAATTTGATATATAACATGACTATGCTATTTCAAATTTGAATTTTTTGAAAAGCTTCAAAAATTTTTTTTTTAAATCTCAAAAACACCCCTTTTTAATTTTTTTGAAAAAAAAATATATGCTTTATGGACTACTTGTATGCCAAGTTTCATAATGGGAAGCCAATGGGTTCCTATGAAAATTATTTTTTTTTGTATTAAACTATAAGTGAAATTAGCTAAATTACAAAAAATTTAATTTCCATAGGAACCCCTTAACGACCGACTATGAAATTTGGCACACAAATAGTCCCTTAATGTCTTTAATAAAAGTAAATAACTGAAAATCTAAAAGCCCCCAAAATGACACGGAATAACATATACTTAGTACATAACTCATTAACCAGTTGTTTCAAACATTCAGCCCACATATGTTCTTTTCAATTTTAACAATTTGCTACACACTTAATATTTCACATATGTCACTCAAAATTTAATTTTGTATTTACAATCAGTTACAAAACGTTACTTTTCAAGAACTTTTAAAATAAGTACTTCTCCAAACAAGTGAAGACAATTTCATCTCTTCCTTGCTCAAGAGTACAAACTCTCCCAGTTGCAGTATCAGGCTCTACTTTTTGCGAAATGGTCTCACCTAGCACATTCAAATATTCAATACGTCACTTAGTTGAGGATAAAAGAAAGAAGGAGAAGGTCCTTTAGGATGTAGGAAGCTAACTATATAGTCGCTCGTCTTTTCAAGAATACATGCAAGCTACCAAGATCCTTTATAGAGTATAGTGACAAATCCAGATTCAATTTTTGCTTAATTAGTTGGTGTAATATAGTCTAATGCTGTCACACGTTCAGTAAATTGGTGTTCACTACAGTAATTATGCTTAACATGAAGTATATTTTCAGAAATTGGGTAGAAAGAATGAAGTTTTTGAGTACCCATGATTGCCTTAAAGTCATTCAACTGTGGCGACAGTATTTCTTTAACTTCTTCATACTCATCAACTGTGCTGTACTAAAAAACTTCATTCTTTTTACCCAATTTCTGAAAATTGGCTTCTTGTTAAGCATTATTACTGTAGTGAACACCAGTTTACTGAACGTGTGACAGCATTCGACTATATTACACCAACTAATTTAGTAAAAATTGAATCTGGATTTGGCACTATATAGTCTATAAAGGATCTTTGTGGCTTGCATGTATTCTTGAGAAGAATAATGTTACGAGCGACTATAAAGTAAGCTTCCTACATCCTAAGGGACCTTTTCTTACTTTCATCCTCAACCGAGTGACACATTGAATGTGCCAGGTGAGACCATTTTGCAAAAAGTAGAGCCTGTTACTGCATATGGGAGAGTTTGTACTCTTGAGCAAGGAAGAAATGAAATTATCTTCACTCAGTTTGGAGAAGAACTTATTTTAAAAGTTCTTGAACGTTTTGTAATTATAATTGTAAATATAAAATTAAATTGAGTGGCATGTGAAATATCAGGGTGGCCACTCTTCAGACACATTGAAATTCCCTGACTTTTCCAGGTGAATTGAAAAGAAATTCCAGACCAGTAATTTTAACATAAAATGCGTGCACATCCCTATTTAGTTACAAATTTGATTAAAGAATCTTAACAATTACTCCACTATTAAAAAAAAAGTTATATTAAATCAGGAGAAAAAAATACACATTTTTTGTTTTTACAAATAAATTTTGACATTTTTAATAAAAAATACATGTAAATGCAGCAAAATTGAACTACTGAAATATTTAAAAGAATTTAATGTTTTTTTTCACTGAAGAAATAAAAAGAAATAGTCTAAACTGATGTCCTTAAATATGGGCATTGCAAATTGTTCACAATGACAGACATTAAAGATATGCAAAAACTACACTGTAACAAGCCACAGCCATTGAATAATTAATGTCAATTCAGCAATGTCAAAAGAATGTCATTAAAATAGAAAAAATATTGTAAAATGTATATAATATTCTTGGCAACAGTTGTCCAAAATGGAGCACAAACTCTGCATTTTTGTTTTTATACGGAATCAAATGGACACATGGCAGCCTTTATTTAGAAGTTACGAGTACAGCATAATACTTGGCGAAATTTTTCGAAAATGGCATACAAACTGGGCAGTCCTGTTTTTATAAGGACAACTAGTATTAAAAAAAAAAAAAAAAAACAGAATTTTCACAAAATTCCCTGACTTTTCCCGGTTGAGTGGCCATCCTGAATATTAAGTGTGTAGCAAATTGTAAAAATTGAGAACATATGTGGGCTGAATGTATGAAAAAACTGGCTAATGAGTTATGTACTAAATGTATGTCATTTTGTGTCAAATCACTTAATGATTTGAACCTTGATATCTGAAAAATTGATCATTTTTGGTACAGTGATAGTACCAGTAAAGTTTAAAAACACCGTAAAATTTCATATTTTTTGCGCTTTTAGATTTTCAGTTATTCGCTTTTTTAAAAAAGCCAAATCTGGTAAAGTTTTGAAATCTTTAAACAGTGGTAGATCAAAAACTATTTGACCAAGAGAGTTCAAATTAGTGCAGTCTTTTGTTTTCGATGGACCTTAATTTGATATACAACATGATTATGGTATTTAACTCTTTTTTAAAATTGGAGTTTCTAAAATAATTACAAACTAAAAGAGAAATTGTTTTTAGAGAATAGCATAGTCATATCAAATTAAGACCCATTAAAAGAAAAAAAAAATGACACCAATTTGAGATCTCTAGGTCAAATACTTTTTTTTTTTGCCAAATTTCGCTTTTAAGAAAGTCAATAACTGAAAACTAAGAGCCCAAAAAATCTAATATTTACAGTTTTTGTCAGCTTCACTGGTACTACTATTGTACCAAAAATTATCATTTTCCATGATGTCAAGGTTCAGATCATTGGTTGATTTGACTCGGAATGACCCTTGGATGAATATTCAATTTGGCAGTATTTTAATTTCTTAAGTTTTACACCATATGAAATATTGTTTAAAAACAAACTAATTATTCTTTGTAATCAAAGTTAGAGGTAAGTTACGGTACAGGAAAATTAAGCGTTCTGCATTTTCAGGTTGCAGCCTATTACCATCTTTAAGTTTAAAATCTAAGTTAAGTTTAAAATTTAAGTTATACCATCTTTAAGTTTAAAATACATAAAAACATGTAAAAGAATAATTTCTGATTTTACAATATTTGAAATAAACATGCATGCATGACAACAAATGCAATCTCGGACCACGTTTTCATTTAATCTCTGCTTAGATAGTATTAAATGCGAGCATGGATGCACATACCACGATGCTGAAAACATGCACTTTTCCCGTTTGCTTTTAAAGCAATATATGCATACATACAACAAAGCTAGGAAGATGTATAAAATAAAATAAAAGTTAAAGCTAAATATAATTAAATAAGTTATATAAATTAAGCAACATGTTAACCTAACACTAACCTAACACGGGAAAATCAAGTTCAAGATACCAACCTACAAACATGGCGGGAATGGGAAGTAATGACTGCAGTCAGTGTTGCCAGATACACGAAGCTTATGGCTTCGTCCCCTGAGGT